>CM024762.1:123495441-123612975 GCA_014218235.1 Colocasia esculenta
GATAGTACATGCATATTTAATTAAGAATTTTTGTGTTTAGCTTCTTTCTTAAATTTCGAAGATGAAATTTCTTTTAGGTGATAGTAATGGGTGCGTATGACCATTCGAATCGAGGTTTAGTGTGGTTGTGGTGGCCAGTGTGTGGCCTATGGTGTGTGTTTTAGGTGTTACGCAGGTTGTGGGGATTTAGTAGGCCGAGAGATTGGGCCCAGAGCACCCACTGGATTTCTCTGTCTATGAACGCGACAGAGCTGGACGTCACATTCTGAACGGGATGGTCCAAGGCGGGCGTTCTTGCTACTGTTGTTTGAGGTCTTCGTTTATATGTCCGCCACGTGGCGCGTGCTGGGTGGCCTACTGGCGTCAGCAATGAGAAGGCGACGACCTCACCCGTCGCATTCAGGTCGCGACGGTAGGGTGCGTCGCGTTCTCAACGCTGAGGGGCTATTAGCCTAGGTCCGCCAAACAGAGCTCAGAAGGCCTGCTCGGCCAGAAAAAAGGGGGTTTTGCCGTGGTTCTTGGGCGATTCAGGGTGTTGGAGCTGTTTTCGGCGTGATCTCGCCGCGAGGACGTGGTACGGAGCGGGGGAAACGTTCAGGTATTGTCCATTCTTCATGTTCTTCACAAAGGTAGGGAGATTCCACCTTATTTCTCATTGTGGATCGCGTGTGAGCATGTGTAGCTTGTTTAAACGTGATATAAATGATAGATAGCATGCTAGAACATGGTTTAGAGCATGAATAACTACTTTTTATGGTGCTTTGCATACGTTGTGTGGGATTCTGGAGATGGAAATCCAATTTTAGGGTTCTATCTTTGAAGGAAATGGACCGGGGCATCGCGTTCAGAATGCGACAACTGACCCGCCGCATTCCTTTTCAGAACGCGTCATATCGAAGCGTCGCGTTCTGAAGGGGACAAGAGCCCCCGTCGCGTTCAGGCTTCCGAGGACAAAGGTTTTATACATGCTTACGTGATTATCAAATTATTTCTAATTATTGTTTATGGCAATGGTAAGCGGTGCATCGGCACTTGTTGAGATTGAGAACAACGGTGTTCATGTGGTTTGTGCGTACATGGCGAGTAGTACGACACCTACCGTGGTTACCTCTCTAGTCGGTTACCCCAGGTTCTATGTGAGCCAGGCACATTAGTGCTCGGAGTTTGTCCCAGTATTTATGTACCATCGAGGTCTGTGTCGTCTTCCTGGACACCCTCACTCTTGTGTAGAGTTGTACGTCCGGCTGAGGGAAAGACGGCAGAGGGACAACGACTTGTGAGAGTTTGTGTTTGTCGCTTGTAGCGTGCTCATGGTTGGTGGTTACGGACACCAGTAGACGTACTGGGCCCCAGCTAGTCCTGTTTTCTAGTGCCTCACTTTAGGGAGCTCGGGTCGGAGTCTCTAAAGGCGCCAGACATGGGCCTGCAGTAGTGTGGTGCACAGGTGTGGTGTTGGTTGGTCTCCACAGTTTATTGGCTTGTTGTGGTAGTGCGGCAGCTAAACCTTTCGTCCTTGGCTGCGAGGCTTAGAGGTAGACATGTGTGGTTTGTCCGATTTAGTTGTTGGTGTCGTGAACCAGTCTTCATGACCCGAGAGTGGCGTTTTCTACTTTAGCTCGTACTCTTGGGCGAGGTTTGTCGTTTATTTATTATAGGTTGTTTCCACTTAGTAGCTTGAGATAATTGCTATTTACAGCTTTAATACCATGCGTAGATAGTTCTATAAATTGCCTAGTGTAGCTTCTTGTTACTACACTTTGTGAGTTCAGTTTTGTGCGGCTTTGGGGGAGTTTCCCTACTGAGCCAGTGACTTGCGAGGCTCACCCCTACCCCTTTCAGGTAAGGGAGAGCAGGAGGCTTCCCGCCCTTCGTCTAGTTCGAAGCCGCACCGCAACGGAGTTGGGTCTGCACCACCAGTAGTGTAATCTTTTCTTTCTGTTCACCTCAGGGTATGCCTCAAGTTGTTGTTGTACATTGAGTTTGACTCTAGTTGAGAACTGGCTATGTATATTTTATGTAAATATTTGTGAGATGTGGCATCTTATATATATATTTGAGTTATTTCCTTTATATTCCTATGGACATGTGATTGATATCCCTTGCGAGGCTTTGGCTCGTTCGCGGAAGGCGGAGTCGGATCAGACTCGTTATTAGGTTAACGGGTTTGAACGACGAGGTCATAGTCCACCTCCCCGACTGCGCCAGTTGTCCTGGCAACATATATATAAATGTTCGACTTAAAAAAGCTTAGGAATTATCTGTTGGAACACAGAATAAAGTGAATCTCCAGGGCGCTTCGCTACTGGGATTTACATACCAGGGCAGACCTCCTCAAGTACATCATGTCTCGGCCAACTCTATCCGGACGGATTGCAAAAAGGGTCAGTCTGACTATCCGAGTTCCAGCTCGAATACGTATCGCGGAAGCCCTAATGTTATATATATATATATATTATATATATATATATATATATATATATATATATATATATATATATTATATATATATATATACCAAACAAAAAACTCTATATATTATTATGTATATTAACTTTATATTTTCTAACGTGCATATAATTTTGCAGGGTCTGCATCACGCCAGTAGACCTGTCCCATCCCATTCGCAGCAGGTACATGCATGTTTCCATACTATAGCTATGTTTCTTGTCTTCCAATTTTTTTAATAATAGTGTATTTAATTTTTTCAATAGAGGTAGAGAGCCATCATCCAGTGGCGGAGGAGGTGGCTCAGCCAGCTGGACGCCAGCCATGCTGGATTTCTGAGTAAACTTGATCATTTCAAACTTATTGTATTTGTTATTTATGTTATATAGTTCATGTAGAAAATTAATGTGCAATTGTAGGGGGAAGATAGATCCAGGATCTTCTTCCCGCTAATTACATCGTTGTTGCACGCACACGTTCCATGACCAGTGGACTCATCGAAAGAGTTCCCCCTGTCCGTCTGGGATCTGTTATTTGACATGTTCACGGTATTATTATTTTTTACTGATTTGAAGTCATTTCTTTAAGTACTATCTCTCTTATTAGTGCACAAACGTGAGTAATTTAATTTCTAAACAGTAGAGGTACATGTTCACGAGACCGAAGGATCTCCCTCGGTCATGACACGTCTGGGAGTCTACTGCCTAGACTAATTTTAGAAAGTCAATGTGGGAGGCCCGGGACAAGGCAGCGAAGATTACAGGCAGCCAAGATCCTACGGCTTGGATGGATTACGGCTCGTTGTGGATGAGGAGGGACTATTGGGAGTCCCTTTGTCATCGTGGGCTACTGGAGCATGGCAGGAGAGGTCACAAATGGTTAAACACAATCGGGTAGCTCATCCGGAAAAGAATGCGCATACTAGTGGGTCGGTGTCTTATGCGACCCACAGCCAGAAATGGTAAGTATATTAACTTTCAATTGCTTAATACATTAATTATTATTGTGAAACTAACTATTTTTGTTGAATTGTAAGTGTCACGAGCTCGAGCGTACCCCTACATTTCGCAAGTTATTTGATCGGACTCATAAGCGGAAGGGGATGGATGACTATGTCAGCGAGAGTGCTCGCACGATCGCCGTAACTCAAAATATAATTTTTTTAATTCAATTTAGATATTAAAAATTATTATTTGAATAATACATTTTTAATTTGTTCTACAGGAGACCTATGACAGGACGATGGTAGATCGCTATGCAGAGGGCACTTCCCAGCCAGACTCAGATCCGGAAGCCTGGGTCGATGTAGCGGGAGGGCCGAGTGTATGACTTTGGGAACAACCTGGATACTATTCCAGTGTTTTCCACATATGCGAGTTCAGTCGCTCCTCCGGCCTACGCGAGTTCATCTACTGTGATGCCCGGTAGTGGTGGAGACGACATCAGAACCCTCATCCGGGAAGAGCTGTCACTGCACCTTCGCGCCATGGTCAAGCAGTTAGTGGCTGCCATCCGAGGAGCAGGCACCTCACAGCATGCCCCTTAAGTCAGTATTACTATTAATTTCATATAGTTTAAATGAAATGAAACCACTAATATAAACTGTTAAAACACGTAAACCACTAATCTAAAAAAACCCAAATAACAGAATCTTAATCGGATTCTCGGTTTGGGTTTGACACTCAAACCACTAATCTTAAAAAAATCCAAGTGTAAAGGATTAGAACACACAACCCGGAGGTCCAAAATCAGAAATAGGGATCCAATCGGTGTGTCGTTCGCTCCTACACGACCGGGTTGGTGAGAGTGATGTGTGGGAACTGACGAAATTCTAATCGGATTCCCGGTTGGGTTCGGCACTCAAACCACTAATCTTAAAAGAACCAAAATGAAAAGGATCAGAGCACGCAACCCGGGGGATCCAAAATTAGAAATAGGAATTCGATCGGCGTGCCGTTAGCTCTGACACGATCAGGTGGGTAAGAGTAACGTGTGGGAACTAACAGAATTATAATCAGATTTCCGGTTTGGGTTCGGCGCTCAAACCACTAATCTTAAAAGAACCTAAGTGTAAAGGATCAGAACACGCAACCCGGGAGTCCAAAATCAGAAATAGGGATCTGATCGGCGTGTCGTTCGCTCCGACACGACCAGGTGGGTGAGAGTGACGTGTGGGAACTTACGGAATTCTAATCGGATTCCCGGTTTGGGTTCGGCACTCAAACCACTAACCTTAAAAGAATCCAAATGAAAAGGATCAGAACACACAACTCGGGGGTCCAAAATTAGAAATAGGGATCCGATCGGCATGCCGTTCGCTCCAACACGACCGGGTGGGTAAGAGTGACATGTGAGAACTGACGGAATTCTAATCGAATTCCAAGTTTGGGTTCGGCACTCAAACCACTAATCTTAAAAGAACCCAAATAAAAAGGATCAGAACACGCAATACTACAAGAAAAAGCGCCAATACCGACGGATATTTCCGACGGAAAGATTCTGTCGGTATGACCGACAAATATATATCTTTCAAAATATTCATCGAAATTTCTGAAGGATAACAATTCGTCGAAAATTTCCGTTGGTAATATCGACAAAATGATTTTCGTCGGAAATATATGTCGGCATTTTGACGAAAATCATTTCGTCGGCATATCCATCGGAATACTCTCATCCCCCCTGCCACCCTCGTAAAACCCACTCGCTCTCTCTCTCTCTCTCTCTCTCTCTCTCTCTCTCTCTCTCTCTCTCTCTCCCCCTCTCCCCCCCCCCCCCCGTGCAACCATCGCCGCCCTCGGCCACTGCGACCTGAATCGGCTCTACCAGCCGCCACACCGCCGTCGTCGATCGGCCACCGAGCTCTGCTCCGACACCCACGGCCTCCTCCGCTGCTCCTCCCTCGATAGGGAGCCAAGCTCCTCCGCCTCCAACGGCTGCACTGCTCCTCCCTCGACAGGGAATGGAGCTGCTCTATATCCCTGGCCTCAGTTGCTCCCTCCTCGGCACGAACCCGTCGAGCTCTGCCTCCCCCGGCCTCCGTTGCTACTTCCTCAACAGGGAGCCAAGTTTTTCCACTTTCCAACCTCCATTGCTCTCTTCTCGGAACTAACGCGCCAAGCTCTGCCTCCCCCGGCCTCATCTGCTCCTCCCTCGATAAGGAGTCGAGCTCCACCTCCCCTGGCCTCCGCAAGTCCCTCCTCGGTGCGAACGTGCATAGCAGCCCCCCTTAGTTAGCGTAGCAGCCTGCTGCATGCAGGTATGTGATTTCTTTTTCCGATTTCAGAAAAGTGTACGCATCTGATTCCATGGTTTTAGGACAAAACATGTTCACATCTTGCATATTTTGCTTCCCATTTGCAACCAACTATAAATTATTATCAATATAATTGTGTGTAGATATTAAGAGCATGTATTTTCATTTGCAGAAGCAACACCTTTTTTCTTTGATGTTTGGTGGAGAGGGAACAGGGCTCGCCGGATAGAAACACCTTTTTTCTCTAATTAGATTTTCTTTGTCCATATTTGGGTTTAATATATTGGTTGTGGCTACTTGTGCTTTTTATAGATTGATTTATTCATAATCGACCACATAATAGTCTCCTGGAAAGGCCTTAATGGAGAAGCTATTGACTTGAGCAGGATAATCATGAGGATTCTGTTTCTAAAATATTGAAGGTTGTGGAGGCGGCATTGGAAGAAAAGCAAAAGGCTTGTACCCCCAACCAACTGACCAAACTTTTTTTGCATAATGATTTTATTGTTAGAATGGAAGCCATTGAGACTTTATGTTTAAAGAAACTATATAGAATTTTAGTTTCACTTTGTGCTTTATTCAAAAAGAGGTCCTTTTCATGTGCTTGGCTCCATTGTGATATTTGTCAATGTATTGTCATATAAAGTAAGTTTAAACTAAATTTTGGTTTTTATTTATTCACAAACTTAAATTTATTTGCCAAATGCAGCAAAAACCTTCATTTGAGCTCTCTGGAAAGTTGGCTGAGAAGACAAACAACATTTAAGGTGATTTTATCTCCTAATGTGATCTGCTACATTCTTTCTTTATTTAGATCCTTTTAGTGTACATTCAAATTATTTGTGATCATATCTAACATAGGCATTGGCTTGGGTGAGGGAACTTGCAAACATTTTGTATTTGGATGGTCTTCGTGGGCAGCTTTGGCACATGGGATTGGTGTGATTTGTTTACAAGGGTGACTTTTCTAGGACCACCTATTATCCTGATTTCTCATGGCCTCTCCACAGTTCTACAAGACTACTAGTTTTAGCACCAAATTTTCTTACTTCTGCTTCTAAATAAGTATATAAGATAGCACCACCCAAATCACTCTTTTTCTTTTCCTTCATTTGGATGTCAAAGATAATTCAAAAGAACCACATAAATCTTAGGAAGTAGGCACAAGCAACCCACTTCTAAACAATCATGATTCTAGTCCTAGGTTTATAAACATCTACTTCCTAAGGGTGGCTAATTTAAAGATTTGTATTAGCATGCTATTTCATTAGTGTTATTGCTAGTTTAATAACTTAATGCTCAAGTTCACAGTCTCTGTTAAAAGAATGGTAGCTTCCAGTTCATCCTTCTTTCACAAAGTGGTACAAAGTTAAAGACGAATGCATGTTTAACAAACAAAGACATTCTTATAATACATCCTCCTATAAATGTACCCTTACAACCAGCTGAGCATTGTTTAGAACATAATCATCATTTTGCGTTTCTTGGATGCTCATTTCATGGGCAAGCACCATTATGAGAGAATATTTTAATGACCAGCCAATGAGCTTTTATTTTATAGAGTACTGTGATTTTTTTTGCATCTGACTACCAATAGTGTCCTTTTCTCTTTCCCCTGCTTCCTTTTCTCTTCACCTTGGGCTCCTTTGGCCTACTGTGGTCCTTCTTTATTTGCCATTATGAATGAATTGTGGCCACTACTGGTTCAAATAAGGAGCTGATTAGATGGGTGTTCCATTTCTTGTTGACGATGAGTTCAGAAACCAAGTATGACAGAGGGCCAGTGTAACCCCCTCGGGAGTCAAAAGACCAACTTTATCTGGAATCCATTTATTTTTCCAAATTCTAACGTTGTAGCCTGATTTTATCCTCCAGATATAGCCTTCTTTTAGAATTCTCCTTGCAGACATAATGAAATGCCAAATACAGGAAGCTTTCTTGTTGTCTCTTACATCCCGTAAAGATTGTCTATCGCAATATTTAGCTCTCAAGAGCTTGGACCACCAGATAGAGTAGTCATTCAAGAATCTCCATGTTAATTTCATGATAGCTGCCTTATTAAATTCTTTCAAGTTCCTGATTCCCAAACCTTCTGCGGTTTTGGGCTGTTGCATCTTGTCCCAAGCCAAAAGCGATGTTTTTTTAAAGCCATTTTTGTATCCCCACCAAACTTTCTCTATGTAGCTTGCAATTTAATGATCAACTTTTTAGGAATAAGTACTATGCTTATGATGTGAGCAAGGATGGCACTCAAAGTAGACTTGATCAAGACAGTTTTGCCAACAGTTGTTAGAGTATTAGCCTTCTACATGTTCATTTGGCTCATGCATTTTGTCTCTGAACGATGAACACACAAAATAATAGATTAATTAATTTGTTTAATTATACTTATTGCTATTGGGTGCGGGCACTACTGCACTTAAAAACATCAACTTGGCCTTTAGCACATCTTTAGGAATGGTTTGTGAACTAAAAAATTATTGTGAATAATAAAGTCAAGCATTTTTCGCAGACTCCACCATATATGATTGCTTAATTGAAAACCACAGATTCCTAAGTTTTAAAGTTTATCTAGATCATAACAAGTTCTCCACTTGGGCAATTTCAGTTTTCCCATTTCTATCACTAATACCATTATACCATGCAGAAGGTAATCATAAATCCCAATGCTTTAAAAACAAGGGGACTCAAAACTTAATGGCAAGTGAAGTTTGTTCTATGCAAATCTAGGGTTTAATAGTCTGGATTTTTTTTAAGGTTAAGCGGTTGTCCTTGGCACTCATGTCTATGATAGATATCTGTAGATGTTTGGACCCTAACTAGTTATATAAATATCTTAAAGTTATACACCCATTGGTCTTTAAAAGGGTCCCAAATAGGACTGTTAAAACCCCTTTTCTCCTATGAGGAAAGCAATGTGAATGGGGCCTTAACCCCAAACAACTCTTATAAACATAAATCACATATGCTTACATATTGAAACATGGGATGTAAAGAAGTCAAATGAAAACACCAATGAGGTATATATCCCAATTTAGGAAAAAAATTTTGAGTTAGTGATTAGTATTGCACTTCTTACTTTAATGTAATTCATTTATACGTATGTGTGAATTTGGTTTAATATTGCACTTGTTCACATGTAATATTTTGTTTTCATTTTTCTTTCACATTTATGTGGTTTTTAAATTTGATCTATGCATGTATAGTAATTTATCACTGCACACACCTCACGAGAGCGTGTTAAGCCCGTGTCAATGAACCTTTCCATTCAAGACTTTGGATTGATGTGCACGAGTCTTATTTTCAATGATGAAAACATGTATATCTAACTCAAAGTCTTAAATTGTCCTGTTTTGGACAGTCTGTGAATGTTTGATCGCAATTTGATAGGTATTTACTATATGTGTTTCTACAGTTATTGAAAATTTTGGTTGCGTCTTCTCACTCTTCTCTGGTATACCTTTATTGATTTTAATATTTTCTTAGCCACTTATAAATAAGTGTTTAAGAAAATTTCCTAATCAATAAATATTTTTGGTATATCGGAGAGGTGTGGGGATATGTTGTCGAAAGTTTTAGCAAAAATGTACAAACATATAGTAAATGACCATTTGAGTGTGATCAAATATTCATGGATGGGTAAAAGGTAATAATCTAATTAATATGTCCTACCTATTCATTTTGACTTACTCGAACGATGTGAGGGTGGGTTGGGTTTTAACTCGTGAGATGACATTTTATTTGTGTAGGAAAATGTTGTATGAGAATCGGTCATGGATGTACTGTGGAATAGTTAATGGAGTTGTGACAGAGTAGTTTAAAGACGGAGTTGGCAGTTTCATTCGGTTTGCATTAAGGAATTCATCAATAGCAGTTGATCCGATGGGTAACATTGATGTCCCTGTTCGGCTTGTAAGAACAGAAAGTGGATATCGACATGGGATGTGCAACATCATTGTATACGAAAGGATTTGTTGCCCATTATGAGTTATGGTCGTCTCACGGTGAGTTTAATATCCAGTCATATGAAGCGGCCAACTTTGCCTCCACAAATTCATACATAGACATGGTTGTCGATGCTGTTGGTCCGGAGTTCAAATTCACGATGACCAAACAAATGAAGAAGTGTCGAATCGTAGTACCCTGGAAAATTATTAATTAAAAATTATGGATAAATTGAAATTTTATCAATTAATAAATTCAACTAGTTATAAAGGTACGCATTATTATCACATGCATATAAACTCATATAAAAATCTTGTAAAAAATAATAGTTATATTTTAAAAAAAAATATTCTCTAATGACCTATCAAGAAATTTAGGCACAGAAAAACATTTAGATCAAGTTTAAGAAATTATGCGACTTATTAGCGTAATAAGAATAAGTCGAAGAAACCATTATTTATGAGCCAAAGTGGATTATAAATTAAAATAAACATGTGGGTAGACTTTAATAATATGGGTTGATAGCCCATCATGATATTTGGACAATAAACAATCTTGGCCATGAATATATTCTCTAATAAAATGATAATTAAAAATCTAATAAGTAAAGTAAGAACATGGGTTGTACAATTGGCTCATTTGAGTTAATGGGCCAAGAGTAAGATCCCAAATGATGAAGATTAGAAATATTGACATAAATAATGTTGAAGTGAATAAAAATATACAAAAGTAATTAAATAAGTGTGATAATATATTTACATAAGGATAAAGGGTGAATAATTAGAATTAAATCAATACTCATTAGTCAATTAGTAAGGGTTTTGTTAATGGACCTAACATAGATTGTTGGGCCCAAACAAGTAGAGCCCATCATGAGATGGGAGTTAATTAAGTGAAATTCGTATTAAATATATTAATAATTAGAAAATGGGTTAAGATAAATACTAAATGACATATATAAATCCCTAAAAAGAGTCCTAGACTTATCCTAACTTATTACCCATGAAATTAGATCTCTCCCCAAGCCAATTAGTGGATAAATGCTAGAATAGGGGGAGATAAATGTGGAATTTGGAGTTAATAATAAATAAATTAAATAAGGGTAAGATAAATACTAAAAGGGGTTATAAATGTCATAAAAAGAGTCATAATCCTATCCTAAACCATTACCCACGAATTGGACCTCTCCCCTATCCTATTAGGTGGGATAATGCTAGGAAATAATGAGATAAATAGAGAAATTAAGAGTTCGAAGAGAAAGAGGAGTTTTAGAATGGATGGACTCTTAATCAACCCTATACACCTCTAATTCGTCCCAACCAAGTGTCATTTCGTTGCTGGAACTTTGGAAGACGAAGGAGAGGAGCTGAGGATGAGAGGAGCAATACGGAAGGAGCTTGGAGCAGGAGATTTCATCTTCTACCTCATCTTTAACCCTAGGATTTTCTTAACAGCAAGAAAGGTAGGCAATCTCTCAAGCTAAATTTGAGTAAAATTATCCTAAGTAGAGCTCATGATCTCTTACAAAAGCCCTCTAGTTTTGCTCTATTCGATCTCCCATGAGGGAGAATTAATTCCTTGAATCTCTGTCTTATCTATGTACCTGACCCTTCATGTTTACTTTTAAACCTCATGTATGCTTGACCCCATACCATAAGAACATTCTCATAAATACTACATCATGTTAACTTTCAAACGCCCCTAGTTTCTCTAATTTTCGTTATGTATCCATCTCTAATTAATTCGTTGAACTTTGACTGTGCATGTTAGGTCACTGAAATGTAACATGATCAAAGCATGCCTAAACCTTGTCTATTTTCGAATTAATTATGCATGTTGATAGATCTATGTGTCTACTTTCGTTTTAAAACTAGTTTTGTAATTTTTGGATCATCGTGAGAATTTATATTGAATTTACAAGTACCCTATATCAAACAGAATCTGCCTAGAAAAAGGGGAAAAAGGGGTCGGATCCTTCTGATATCGCGACGGCACGACCCGCCGCGATATCAACTGGGTCGCACCCCGCTGTCACGTCGCGTTAAGAATGCGGCGGCCTAAGCCGTCGCGATTTCCGCCCCGAACGGGCTAGACCGGCAAGCTCACTGACGCGCCCGGCCGCCCCGTCGCGACCTGAATCGCGACGGGCTTCCCCGCCGCGATTTCCAGATTTCGGTCAGAACCTGATAATTGCATTTATACCCCTATTCTATTTGCCATTAACCCTTGTTTAAGCTAAATCATACACTATTAAGACTATCCTTTACCTAAATGATATTTATTGTCTTTAATTAAATAATCCTCAGTAATTAAAAGCCATTTGCACGATTTCTCATATTCTCATGATTTTCTTTACACTTACACACACATAACATTAGTGTTTGTCATTTGACCCTATTAAATTACTCAATAATGTATCTGGTAATTAAGTGAAATTAATTACCTAATTTCCTTATTATTTAAATGACACATGTCTTTGTTTTATTCACGTGATTTGTACACCGTTAACGCCTCCATCTGCCTTCGAGCACTCGAGGCACGACGGACTTTAGTTTTACACACTTTCTTGACTTGGACCGCCTCTCCATCGGGAATACTCTCGACTGGGCCAGGGACTCCTTGTCAAGGCCTCCGTAAGTCTTCTTGGCTTTGGCACACGTCCTTAGCCGACGAGCTGGTTGTACTCTTAAATCCCGTTACACTTTTAGGGATCAGTACGATCCATGGCCTTAGTGAGTTCTCTCTTATCTTGTGATCACGCCGGACCATCTAGCCAGTGTTCATAGCACGGCTAGTGGGCGGTGGTGACTTCTTTTACCAGACTTCCGGCACACGACTGGTGTTGTGTTATTGTTACTATCATGGTTTAACGTTGTTTACATTTATACCCATATCTCATCTACTATCTTTGTACTCTCATATATTCACGTTCACTCTACTATCTCGTCTATTCTCTAGTACTCTCTTCAGACTCTTGAGCTGTTGTGGCTCCTATTGCTTGTACTATACATGACTGTCTAGCGCCATAATATGGGTCTTGTGACCCTACTGACTCAAATGCATACTGTGCAGGGCACGGAGAGTGTCTGAGGGGATCCAATCTAGTCCTGGGGGCAAAGAGCCACCCGAAAATACCTGTAGGGGCTATTGACGGTGTTCTGCATTGCACCGGTTCTGACTATACTATATTGGCTAGACATCTGACTATTATACTATTAGTCTGAGGAGTTCAGACGTACTGTGATATTACTGTGCTATCACAGACTGTTATACTATTAGTCTGAGGAGTTCAGACGTACTGTGCTATTATTGTGCCAGCACCGACTAATATTGAACGGCTACTGTCCTAGAAGTGACTAATGTCGTATTCTACTAGTGCACCGTTGTGCAACCTTATACGCTATCTCGTTACACGCTATCTTGTCATACACTATCTCGTTACATGGCCAGTTCTTTATCGTCCTAGTTTTGCAATACTATTGTGAAATGTATTATCGTTCACTTGTTATCTGGTACTATCACTCTCTTGACTATACATGATCGTTCTCTCTAGTTAACCTGCTTTACAAGACATTAATCACTTAAAGCATACTTGTTTACACGAGATATTAAGTCCTACTGAGCGTTATCGCTCACCCTTCGTTATTTGTTATTGTGTTTCAGGTAAGTTGGATGATGACCCTACACATACCAACGGAATGGATTGGAGTGATGAGCGTCCTGGAGTCATAGAGATGGATTGTCCCCAGTACCCTAGAGTTAGTTTAGTTAGTTGCTTAGTTATCATTTCAAATATAATGATGCTATTGAGCCCTATGTTTTGGCTCTGAATTAGTGGTTGTAATAGTTTAGATGAATTATCAATAAAATGATGAGTTTATTGCAATTATTGTTCACTAGTTGTTCTGATATTTGCGAATGTATGCGCAATTTACGTTACCATACACGTTGTTCATGCCTCCCCGATTTATTCCACTGCTAAATTGGCTGGGCATGACACGAATAATATAGCTCAGAGATTGTATTAGTTATTTCGAGATGTTGAGAGCCATTATGGGATGGTTGTGAGAAGCATACACAGTTGTCTGCAGTGTCGCAGCTACTGAATTTGAAGTCTGAATTTCATATGAGCGAGAGTTTTTTGATCGACTTCTCTTACTCGTCAAGAGTATGCTTCCTTAATCAGAGAGGTTGCCCGATGATTTTTACCGTGCGAAAAAGATGGTGAATGATCTGGGGCTTAGTTTTATGAAAATTGATGCATGTCCTAATCATTGTATGTTGTACTACAAAGATGATGCAGATAAGACATCATGTTGTATTTGTAAGCATGATAGATTCAAGCCTAAGAGAGGAGACAAGTCAAAGCAGAAGGATGTTCCATATAGGTCACTGCGGTACTTTCTGATCACACCCAGATTGTAACGGTTGTTCATGTCCCCGAAGACAGCAGGACATATGACTTGGCATGCAGAAAGAGTCTATCATGATGATGATGAAATCAGTCATCCTGACGGTGGCAAAGCTTGGGCTCATTTTAGCCATACTCATCCTTACTTCTCAAGGGATCCACGCAACGTACGGCTGGGTTATGCACGGATGGCTTCAATCCATTCGGAGGCACGGTGGTATCTTACTCATGTTGGCCAGTATTTTAACACCGTACAACCTTCCGCCAGGCATGTGCATGAAGCGTGAGAATCTCTTCCTTTCATTGCTGATTCCTGGTCCAAAAAGTCCAGAAAAAATTTTAGACATATATCTCAGACTGTTGATTGATGAGCTGAAATTGTTATGGTCAGATGGGGTTCTCAATTATGATGCATCCAAAATAGAATTTCAATTTGAAGGTTGCATTAATGTGGACAATAATTGACTTTCAAACGTACGACATGTTATCTGGTTGGAGCACACATGGGAGGTTGGCATGTCCTTATTGTATGGAGGATTCAAAATCATTCATGTTGAAATCTAGGGGAAAAGCATGTTGGTTCAATTGTCATTGTCGGTTTCTACCAAGTGACCATCCTTTCTGAAAGCAGAAGGATTCATTTATGAAAAATACAATTGAATTGGATGAGGTAGATATGGAATGGGTGCCTGGTGGTAACATGGCGAGGCGGGTCTAGAACTTACCGATTGTATCACAACTAGCTGGTAGTACCGACAAATCCCAACGTTTGGGAAGGATTACAATTGGGTGAAGCAAAGTATCTTTTAGGAATTGCCTGATTGGTCAACACTTTTGATGGCATAACCTAGACGTCATGCATATAGTGTAATGCCTCGACACGGAATATCGGAGCAGTAATATAGTTATATAAATAGTATAGAGAGAGAAATAACATCAAAACATTTGCACAATTGGAATAACGCCAAATAAAATCCAGATTCATCAATAATTCCTTAAATCAACTATTACATCACTATATCAGAGCCATAACTTGGCCCATAGTACTTTATTCAAATCCAAACTATTACAAACTGACTAACTAATGACTAACTAACTACAAAAAAGCTATGGTTATCGTAAAATGGGTCACTCTTGCTCTTCCTCATTCCCAGCCTCATTCGTGTGGTAGTCTCCATCAGACTCACCTGAAACACATGAAATAAATAGCACAGGATGCGCGATAAACGCCCAGTAGGACTTAATATCTCGTATAAACAGGCATACTTTTAGCGATTAATGTCTTAACAAGCAGGATAACTAGAGAGAACGATCAAGTAAAGTCTAGAGAGCAATGTCGCATGATAACGAGAAACAATAGCACTTTTCATGAGAGTATAGCACAACAAGCATGATAACGGATTGGCCATGTAACGAAATAGCATGTAACATTTGCACAAAGGTGCACTAGTAGAGATAGCACTTTTGGTCGAGCTTCTTGTCACCGAGAGAGCATAGTATAGTGATTGATTGATTGATTGTCATAGATTACATCTTAGTAATATTGCACTAGATGCATGCCGAACACCCTGATCATTTAACTCCCGCGGGAAAATAGCACTTTTGGGCGCACCTCCTAAGATCAGATCGGGCCCTTTATAATATTGCTTGGCATTGATCATGTTTTTATCTTAGACAATCAAGTGGATGGCCAAATAGAGTACCAAGAATAGATGAGAGTAATTGACAAATAGACGAGAGTATAGAGAGAACATGAACAGATGAGAGTGTAGAGATAGTAGACGAGAACTAGGGTTATATTCGTAAAATAATAATAAACAGGCGATAATAACAGTTGCACAACACACAAGGTCATGTGTCGACAGTCTGGTAGAAGTCACAACCGCCCAATAGCCGTGCTATGAACACAGGCCAGAGGTCCGGCGTGATCTCGAGGTAAGAGAGAACAAACTAAGGCCGTTGGATCATGCTGATCCCTAAGGGTAAAATATGTATTAATGGTATAACCCGCTCGTCGGCAATGGACGTCCGCCAAAGCCAAAGAGACTTACGGAGGCCTTGACAAGAAGTTCCTAGTCCTGTCAGGAGTATTCCCAACGAAGAGGTCGTCCAAGCCAAGATAAACGTGTGTAAAGAAACGGTTGTCCGTCATGCCTTGAGTGCTCGAAGGCAGAGAGACGCGATAGCGATATTTAACACGCGAATAAAACGAAGACAAGTTTATTTAAATAATAGGGAAATTTATGAATAATTACACTTAATTACTAGATATATTATTGAGTAAATTGATAAGGTTTCATGGCAAGAATCATGTTCAGTGTGAGCATGTGTAAGATAATCATGATAGCAAGAGTAGTTGTGCACATAGCTTTTATTTAATGGAAAATCATGTGAATATTATCCATTATTATTAAGCAAGTCGTTGCTTTTAATAACAGTACAATTTACGGGTTAAACAGGGATTAAATGACATAACTAACACAATTTGCACGAAGAATTAGGATTCTGGTTGCAATAGTTAGGTCGCAACGTCGGCTGGCGCCGCATTCAGTTCGTGACAGGATTGGCCGACGCGATGGTTGATCAGGTCGCAATGTCGGCTGGCACTGCATTCAAGTCACAATGTGTCGAGCTGACGCATTATGGCTCCAGCCGAGACGCCGATGCGACGATGAGGTGCTCGTCGCGACAGGTAGGTCGGGGTGACGCATTCAGGACGAACTGTCCAAACGAGGAAATAGCGACGCGGGATCCTATCGTGTTAAGAACGTGACAGGGGTCCTTGTCGCAACCTGGTTGAGAACGCGACCTATCGGGTCGTCGCGTTCTCAGAACCTCGTCCCGAGCTCAGACAGGGGTTAGGTCTCCTGGGTTGCAGTCCATGCAACCAAGGGCTTAACACAGTACATTTTAAAAATAGATATAAAATCGTATACATATCCTAAAATCACGAAACTAGTTTTAAATGAAACTAGACTGCAGAGGTATCTACAATGTTAATTAATTAGAGAACAAGTATGGTATAGACATGCTTTAAATAGGCTACATATTGGTGACCTAAAATTATACACAGTGATGGAATCTGATTTAATTCAAAGATGTTACATGATAAAAATTGGGGAAAATATGATCATTCGGACCCTAGCATTATGGAGCATGTATGGTAAAAATTGCAAGCACGAGATCAAGTGTATGTATGGATGTAGGTAAACATGTTGGTTCGGGTACATAGTCATGACAAGAATTGGAACTTGAAATACTCGTAAATGGCACGGTCAAAATTGGGGAAAACAAAGAGCTTTGAAAGAGTGGATCATGGTCTACCTAGGGTCAAACTTAATTAGGTTTTGCTTGAGAAATTGCCTACCTTTAAGTGCTTTGAATCCTAGGGTTTGAAAATGTGAAGAACTTGATGAAGCCCTTCGTTCCTAGCCTTCTCCTCCTTGCTCCTCACGTCCATAGCTCCTTCTCCTCGTGGTCCAAGCTCCCAAGTTCAACAGGGTCGGCCAGAGACGAGTGGAGGTATATTTGTATGTTAATAGTCTCCTATTCACCTTAAAACTCTTCCTTTCCCCAAACTCCGAACTTCCAATATTTATCTCCCATTTTCCTAGCCTTATCTACCTAATAGGATTGGAGAGAAGTCTAATTTCGTGGGCAAGAGGTTTGGGTAGGTCTATAACTCTTTTAGAGATAATTATAAGCTAGTTTAGTCATTATCTTGCCCCTTTTCAATTTATTAAATAATTACCCACGAAATTAAGCCTAATATCTCCCATCCAACTTGGGTTCTTCTCTTTTAGGCCCATTAATTCATGTATGGACTATATTAGTTAACCCATCACCTAATTTAACTTAATGGGTTTTAATTTAATCCCATTTTATTCAATTTTAAATTTATTCTCATTTATTCTAATTTAATATCATTTATTCAAATTTTAAATTTTAGAGTTGTTACATCCTCCCCCTCTTAAAAAGAATTTGGTCCCTAAATTTATATGATCATAAGAGGAAGAATGACTTACAGAATAGTTCTGGATAGTTCCGTCGCATTGTTACTTCGGGTTCCCATGTGGCTTCTTCGACTCCATGATTGTTCCATAGTATCTTCACCACAGATATGGGTCGATACCGAAGTTGTTGTATCTTCTTGTCCAAAACTCTAACAGGCTTCTCTTCATAGGTCATATCTTTGTGCAAGACGATATCATCATAGCTGATTACATGTGATGGGTCGTACACATACTTCCTCAACATAGATACATGGAAGACATTGTGTACGGTTGAGAATTGTGGAGGTAGTGCTAGACGATACGCCACTTTGCCAACTCTTTCAAGTACTTCAAATAGACCTATGAATTTTGGCCTTAACTTCCTTTCATCTCAAATCTTTGAAATCCTCTTCGGAGATACCTTCAGCAGTACATGACCTCATATTTGAAATTCCAGATCCCTTCTTCTTTTATCTGCATAGCTCTTTTGCCTGGATTGAGCTATTTAATTTTGTCTCTGATGATATGTATATCTCTGCTTGTGTTTTACACCATGTCTGGTCCTAACCATTGTTGTTCACCCACTCATTCCAGCACAGGGGTGATCTGCACTTCTTCCATACAAAGCTTCAAATGGAGCCATCTTAATACTTGCTTGGTAGCTATTGTTGTATGCGAATTCTATTAGGGATAGTTGTTCATTCCAGTATCCCTCAAAGATTGTACTTGTCTATCTAGGCTACATTGTGAATGGATACCGATTTCACACGAGAGATTATAGATGGAATAAGTCTACGATGAACAGCGGCGTATGTGTGAAGGGAAGTGCCAACAATGAAAATGAAGTAGACTATGATGGCATTCTCGAAGAAGTCATTGAACTGCAATTTTGGGACAAGACAACAATGTATTTCTCTTCAAGTGTCATTGGATCGATCCGACCTCTATTCGTAATGACACAACATATGGGATCGTCGATGTCAAACATAAGTCCAAGTTGAGTACGTATGAGCCATTCATTCTGGTGGCACAAGCCCAACAAGTTTATTATTCGAACTATTCTTCCCTCAAAATGAGAGATTAGCAGGCTGCTTGTAGAGTGAAAACAAAGCTATTCTCTGAGTATGAGCTTCTCCGGCTGATATAGAGCTCGAAGATGTTAATGACAATTTTTTCCAATCAGACCGCAGTGACGCACGAGAGTTTGCTCCTTCTACGCAGTTCAGTGTAGATGATATAAATGAACCAATTTGCTTATATAAGAATAACGAAGAGGAAGAAGTTGACCCAAATGCCCTTGACGATCATGTTGTTTAGTGGGAGGTGGAGTCTGGTAAGGAGGAAGAGTGGATCGATGATGAGGACGAAGAGTATGACTTGATGATACTGAATTAGACATATCTTCAGCATCTGATGATGAATATAGATAATGTTATAAAATTTGTAAGAACTGGGTGTTGTTTCTAATTATATGTTATTGAATAGCTACTTCAAATTGAGTGCTGATGTTTATTATATCTTTATTGTTCTCAATAGAGACATGGTGCGTGGAGGACATAGTGGGAGGGGGACCATCTCGTCCGGTGCATCCTCTACTTCTGTAGGCGAGGGTCTACACCGATAGGTATATATGTACTCAACTCAATTCTTTTAGTTTACTATGTATATTAACCTTATATTTTTAACGTGCATAAAATCGATGCAGGGTCCGCCTCCCCGACTAGACGGTTGTCCCGATGACAGGTATATATATATGAACCCAAACACAAAACTTTATATATTAACTTTATATTTTCTAACGTGCATATAATTTTATAGGGTCCGCCTCCCCAACTACGCCAGTTGTCCCGGCGACAGGAATATATATATGTACCCAAACACAAAACTCTCTATATTACTGTTCATATTAACTTTATATTTTCTAACATGCGTATAATTTTGTAGGGTCTGCATCACACCCAGCAGCGTCACCTATCCCATCTCATTCAGCAGCTGGTACATGCAGTTTTCATACTATAGTACATTTCTTATCTTCCAATTTTTTAATAATAGTGTATTTAGTTTTTTCAACAGAGGTAGAGAGCCATCATCCAGCGGCAGAGGAGGTGGCTAAGCCAGCTGGATGCTAGCCATGCTGGATTTTTGAGTAAACTTGATCACTTCAAATTACTTTATTTGTTATTTATGTTATATAGTTCATGTAGAAAATTAATGTGCAATTGCAGGGGGAAGATAGATATAGGATCTACTTTCCGCTATATTACATCGTTGTTGCACGCACATGTTTCAGGACCAATGGACTCATCGAAAGAGTTCCCCTTGTCTGTCTGGGATCTGTTATTTGACATGTTCATAGTATTATTATCTTTTACTGATTTGAAATCATTCTTTAATTACTATCTCTCTATATTAGTGCACAAAGTTGAGTGATTTCATTTCTAAACAGCAGAGGTACATGTTCACGAGACCGGAGGATCTCCCTCGAGCACGAGCCGTCTGGGAGTCTACTGCCCAGACTAATTTCAGAAAGTCGATGTGGGAGGCCTAGGACAAGGCAGTGAAGATCACAAGCAGCCAGGATCCTATGGATTGGATGGATTACGGCCTGGTGTGGATGAGGATGGACTATTGGGGGTCCCATTGTCATCGTTGGGCTACTAGACCATGGCAAGAGAAGTCACAAGCGGCTAAACGCAATCGGGCAGCTCATCCAGAAAATAATGTACATACTAGTGGGTCGGTGTCTTATGCGACCCACAGCCAGAAATTGGTAAGCATATTAACTTTCAATTGCTTAATACATTAATTATTATTGTGAAACTAACTACTTTTGTCAAATTTTAAGCATCACGAGCTCAAGCGTGCCCCTACATTTTGTGAGTTATTTGATCGGACTCATAAGCGAAAGGGGACGGATGACTATGTTACCGAGAGTGGTCCCATATTTTTCGTAAGTCAAAATATAATTTTTGAATTCAATTTAGATATTAAAAAAATATGATTGAATAAAAAATAATTAATTGTTTTGCAGGAGACCTATGATAGGACAATGGTGGATCGCTATGCAGAGGGCACTCCCCAGCCAGACTTGGATCCGGAGGCCTGGATCGACGCAGCGGAGGGCCGAGGAAGGGTCGAGTGTACAACTTTGGAGACAGCCTGGATACTACTCCAGTGTTGTTGTAACGTCGCTTATTTTCGGATCCTTTTGGATCGTGTGTGTTGTGGTTGTGATGGTCGTTGTGAGGCCAGTGTGGTGTAGACGCATGGTGTGTGCAGGTGTGGTGCAGGTTAGGTCCTGAAATGAAATAGGACCTGCTGCAGTTGAGTATGAGTTGGCGGCCAGGGGTGGTCGTTGACTTGTTGGCGTCCAGGTAAGTTGTCGTTGACTGCATGATCTTGGCGGCAGGGGATGTGGACGTTTATGGTGGCGGTTGCCTTAAACGGCAGAGGGATTGACGCCAACCTGTGCAATCTGCAGGTTATAGGGCCACCCGAGAGCAGGTTTTCCACCTGGTTCTCTCTCTCCCTTGCCCTAGCTTCACGCCCCCGTATCCCTGAAGCTTCCAACAGTCACAGGAGAGTGATTAGAGGATCGTGGAACGTGTGGCGTTGTTGAATCGGACGAGGAAACGCCGTGGCGTGGTGTAATTGTCGTAGGAGCTCGCGGGGAGCTTGGTGAGAATCGGAGGAGTTTAAGAGGTTTAAGTGCATTCTAAGGTAGGGGATGAACCCTGTTAACTCCTTAGGATCATTAAAACACGATTAAACCACATGAATCAGCATGTTAATGCATTTTCGGATTAAGTTGCACCATGCGGGGTCAATGGGTGGTTTGATGAATTTGAGTAGTTAAGCATGTTGTTATAGCTTAATTATAATGTGTGGATGTTAGAGGAACTATTTCCTTATGTTTTCTCGATGGCTTTGGGATCAGAATGTATGTAGGATCGGCTTAGGGTTTCTGCAGGAACTGGGGTTGAAGAGCTTAGCGTCAACATCGCTTGACGCCAGGTTCTTCAGCCGGGATACAGACGGCCAGATCCATTACCGTCTACTTCCTGTAAGCGGCAGTCGATGTGGTCGCCAACTTGTGTATAAGCAGAAATGATTGTTTATGGTATTTATCGATAATGAATGGTGTGTTGGCACCTGTGGTGCACTGAGTGCACATGGTTTCTGTGTTTAGCATACGGGGTATGCAGTTAGTTACTCACTTTCGAGGCTGCATGTTGTTCACGCGAGTCCAGTAGGGTTCAGGTGTGGTGGACCGTTGTTACTTGAGGTTTACGTGAGGTTTCACGTGGTTTGTGTGTGACCTGCACGTGGTTTTGTGTACGTGGAAAGTAGTACGACGCCTAGCGTGGTTACCTCTCCAGTTGGGTGCCCCAGGTTCTTTGTGAGCCAGGCTGTTAGCTCGGGGCTTTGTCCCGGTACTTGTGTTGTACCGTCGAGGTCTGTGTCGTCTGACCTGGACACCCTCACTCCTATGTTTGAGTTGTACGTCCGGCTGAGGGAAAGACGACAGTGGGACAGTGACACTTGTGTTTGTTTTAGTCACTTGTAGCGCGCTCGTAGTTGGGGGTATGGACACCAGTAGACGTATTGGACCCCAGCTAGTCCTTTTCCAGTGCCTCACTCTAGAGAGTTCCGGGCCAGGATCTCTAGAGGTGTCAGGCATGGGCCTGCGACCGTGTGGTCCGCAGGTGGTGGTGTTTAGTTGGTCTCCACAGTTTCTTGACCTTTTCACGTGGAGCGGCAGCTGGACCTTTCATCCGTGGCTGCGAGACTGAGAGGTAGACCTGTGTTAGCTTGTCCGAGTCAGTTTCTGGTGTCGCGAACCAGTTCACGTGGCTCGTGTTTGGCTGTCTCTACTTTAGCTTGTACACCTGTACTGGTTTGCCGTTTAATTATTACAGTTGTTTTTCGTAGTCGGCAGACGGTGAGTACTTTTACAGCTTTCATATCCTGCTTAGCTGTTCTATAAATTGTTGGTACTGTTTACTGCTCTTGTACCTGTGGTTTTGGTTTGCTCGATTTTGGGGGAGTTCCCTACTGAGCCAGTGACTAGCGAGGCTCACCCCTACCCCCACAGGTGAGAGCGAGGAGGACGTTTCACGACCGTCGTCCAGTTCAGAGCCGCGTCGTAGCAGTGCAAGGTCGGTACCTCCAGCTGTGTAGTAGCAGCTCCAGCAGTGTAGTGTAGTTAGTTGTTTATTTTCTTCAGTTGTACCTCGGGGTATGCCCCAGGCTCTTGTACTTCTTTTCAGTTTTTGTGGAAATATGGCTATGTAACTTGTGAAATATATATAAAATGTGTGTGTTTCTTTGTGTTTACACGGACTGTGGTTTGGTATCCCTTGCGAGGCTTCGGCCCGTTCGCGGGAGGCGGACTCGGATCAAGTACGTTATCGGTTTAACGGGCTTGGCTGAGGCGTTCCGCATAGTTGGTATCAGAGCAAGGTCCGTGTTAATATAAGAAAGCTAGAAAGATACATAGTCTTATTTCGGTACTTTGTACACTGCTGGTAGGGACCCTGGTTTTTGATAATTTGTTGTTTTGATTTTTGCTTGGTGTTTTATTTATGTAGAATTTCTGGAATGGCTGATAGAAGAGATTGGGGTGGTGGAGGAGATGATCCGAGGAAAGTACTCGGCGTATGATAGAAAGGATCTGGGAAAGCCTCACGGATATTCGGGCAAGGATGGATCAACAGGCGCCGGTACCACCGGTTGCAGTGCCACCTGGAGATGGAGAGACTGTACCTGTTGCTCCAGTCCCGCCAAGAGTAGAGGTGCCTTTTGTAGCACCTGTGCCACCACCAGTGTTATTAGCAGAGGAACCAGTGATGCAGGTGGAGAAAAATCTGAGATTGCAGCTGCCTACTTATTCAGAGGACCGAATCCAGATACAGCGGAGCACTGGGTTCATGAGATCGAAAGAGTCTTTGCAACTATGAGGTGTCCGGCAGCAGATAAAGTTGTGTTAGATGCTTATCAGTTGCGGGGTTTTGCATTAGAATGGTGGCGACTGAAGATGCAGACCACCTTTGCAGGCAGGACAGAAGAGGCTATTACTTGGTCGGAATTTCTTGATGTATTTAACGATACATTCTTTCCGATTCAAGTGCAGCAAGTGAAAAGAGAGCAGTTTCAGACGCTCCAGCAAGGTAACTCTTCAGTTTTAGAGTACCAGATGAGGTTTATGGCGCTTAGCCGTTATGCACCTTATGTAGTATCAGATAATAATATGATGGTTGAGTATTTTATTAGAGGTTTGAGAGTGGAGTTGCAGTATGCAATAGTACCTCTCATGTGTAAGACAGTGGAAGAAGCAGCCCAGAGAGCAGCTACTTTGGAGAGGTCTATTCGGACTCGTCAGGTGGGCGAGTCAGGCTCAGGTAGTTTTCAGCTACCGCAGCAATCAGTAGGTGCAAGTAAGGGTAAAGCACCAGCAAGACCTTCTTCATCAAGCTTTGGGAAATGGGGCCAGAAATTGAAGCAAGCATTTAAAGGCAAAGGAAGAGGATGGGGAGGTCGTCAGTAAATTCAGCAAGGCCGAGGTAGGTCTGAGGTGGAGGAGTCGCAACAGAGTACTGCCAGACATCCCATTACTCCACCAGGATATAGATGTTATAATTGTAATTAGTCGGGGCATTTGATTCGCAATTGCCCCTATCCAAGAGAGTATGGGTATGGAAGAGGTGTGCAGCAGCAGCAGCAGCCTCAGCAGTTTCAGCAGCCACAGGCAGGTCGTGGCAGAGGAGCACCGCAGCAGCGAGGAAGAGGTCGGTTATGGCTATTACCCGAGCCCAGGCGGAGGCATCGAATATGATAGAAGGTACTTTACCTCTTTATGATTATTCAGCAAGAGTCTTATTTGATTCGGGTGCCTCTCATTCTTTCATTTCGAAGAATTTCTAGATTGTATAGCTCAACCTTTAGAGGAAAAGTCTTGTGAGTTAGTAGTGGAGGTTCCTTCGGGTGAGTTCCTACTCACTTCGAGCTATATAGATGAAGCTCCTGTTATGATTGAAGGGAACCAAATGCCGGGTCAGTTGTATGCCCTGCAGTTGTCAGATTATGATATTATCTTGGGTATGGATTGGCTTGTAATGTATAGAGCAATGTTAGATTGCAGAAAGAAAATGATCAGATTTTGTCACCCTAATGGTGCAGTATTTGAGTATCAAGGTATGCCTTTTTATACCTCTAAGTTTCTAATTTCTGCAATTAAAGCTAGAAAGTTGATAAATGCTGGATGTATGGCTTATTTAGCCTCGGTAAGTCTGGTAGAAGCTAGTCAGTCAATGGAAGTAGTTCCCGTGGTTAGGGAATTTGCTGATGTTTTTCCTGAGGATTTGTCTGGTTTAGCTCCACATAGAGAGGTGGACTTTACTATTGAGTTACTGCCAGGTACCATGCCGATTTCTAAAGCTCCATATCGCATGGCACCAGCAGAACTTAAAGAATTGAAAAAGCAATTAGAAGAGCTGTTGCAGAAAGGGTTTATTAGGCCGAGTCATTCCCCGTGGGGAGCGCCGGTTTTATTTGTGAAAAAGAAGGATGGAAGTTTTCGAATGTGTATTGATTATAGAAAGTTGAATGATGTGACTATTAAGAATAAGTACCAGTTGCCGAGGATAGATGATCTGTTTGATCAGTTGCAATCAGCAAAAGTGTTTTCTAAAATGATTTGAGGTCTAGGTACCATCAGTGAGAATTAAAGAGGAGGATATAGATAAAACAGCTTTTAGAACTAGATATGGTCACTATGAGTTTGTGGTTATGCCATTTGGGTGACCAATGCTCCTGCAGGTTTTATGGATCTGATGAATAGAATTTTTCATCCATATTTAGACCATTCATTGTGGTCTTTATTGATGATATTCTAATTTATTCAGCATCTGAAGAGGAGCATGCAGCTCATTTGAGGTTTACTCTGCAGTTGTTAAGGGATAACCAATTGTTTGCTAAATTCAATAAGTGTGAATTTTGGTGAAATAAATTCAGTTTCTAGGTCATGTTATCTCAGCTAAAGGAGTAGCAGTGGACCCAAGTAAAGTGGAAGTAGTGATGAGATGGGAAGTGCCTAAGACAATAACTGAGATTAGAAGTTTTCTGGATTAGCAGGTATTATAGGCACTTTATTCAAGATTTTTCTAAGATTATGGCACCTATGACTAAATTGACCAGGAAAGGTGTGCCATTTGTGTGGTCCGGTGGAATGTCAGAAAAGTTTTATGGAATTGAAGAAAAGACTTACATCAGCACCTATATTGACATTACCGGCAGGGAGTGGTGGTTTTGTGTTGTACACTGATGCTTCAAGGAGAGGACTTGGAGCAGTGCTTATGCAGCATGGCAAGTGATAGCTTATGCGTCCAGACAATTGAAGCCGGCAGAGGAGAATTACCCCACTCATGATTTGGAATTGGCAGCAGTTGTATTTGCTTTGAAAATGTGGAGACATTATCTGTATGGCGAGAGATTTGAGATCTGTACAAATCATAAAAGCTTGAAGTATATCTTCTCGTAAAAAGATTTGAACCTTCGTCAACATAGATGGATTGAGTATTTGAAAGATTATGATTTCAGTTTGGCTTACCATCCGGTGGTAGGCCAATGTTGTAGCAGATGCCTTGAGCAGAAAGGCATATGTAAGTTTGATGATGATTAAAGAATGGAAGATGTATGAAGAGGTAATGGAGAACTCCTTGTATGTGCCCAGTAGTCAGCGACGGGCAATACTAGCTGCTAGTGCTATAGAGCCATCTTTGTATTGGCAGATTATTGAGGCTCAAAGAGCAGATGTAAGTTTAGCTGAAATTGTGAAAATGGAAGGAGTTACCGTTGATGATAATTGTGTGGTTAGGCTCACAGGTAGGTTATTTGTTCCAGCTGAAAAAGAAGTAAAGCAGCGAGTGTTGGAAGAGGCTCATAAATCTATGTACACTATCCATCCGGGTAGTACTAAAATGTACCATGATTTGAGAAAGTATTTCTGGTGGCCTCATATGAAAAAGGAAATAGCAGAGTTTGTTGCAAGGTGTGCTATCTGTCAACAGATTAAAGCAAAACATCAGAAGCCTGGATGTTATTGCAACCGTTGCCCATTCCACAATGGAAATGGGATGATATTGCTATGGACTTTGTGGCAGGTTTACCAAGGTCGAGTGTCGGGAATAATGGAATATGGGTATTTGTTGACAGATTAACCAAGGTATGCAGATTAGTGGCTGTAAGTATGTCTTAGACAGTGGATAAATTAGCAAAAGTTTATGTTGAAAGAATTGTTCCATTGCATGGTATTCTGAAGACTATTGTGTCTGATAGAGATCCAAGATTTACTTCTGGTTTTTGGAGAAGTTTACAGAAAATAATTGGTACTGAGCTGAGATATAGCTCCGCTTATCATCCCCAGACAGATGGTCAGACAGAGAGGACTATCCAGACGAATGAAGATATGTTGCGGGCTTGTTGTTTAGTTTGGGGAGGTAGCTGGGAGCATCATTTGGGAATGGTTGAGTTTGCCTATAATAATAGTTATCATACCAGTCTTGGGATGGCACCGTATGAAGCTTTATATGGAAGGCTATGTAGAACCCCAATGAACTGGCATGAAGTGGAAGAAAGGCAGTTAGTGGGTCCTGAATTGATTCAGCAAACCACAGAAATAGTGAAGCTTATTAAAGAAAAATTGCAGGCAGCTCAAAGCAGGCAAAAGAGTTATGTAAATATCCAGAGGAGACCACTTCAGTTTGAAGTGGGAGATTTTGTTTTCTTGAGAGTTTCCCCGAGTAAAGGTATTATGAGTTCGGTAAGACTGGGAAGTTGAGTCCAAGGTATGTGGGACCTTTCCAGGTGATTGAGAGAATTGGGGAAACAGCTTATAGGCTAGATTTTCCAGCAGATTTTGCGGATGTTCATGATATATTTCATGTTTCTATGTTAAGAAAGTGTATTGAAGATCTAGCTCAAATAATTAGATATCAAGGTGGTGACCTAAGGCCGGATATGACTATTATGCCAGAGTATCCGGTGCAGATCACAGATCGAAAGATAAAGAAGCTGAGAAATAAAGAAATCGAGTTGGTTAAAGTGAGATGGGAAAATAGGTTAGGCGGTGAGGATACCTGGGAGTTAGCCGAAGAAATGGCTAAAGGGTATCCCTATCTGTTTGAATAAGCTTTTGTATTTCTTTTTAGATGATAGTATTTGTAAAAGTGTGTATGCTTAAGTTGTTTATCTTTGAATTGTATTATGAATTTCGAGGTCGAAATTTTCTTTTTAGATGATAGTAATGTAACGTCGCTTATTTTCGGATCCTTTTGGATCGTGTGTGTTGTGGTTGTGATGGCCGTTGTGAGGCCAGTGTGGTGTAGACGCGTGGTGTGTGCAGGTGTGGTGCAGGTTAGGTCCTGAAATGAAATAGGACCTGCTGCAGTTGAGTATGAGTTGGCGGCCAGGGGTGGTCGTTGACTTGTTGGCGTCCAGGTAAGTTGTCGTTGACTGCATGATCTTGGCGGCAGGGGATGTGGACGTTTATGGTGGCGGTTGCCTTAAACGGCAGAGGGATTGACGCCAACCTGTGCAATCTGCAGGTTATAGGGCCACCCGAGAGCAGGTTTTCCACCTGGTTCTCTCTCTCCCTTGCCCTAGCTTCACGCCCCCGTATCCCTGAAGCTTCCAACAGTCACAGGAGAGTGATTAGAGGATCGTGGAACGTGTGGCGTTGTTGAATCGGACGAGGAAACGCCGTGGCGTGGTGTAATTGTCGTAGGAGCTCGCGGGGAGCTTGGTGAGAATCGGAGGAGTTTAAGAGGTTTAAGTGCATTCTAAGGTAGGGGATGAACCCTGTTAACTCCTTAGGATCATTAAAACACGATTAAACCACATGAATCAGCATGTTTAATGCATTTTCGGATTAAGTTGCACCATGCGGGGTCAATGGGTGGTTTGATGATTTGAGTAGTTAAGCATGTTGTTATAGCTTAATTATAATGTGTGGATGTTAGAGGAACTATTTCCTTATGTTTTCTCGATGGCTTTGGGATCAGAATGTATGTAGGATCGGCTTAGGGTTTCTGCAGGAACTGGGGTTGAAGAGCTTAGCATCAACATCGCTTGACGCCAGGTTCTTCAGCCGGGATACAGACGACCAGATCCATTGCTGTCTACTTCCTATAAGCGGCAGTCGATGTGGTCGCCAACTTATGTATAAGCAGAAATGATTGTTTATGGTATTTATCGATAATGAATGGTGCGTTGGCACCTGTGGTGCACTGAGTGCACATGGTTTCTGTGTTTAGCATACGGGGTATGCAGTTAGTTACTCACTTTCGAGGCTGCATGTTGTTCACGCGAGTCCAGTAGGGTTCAGGTGTGGTGGACCGTTGTTACTTGAGGTTTACGTGAGGTTTCACATGGTTTGTGTGTGACGTGCACGTGGTTTTGTGTACGTGGCAAGTAGTACGACGCCTAGCGTGGTTACCTCTCCAGTTGGGTGCCCCAGGTTCTTTGTGAGCTAGGCTGTTAGCTTGGGGCTTTGTCTCGGTACTTGTGTTGTACCGTCGAGGTCTGTGTCATCTGACCTAGACACCCTCACTCCTGTGTTTGAGTTGTACGTCGGCTGAGAGAAAGATGATAGTGGGACAGTGACACTTGTGTTTGTCTTTAGTCACTTGTAGCGTGCTCGTAGTTGGGGGTACGGACACCATTAGACGTACTAGACCCCAGCTAGTCCTTTTCCAGTGCCTCACTCTAGAGAGTTCCGGGCCAGGATCTCTAGAGGTGTCAGGCATGGGCCTGCGACGGTGTGGTCCGCAGGTGGTGGTGTTTAGTTGGTCTCCACAGTTGCTTGACCTTTTCACGTGGAGCGGCAGCTGGACCTTTCGTCCGTGGCTGTGAGACTGAGAGGTAGACCTGTGTTAGCTTGTCCGAGTCAGTTTCTGGTGTCGCAAACCAGTTCACGTGGCTCGTGTTTGGCCGTCTCTACTTTAGCTTATACACCTGTACTGGTTTGCTGTTTAATTATTACAGTTGTTTTTCGTAGTCGGCAGATGGTGAGTACTTTTACAGCTTTCATATCCTGCTTAGTGTTCTATAAATTGTTGGTACTGTTTACTGCTCTTGTACCTGTGGTTTTGGTTTGCTCGGTTTTGGGGGAGTTCCCTACTGAGCCAGTGACTAGCGAGGCTCACCCCTACCCCCACAGGTGAGAGCGAGGAGGACGTTTCACGACCGTCGTCCAGTTCAGAGCCGCGTCGTAGCGATGCAGGGTCGGTACCTCCAGCTGTGTAGCAGCAGCTCCAGCAGTGTAGTGTAGTTAGTTGTTTATTTTCTTCAGTTGTACCTCGGGGTATGCCCCAGGCTCTTGTACTTCTTTTCAATTTTTGTGGAAATATGGCTATGTAACTTGTGAAATATATATAAAATGTGGTGTGTTTCTTTGTATTTACACGGACTGTGGTTTGGTATCCCTTGCGAGGCTTCGGCCCGTTCGCGGGAGGCGGACTCGGATCAAGTACGTTATCGGTTTAACGGGCTTGGCCGAGGCGTTCCGCCACAGTTGTCCTCATATGCGAGTTCAGCCGCTCCTCCGGCCTACGCGAGTGCAGCTGCTGCAATGCCCAGTAGTGGTGGAGATGACATTAGAACCCTCATCTGGGAAGAGCTATCGCAGTAGCTGCCATCCAAGGAGCAGGCACCTCACAACAAACCCCTCAGGTCAGTATTACTATTAATTTCATATAGTTTGAATGAAATGAAACCACTAATCTAAACTGTTAAAACACGCAAACCACTAATCTTAAAAAAACCCAAATGACTGAATCCTATTCGGATTTTCGGTTTGGATTCGACAAAATAGGAATCCGATCGGCGCGTCGTTTGGTCCGACACGACCGATGGGTGAGAGTGACGTATGGGAACTGACGCAATCCTAATTGGATTCCCGGTTTGAGTTCGACACTCAAACCACTAATCTTAAAAAAAACCAAAGTGTAAAGGATCAAAACACGCAACTCGGGGGTCCAAAATCAGAAATAGGGATCCGATCGGTGTGTCGTTCACTCCAACACGATCGGGTGGGTGAGAGTGACTTGTGGGAACTGACAGAATCCTAATCGGATTCCCGGTTTGGGTTCGGCGCTTAAACCACTAATCTTAAAAAAACCTAAGTGTAAAGGATCAAAACACACAACTCAGGAGTCCAAAATTAGAAATAGGGATCCGATCGGCGTGTCGTTCATTCCGACACGACCGAGTGGGTGAGAGTGACGTGTGGGAACTGACGGAATCCTAATCGAATTTTCGGTTTGGGTTCGGCGCTCAAACCACTAATCTTAAAAGAACCTAAGTGTTAAGGATCAGAACACGCTACTCGAGGGTCCAAAATCAAAATTAGGGATCTGATAGCCATGTCGTTCGCTCCGACACGACCGGGTGGGTGAGAGTGACGTGTAGGAACTGACGGAATCCTAATCGAATTTTCAGTTTGGGTTCGGCTCTCAAACCACTATTCATAAAAAAACCTAAGCGTAGAGGATCAGAACACGCAACCCGGAGGTCCAAAATCAGAAATAGGAATCCGATCGGCGTCTCGTTTGGTCCGACAAGACCCAATGGGTGAGAGTGACGTATGGGAACTGACAGAATCCTAATCGGATTCCCGATTTGAGTTCGACACTCAAACCACTAATCTTAAAAAAACCTAAGTGTAAAGGATCAAAACACGCAACTCGGGGGTCCAAAATCAGAAATAGGGATCCAATCGGTGTGTCATTCACTCCAACACGACCGGGTGGGTGAGAGTGACTTGTGGGAACTGACAGAATCCTAATCGGATTCTCGGTTTGGGTTTGGCGCTCAAACCACTAATCTTAAAAAAGACCTAAGTGTAAAGGATAAAAACACACAACCGGGAGTCCAAAATAAGAAATAGGGATCCGATCGGTGTGTCGTTCATTCCGACACGATCGGGTGGGTGAGAGTGATGTGTGGGAACTGACAGAATCCTAATCAAATTTTCGGTTTGGGTTCAGCGCTCAAACCACTAATCTTAAAAGAACCTAAGTGTAAAGGATCAGAACACGCAATCCAAGGGTCCAAAATCAGAAATAGGGATCCGATAGCCATGTCGTTCGCTTCGACACGACTGGGTGGGTGAGAGTGACGTGTGGGAACTGACGGAATCCTAATCGAATTTTTGGTTTGGGTTCGGCGCTCAAACCACTAATCATAAAAAAAAAACCTAAGTGTAAAGGATTAGAACACGCAATCCAGAGGTCCAAAATCAGAAATAAGAATCCGATCATCGTGTCGTTTGGTCCGACACGACCCGGTGGGCGAGAGTGACGTATGGGAACTAACAGAATCCTAATCGGATTCCCGGTTTGAGTTCGACACTCAAACCATAATCTTAAAAATACCTAAGTATAAAGGATCAAAACATGCAACCCGAGGGTCCAAAATCCGAAATAGGGATCCGATCGGTGTGTCGTTCACTCCAACGCGACCGGGTGGGTGAGAGTGACTTGTAGGAACTGACAGAATCAAAATCGGATTCCCGGTTTGGGTTCGACGCTCAAACCACTAATCTTAAAAAAACTGTAAAGGATCAAAACACACAACCCAAGAGTCCAAAATTAGAAATAGGGATCTAATCGGCGTGCCGTTCATTCCGACATGACCGAGTGGGTGAGAGTGACGTACGTGTGGGAACTGACGGAATCCTAATTGAATTTTCGGTTTGGGTTCAGCGCTCAAACCACTAATCTTAAAAGAACCTAAGTGTAAAGGATCAGAACACGCAACCCGATGGTCCAAAATCAGAAATAGGGATCTGATCTCTATGTCGTTCACTCCGACACAACCGGGTGGGTGAGACTGACGTGTGGGAACTAACGGATTCCCAATCGGATTCCTGGTTTGGGTTTGGCACTCAAACCACTAATTCAAAAAAAAACCTAAGTGTAAAGGATCAGAAAACGCAATCTGGGGGTCCAAAATCAGAAATAGGGATCTGATCGGCGTGTCATTCACTCCAACACAACCGGGTGGGTGAGAGTGACATGTGGGAACTGACGTAATCCTAATCGGATTCTGGTTTGGGTTCGGCGCTCAAACCACTAATGTTAAAAAAACCTGTGTAAAGGATCAAAACACGCAACCTGGGGGTGCAAAATCAGAAATAGGGATCCAATCGGCGTGTCATTCACTCCGACATGACCGGGTGGGTGAGAGTGACATGCGGAAACTGACGGAATCCTAATCGGATTCCCGGTTTGGGTTCGGCACTCAAACCACTAATCTTAAAAAAACCTAAGTGTAAACGATCAGAACACGCAACCCGGGGGTCCAAAATCAAAAATAGAGATCCGATCGACGTTCATTTGCTCTGACATGACCGAGTGGGTTAGAGTGATGTGTGGGAACTAACGGAATCCTAATCGGATTCCCGGTTTGGGTTCGGCGCTCAAACCACTAATCTTAAAAGAACTTAAGTGTAAAGGATCAGAACACGTAACTCGGGGGTCCAAAATAAGAAATAGGGATCCGATCGGCGTATCGTTCATTCCGACATGACCGGATGGGTGAGAGTGACGTGTGGGAAGTGACGGAATCCTAATCAAATTTTTTGGTTTTGGTTCGGTGCTCAAACCACTAATCTTAAAAAACCTAAGTATAAAGGATCAGAACACGCAACCCGGGGGTCCAAAATCAAAAATTGGGATCTGATCGACGTGTCATTCACTCCGACATGACCGGGTGGGTGAGAGTGACGTGTGAGAACTGACGGAATCCTAATCGGATTCCTGGTTTGGGTTCGGCACTCAAACCACTAATCTTAGTAAAACCTAAGTGTAAAGGATCAGAACACGCAACCCTGGGGTCCAAAATCAGAAATAGGGATCCGATCGGCGTGTCATTTGCTCCGAGACGACCGAGTGGGTGAGAGTGATCTGTGGGAACTAACAGAATCCTAATCAGATTCCCGGTTTGAGTTCGGCACTCAAACCACTAATCTTAAAAAAAAGACCCTAAGTGTAAACGATCAGAACACGCAACCCGGGGGTACAAAATCAGAAATAGGGATCCGATCGGCGTGCCATTCACTCCAACATGGCCGGATGGGTGAGAGTGACGTGTGGGAATAGACGGAATCCTAATCGGATTCCCAGTTTGGGTTCGGCGCTCAAATCACTAATCTTAAAAAAACCTAAATGAAAAGGATCAGAACATGCAACTCGGGGGGTCCGAAATCAGAAATAGGGATCTGATCGGCTTGCCGTTCACTCCGACACGACCGGGTGAATGAGAGTGACGTGTGAGAACTGACGGAATTCTAATCGAATTTCCGGTTTGGGTTCGTGGCTCAAACCATTAATCTTAAAAAAAAAATTCAAGTGTAAAAGATCAGAAATATTATCTAATTAAACTTAGTTAATATTCACATATTTTAAATTTAAATTTTTGAAAAATAATGTTTGTATATTATTTTTATGTATGTTTCTAATATTTATTTTTTTTAATATAGGATCCTCCAGCACCTGATGATCATGAGACGGGGAGAGCGGACAATCCCGCAGATCTTTCTTGATTTTTATTTCTTATTATTGTGGATGTTCTTATGAATATTATTTTTAGTAGGTTTTTTAATTTATCATTGTTATTTAATTATATTTTTTAAAACATTAAAAAGACTATTTCTGAGGAATTTTTCGACAGACTTTATCCGTCGGAAACAACGTCGGCACACAAGACTGTCGACGGAATTTATCCGTCCGTAAAACTGTCGAACTTTTCAATGGTTTACAGACGGATATTTCCGTCAGAAGCTACCTACTTCCGACGCTCTTTTCCGTTGGCGAATCTGTCAGAAGTTTCGATGGATTTTCTCACTAAATAATCCGTCGGAATTTACCGACGGATATATGTCGTCGATAAATTGGTCGGAATCTTTACTTTTTCCGATGAATGTTTCCGACGAATATTTCTGTCAGAAATACCGATGGATTTTCGACTGATTTCTGTCGTCGGTAGTTTCTAACGCTTTTTCCTGACGGATTGTTTCCAATGGTCGGTCGCTAGAAAGTTGTCGGAATGCATGTTTTCCGACGGATTTCCAGCAGATTTCTGTCGGAAAAACCACTTTTTGTTGTTGTTCAACCGGGGGTCCAAAATCAGAAATAGGGATCTGATCGGCGTGCCGTTTACTCCGACATGACTGGATCAGTGAGAGTGACGTGTGGGAACTGAAGGAATTATAATCAGATTCTCGGTTTGGGTTCGGCACTCAAACCACTAATCTTAAAAGAACCCAAATAAAAAGGATCAGAACACGCAACCCAGGGGTCCAAAATAAGAAATAGGGTTTCGATCGACATGTCGTTTGCTCCGACACGGCCGGGTGGGTGAGAGTAACGTGTGAGAACTGACGGAATTCTAATCGGATTCCCGATTTCAGTTCGACGCTCAAACCACTAATCTTAAAAAAAATCTAAGTGTGTAGGATCATAAATATTTTCTAATTAAATGTAGTGAATATTCATATATTTTAAATTTAATTTTTTGAAAAATAATGTTTGTATATTATTTTTTATTTATGTTCATAATATTTGTTTTTATAATATAGGATCCTTCAGCACTTGACAATCATGACATGGGGAGAGCGAACGATCCAGCAGATCTTTCTGGATTTTTATTTGTTATTATTGTGGATGTTTCATATTTGTTGTGATTGATGATTTTATGTTAAGTGTTATTTATTGTGGATGTTCCTATGAATATTATGTTTAACAGGTTTTTCAATTTATCATTGTTATTTAATTGTATTTTTAAAAAATATTAAAAAGATTATTTTCGACGATGTATTTCCATCGGAAAAAACGTCGGTAGACAAGATTGTCGACGAAAAGTATCCATCGGTAAAACCGTCAAACTTTCTGACGGTTTACCGACGGATATATCTGTCAGAAGCTACCTACTTCCCATGCTCTTGTCTGTCAGTGAACCTGTCGGAAGTTCCGACGGATTTTCTGACCGAGTTATCCGTCGAAATTTACTGATAGATTTATTTCGTCGATAAATTGGTCGGAAGCATTATTTTCCGACGGATTTTTTTGACGAATATTTCTGTCAGAAATACCGACGGATTTTCTTGCCGTCGGTAATTTCTGACACTTTTTCCTGACGGATTGTTTCCGACAGTCAATCGTCGGAAAGTGGTCGGAAGGCTTGTTTTTCGACGTATTTCTAACGGATTTCCGACGGAAGCTTGCCATCAGAGAAACTAATTTTTCTTGTTGTGTAAACAGTGAATTGTTCTCCATAGAGATAGTGCCTTCAAATCTTGAGTACAAATACAACCGCAGCCAATTCTAGGTCATAGACAGGGTAGTTGACTCATGAGGCTTCAATTGTCTTGACGAATAGGCTATCATCTTTTCCTCCTGCATCAATACACAACCTAGATCGATTCCAGATGCATCAGTATAGACTGAGAATCATTCACCTTCAACTGGTAAAGCGAGGACATGTGTAGATTTCAAATATTTCTTTAATGTCTAAAAGCTCTTCATCCTTGATCCTCATCTGATGATATCCAGCCCTAAGGTCAATCTTGAAGAAATATTTAGCTCCAGATATTTGATCAAATAGTTCATCGACGGGAGACAGAGGGTACTTGTTTTTATAGTTAGCTGGTTCAACTGCCTGTAGTCGATGCATAGTCTCATGGATCCGTCCTTCGTCTTGACAAATAGAATGGGTGCTCCCCATAGGGAAGTACTCGGTCTGATGAATCCTTTCTCCAGCAACTCCATTAACTACTCTTTCAACTCCTTCAACTTGGCAAGAGACATTCTATAAGGTTGACGTGACACCGGTGTAGCTCAAAGGATCAAGTCAATAGAGAAATTTACATCTCGTTCAAGGAGAATTCTTGGCAGCTCCTCAGGGAAAATGTTAGAGTAGTCTTGCACTATGTGTATATCTGCTACCTTGATTACTTTTTTTTCAATGACTACAGCAGCAAAGAATGCCACACATCCTTTCCTAATCATGCCTTGTGCACGAGTGGCAAAGATTAGAGACCAACATCTCTTGTGTCTACGTCCTGTGAAGGATTGCTTAGAGAATTCACTAAATGTAATCTTCCCTCTTCTACAACCAATGTTAGCCCCATAGGTGGATAGCCAATCGGCTCCTAATATAACATCATAGCCTTCCATGGGCATACATACTAGGTCAGCTCTTAAATTGAGTTATCCGATCATCACATCAACTAATGGAAAATATTTGTCCATGTTGGCTTTCTCTCCCAGTGGTGTTGTGACAGGAAATTCAAAACCCATAGATGCAGGTTTATTATTCAGAGTATCAGCAAAGTTTTGATATATGAACGAATGTGTAGCGTCAATATCAAACAAAACAAATGCTAATTGAGAAAAGACTTGTAGTGTACCTTCAACCACTCCACCATCTTTAGTGGTTTCTGTTTCTTACACAGCTTGGAGTCTGCCTTGTCTCTTTTGTCCACCCGGACACTTCTCATTCTCCTTCAACACAAGGCAATCGGTAATGCAGTGCTTGAGACTCCCGCAACGCAAGCACGCGCCAGCTTTCCTCTAGCATTCTTCGGCAGTGTGACCAGGCTTGTCACAATGCTTGCAATTGGTCTTTTTCGAAGAGGGGGTAAAGATCTTGGGATTCCTTTCTTGGCTTGGCCCATCAGTGATGCTCAATGGCTGCTTCTTACCATTGGTTGCTCTACTTGAAGAGCTAGGTGTTTGCTTTCTCTTGACAATTCTACCCTTAATGCGATCCGTGAAATCAGTCGCATTCTCTAGAAACTGAGCCTTCTTGATCATATCAGCATAAGTCTGAATGTCGAGTGGTGCCAGTTGAGTGATATATGAAGGTTTGAGTCCATTAAGGAACCGCTTCACCTTCATCCTCTCGGTGCTGACAAGGTGATTGGCATATCATGCCAACCGAGAGAATTGAGCTTCATATTCTGCCACCGTGAAGTTCCTTTGTTTCAATGCAGTGAACTCAGCGGCCTTTCTTTCTTGAACTTGTTCGGAGAAAAATTTAGAATTGAATTTGTCCTTGAACTCATTCCAGGTGAATTGTTCATCTACTCTAGTGGCTTCCACAAACTCCCACCACGCACGGGCGTCTTCTCAATTGGAAAGTAGCAAATAGTAAGTTGTCACCATCCATGCATTGCATGACACGGAAGATGCGCTCAATCTCCTTCAGCCAGTGCTCTACCTCGTCAGGATCAATTGTTCCACTGAAATGTGGTGGATTCATGCTCCAAAAGTTTCGGTGTAGGTCCCCAACTCCTCGATTTCTGCCACCTTGAGTAGCTTGCAGTAGAGCTCAAGTCAGATCCTGAATAGTCTGTTGTATGTCACTCAGTTGTGCACGCTCCGCTGCCATCATTATGGTTCAAATCCCTTCACAAAAGGGGTATAATAGTTAATAGGCTATAATATCATTAGTTTGTGCGTGTGTGAATTTAATTTTAACTAGTTACCCATAGTTATAACCATATCTCATATAGATAAGATAATTGGCTTTAGTCGAGGCAAGTCATCCTAAATCATCCTATACTTAAGAACAACCTAGGCTCTGATATAACAAAAATGTAACGCCTCGACGTAGAACATCGAAGCAGGCTACAGTTAAATATATAGTATAGAGCGTAAAATAGATATCAAACCATTGCACAAATTGGAATAATGCCAAATGAACCAACCTTATTGATAATTCTACTAATCTCTATTACATTCACCAATTCAGAGCCAAAACTATGGGCTCAGAGTACTTTATTCAAATAAAAGCAAACTAACTATCTAACTAATACTAAGACATCTGGATGACATCACATCAGGTCACTCTAGCAACTGTTCATTCCCATCCTCGTGTGTGGTATTCCTCATCAAACTCATCTGAAACATATATAACAAATAGTGCAGGATGAGCGATAACTTCCAGTAGGACCTAATATCTCGAAAATAGGCATGCTTTAAGTGATTAATGTCTTGAGTAGCAAGATAACTAATGAGAAAGATCAAGTATAGTCGAGTGAGTAATGGTACATGTTAACAACATAATAATGGTACTTTTCAAAGAATATAGCACAACTAGCATGATAAAGAATTGGCCATATCACGAGATAGCATGTATAATAGCATGATAGCATGCAAGTCAATATAGCACTTTGATTGACTTTCATTAACTGGGAGAGTATAGAACTTTGTTTGATTGTCTTAGATTAATCTAGATAGTCTGGCACTTGGATGTAATGTCGAACATCCTAATCATTGAACTCTCATGAGCACTAGTACTTTTTGGGCGCACCTCCTAGGACTAGATCAGACCCTTTATAATGTTGCCTGGCATTGGTTATGTTTGTTATCTTAGACAATCAATAGATGGCCAAACTGAGTACCAAGAATAGATGAGAGTAATTGAAGAATAGACGAGTGTGTAGAGAGAATGTGAATAGATGAGAAAATATGGAATAGATGAGAACTACAAGTCAATGCACGCAAAACAATGTTAAACAGACAATAGTAACAGTTGCACAACACGCATGATTGGAGCTGGAAGTCTAGTAGAATTCACTAACCGCCTACTGGTCGTGCTACAAACACAGTCCAGAGGTCCGACGTGATCTCAAGGTAAGAGAGAAATCTAAGGCGGTTGGATCATGTTGATCCCTAAGGGTATCATGGGTATTGATGGTACAACCTGCTCGTTGGCAATGGACGTCTACCAAAGCCAAGGAGTCTTACGGAGGCCTTGACAAGGAATATCTGGTCCAGTAAAGAGTATTCCCAACAGAGAGTCCATCCAAGTCAAGAAAGTGTGTATAGAAAACATTTGTCTGTCTTGCCTTGAGTGCTTGAAGGCAGAGAGGCGCGATAATGGTATCCAAATCGAGCAAATAAAATGAAGACAAATCCATTTAAAATAATAAGAAAATTAACATGAGTATTTGAACTTAATTACCAAATATATTATGGAGGTAGTTTTTGTAAGGTCTCATGGCAAAAATGCAATATTTGGTGTGTGCGTGTGAGAGAGAATCGAAGATAGTATATGAGAGTCATGAACATATCTTTTAAATAAGAAAATCATGTGAATATTATTAAAGATTAATTAACATGATGTTACTATTCATCATAGAGCATTACAAGGGTTTAAACATGATTATAGAGCATGGATTAGCAAGATTACATTGAATATTAGGGTTTCTGAAATACATGGGGAATCGCAACGTCTATACTGGTCGCGTTCAAATCGCGACGGTTTTTTCTGTCATGTTCATGAGAATCGAAGCAGGCAATCGATTGAGAAACTGAAAGGCAACGGGGTGATCGGTCGCATTTATGGCAATCAGTCCATAGTCGTGACGGTCAGGTCTGACGCGTTTAAGGGAATCAATGTAACTAATCGATTGTCAAACTAAAACGTGATAGGCTGTCTGGTAGCGACTATGGCAATCGATGGGTGATAGCAATTGATGACTACAATGATGTGACGGGGGTTCTGGGTCAGTCAGGAAAAACGCGATGCAGTGTACCATCACATTAATAACGCGACATGATCTTGTGTCGCGACTCAGTTGAGAACACGACCGATCGAGCCGTCGCATTCTTAGGGGTCCTGTCCGAGCCCCAAAAAGGGAAATAAAGTTCCTTGGATTGCGGTCCAGTCCTCTAAGGGCTCGACATAGGGGCTTTTAAAAATCAATATCAAATCGGATACTTGATGAAAAGTCATGAAATTAGTTTTAAACGAAACTAGACTTGCAGGAGTACAGTCAGTAAAGAGTAATTGGATTATTAACATAGTATCAACATGCTATGAACAGGTTACTTCACGATGAACCATAAAGCAGACACAGTGGACATGGATTTATAAATTCATGCAACATACATGTTAGAATTAAAGGGAAATGGTGTCAATGGGTTTCGGACATCGAGTACAATCTACAATAAAAATATCTCGTCACGAGATAAAATGTAAACATAAATTGAAAGGAAACATGAAGGGTCAGGTAAATGTCCTCAACAGATCTTTGGGCATGAAATACTCATAAATGACATGATAAAAATTGGAGAAAACATGGGACTTTCGTAGCTGGGATCATGGACTATCTAAGGTCGAGTTTAATTAACTTTTGCTTATAAGATTGCCTACATTTGAGCGCTTTAGGATCCTAGGGTATGAACATGAAAAAGCTCCCTGCTAGACCTACTCCTTCATGAATTCCTCGTCCAAGAGCCTCCTTCCTATGTCCAAGAGACTTTAGATGAGCATTAGGGTCGGCCAGGGACGAGATTGAGGTGTATTTGTATGTTTAGGGTTAAAGAGTCACTCTAAGACTCTAACTCTTCCTCCAACTCCAAATTTCCATATTTATCTAGTCATTTCCTAGTATTTATCCCTCTATTTGGGTTAGAGTGGGCTCTAATTTCGTGGCTAGCAAGTTGGGATAGTGTTAGGACTCTATTTAGGATATTTCTGAGTCATATTAGTAATCAACTTGACCCTTTTTAATTTATTAATAATTTAGTTACGAATTTTGGTCTATTTATCTTTAATCCATCAATTGGACTCTTACTTTGTCTCAATAGCTCTGGTATGAATCATTAATTAAAGTCCATCACTTGTTTTGCTTAATGGGTTTTAATCAATTTACATTTCTTCTTAATTTAATTTATTTATCTCAATTTAAAAATTGAAAAGTTGCTACAAAACAAGTCCCTCCAAGTGTGTGTGGCACACTTCGACTCAAAAGCCCTATAGATCCCGAGGTTGGACATTGCCACTGCTCTATCAACCCTTATGGGAGGAACGATCGACCTCGACCTATAAGTCTTATTGGCAAAGAAAAAGCCTAGTACTTTCATCAAGTTGATGAATAAAGCCAACTGGTACATTGTGGCAGTTCACGTCGCCCAAGACCCATTACAGACACAATCTGACACCGCCATCCCACAAGTCTGAAGACCCGAAAGGGAAGCACGTCGGTCCAGTGGGAATACAAGTACAACATGTTATGCATAGAAAAGTTTACAAGCGGAAATATACATACATAAGCACATTAGTTACATTGTTTCAAAATAATATAGCCTCAAGTTTTATAAATACATCATCTTGGGCACACCTCAAGATGTGCAAAACTAAAAGGTACTAGCAGAGTTTTCGACAACACTCTCACTCCTGTGGCTCAGTCTGAGGCTGAACGCTAATTTGCTCGCTACAATCTGAAAAATAAAAGTAGGGGAATGAGCCTCACAAATTTATTGACTCAATAGGGCAATCCCCCATAAGTTGAAGCAGGTAAAACAAAAATCCATAATGAGTAATCTCATGCTGAAAGAAAAAGCTATCTAACAACAATTATCCTATATATTAACATGCTGAACTAAAGTAAATCAATTAATAACAAGTAACATGGAATAAGTAAGTTAAATCATGAGTGAGAAGGTAGAATGCTCGCTTGGGTCATGGAACAAACCCAGACAAGTAGCACAACAAACTATTACACTAGTCTTGCAATTAGAAACAAATTCCAACTACAGCTTCACGTCTGTTGTCTCGGAAAAGAAGAGACAATGGAGACCACTCCTGCAACCTAGCTAGGCTATAGTCTTGTGCCTAGCCACCTCATTTGGGTTTTAGAGCCCAAAAAGTAAGGCTATGAGAATCAAATCAGAGACTAGTTGGAGATCCACACGTCTACGTAGCGTTCACCTCTCCAACCATGAGTACTCAAGTGACACAAGGCTCCAGACACTGTCCTAGGCCATCCTTTCTTTGCCCAAATGAAGTCACACAAAAGAGGAGTCCATGGAGATGACACCAAACCCTGATGGTGCACATAACACTATGACTAACCCCATTAGCACATGCAGTGGCTCCCGACTAGTGAAAAGTGCAAGGTAAGTAACATAGCGTTCCTACAGTCCAATAGAAATGTAAAACCAATAGTAAAGCATATCAAGAATAGTCCAAACTATATATTTTGGCAATGTTGTTCACTATTTACACAAACCATAGACGCACCAAACACATGGTGTACGACCACAGTTGCGAGGTGAGAGATGCTCACAACTATAAGAGATTAGTCATGCTCTGAGATGTTGGCATGTTTTGCAACATATCCAACACACACCTTTCATGATAGAAGACCAAAGCCTCATGTAAAACCCAGAGAACCCTATTTCATGCTTCATCTTGCTCATAAAAAGACTGTAAATGAAAAAAGGAGTATGCAGAAACCCATAGCATGCTTTAAAATTCAGAAATTCCTATTACAACATGCTTTCTATACAATTTGCACATGGGTATCATGCTTTCTATTAAGATCTAAAACATATACGCAAAAATAATACAATATAGCATGCTCTGAACCTCAAAAATCATCACAAAACAATTATGTATGCTCAAATAGTGGAAATCCTCTAATAAATCAAGAAAACAAAGAAACCACCCTACCAGCTTGAGGAAACAAATGTTAAAGAGTCTTCTAAAGAAAACCCAGCTCCTCAAGGTCCAAGATAGCACCAATAGCTCCTCAATATATTGGAAACCAAGCACAAAATGGCATGCAAACTTAAGAAAGGGAGGATCCTCCAATAATCCAAATGATATGAGCATGTTACCCTACCAACCTAAAGAGGGAACCCTAGTAGGGTCTTCCAAACAAAACCCAGCTTCCAAAGATCCTTGAATCCCAAAATCTAGCTTTCGAACTCCACCACATCCGCATGTTCATCGAAGAAGAAACCCCCTAGTGCTGGCTCGAGTAGAGAAGCTCCCCTTCTTTTAGAAACATCAAAATTGAAGATGCACTGTAACGTCGCGCATTTTTTGGATCTTCACGGATCCTGTCTCAGCGGGTTTGGTGGCCAATGTGTGGCCCATTAGCTTGAGTTTTAGGTGCTCTCGTCAGTTGTGAGGCTTCGTGGGCCGGAAAATTGGGCCCAAATCGCTCACAGGTTTTCTACCTGTGAACGCGACAAGGGTGTGTCGCGTTCTAAACGCGACGGCCCTGGTGGTCGCATTCTACTTGCCGATCAAGGGGCGATCTTCGTCTGCATGTGCGCCACGTGTCGCGCGTTGGGTGGCATGCTGATGTCAGTCTTAAGAAGGCGATGGCCTCCTACGTCGCGTTCAGGTCACGACGGAGGGCTACGTCACGTTCTCAACTATGATGTGTTTTTATGCAAGGTCGGCCGAACAGAGCCTTCACAAGCTCTGCTCGGCTAGGGGAGGCTTTGCAGAGGATTTCTGGGCGATTCGGCATTTTGGAGTGGTTTTTGGAGCGCGCTCGCTGCGAGGATGTTGCATGGAGCGGGGGAGACGTCGTGCCATGGTTGGATTGCCTGTTCTTCGTGAAGGTAGGAAGATCCCACCTGGTTTCATTGTGTGGATTGTGTATGATGCATGTTTAGACTGTTTATTACTTTATAAACAGTAGATATCATGCTAGGGCATTCATTAAAGCATGAAAAATGTGAATTAAACGTGTTTTACATGGCTTGTGAGGGTGATTCGGGAAGAGGATCCCGAATTAGGGTTTCTGCCTGTGAAGGCGACGGAATCCCCTGTCGCATTCTGAACGTGACAGGCCGACCCGTCGTATTCAGATTCTTGAACGCAACATATCGGGGTGTCGCGTTCTGAAGGCGACACTACCCTACGTCGTGACCTCAGCCGTGAGGTCCTGTTGTGCATGTTTTTAATGGTATGATTATCCGATTATCGATATTTTATGTGCATGATTGGTGTAAATGGTGCATTGGCACCTGTAGCGCTTGTTGAGCGTGTCTCCCATGAGGTGGACGTGTTGTTTACATGATTGACAGGTGGTTTGCATGGTTTGAACGGTGTATATATGGTTGGTTTGTGGTGACTGGGCAGTCAGGTTCCAGTGTGAACCTAGCCTTGGTCCTTTAATGTTTGTTATAAATTATATATCTAAGATGGTTTAACTAGTAAGATGTGAGTATGGTTACTAAGTAACTATCGTGTAATGAGTTTAGTGCGGCAATGGAGGTCATTTCGTGACCAATGATAGGCCAGGATAATATTGATTAATGTAGTGTATGTATGTGTTTGTGTAGCTAGCTTGTAGGTTATAGGGTGACCTGGACAAGCTATGCCTCACATGTGTACTGTGGTTTCCAATAAAGATCATATATGTACGTATTGTGGTTTGTGCCTTGCCGAGTGTGGTGGTCCGGCGCCTATTCCGAAATGCCTCTTCAGTTGGGTGCCCCAGGTTCTGTGTGAGCCAGGCTTGTGCTCGGGGCTTGTCCCGGTACTTGTGCTGTACCGTCGAGGTCTGTGTCGTCTGTCTTGGATATCCTCACTCCTGTGCTTGAGTTGTACGTCCGACTGAGGGAAAGACGACAGAGGGCAGCGACTTGTGAGAGTTTGTGTTTAATCGCTTGTAGCGCGCTCGTAGTTGGGGGTACGAACACCAGTAGTCGACACTGGTCCCCAGCTAGTCCTGTTTTTCAGTGCCTCACTTTAGGGAGCTTAGGCCAGAGTCCTAAATGTTCCAGGCATGGGCCTGCAGCTGTGTAGTCTGCAGGTGTGGTGTTGGTTGGTCTCCATTGTTCCTTGGCTTGTGCTTGTGGAGAGGCAGTTGGACCTTTCATCCGTGACTGCGAGACTGAGGGTAGTTCTTATGTTGTGTTGTCCGTGTTGGATAGTGACATCATGAACCAGTAGTCCATTTCTGTGTGGTGGCGTCGTTCCTTTCCGACTCGTGCTTTGCCACTAGTTGTGGTTTGCGTGTAGTGACTCGTTGGTTATGGTTGACCCATCGTGGTGTGCCTGGTAGGAGGCACAGTTGTACTGAGGCTTGTGGTGGTACCTCGTGGTGGTAGGTACCTGTACCCTTCGTGGGTATCTATTCTTATGGTACGCTGTGTACCAGCCTTTCAGGTGGTGTGGTGGAGCTGTGCTCTGAGGAGATCGTGTGGTGAGACCTTCCACTCGTTGTGTTTTACTCTTCTTCGGGTAAACTTCCGATTATGGTTTTAGTGTGTGATGGATTAGCATCGTTGTAGCTAGTCGCTACCTTGTATGTGGCTTTCGACATATTGTGGTTTGGGGTATAATGGACTAGCTCTTGGTCAGCGGTCCTATTACACAGGTGGTTGAGGTTCGCCTGTGAAGCTCGTAGCCTAGGCAGCGGTTTGCATGTGTGGCTTATAGCTTAGGCGACCAGTTGTTGTAGTAATTTACCTGTGAGGCTTGTGGCCTAGGCATATTAGTTGTTGAGCAAACTAGTGGTGTTAGACTAGTCCTGTCGTTCCTCTTCCGCACTGAGATTTGTATTAGCTATTATGATTATGTTTAATTATTATTAATTATATGTTGTTGTGAGCATGAAATGGTTTGGCTAACGGTGTTGCCAGTGAGACCCTTTGGGGGTTGAGGTCTCTTTAGTTTCGTGCGTTGTTTTTGGGTGGTCCCCTACTAAGCCAATGACTTGCTGAGGTTCACTCCCCTACAGTCTTTTCAGAGCTTACCGTTGGTATGTCTTGCGAAGGCGTTGTGGCAGACTTGTACCACCAGCAGTAGTGTTAGTTGTGTTGTATGAGCTTGTGCTCCCTCGGGGTTTACCTCAGGTAGTTGTACTTTTTAATTGGACATGTAATAATGTATTGGGACAGTTTTAAATTGTTATATGCAGATATGAGCACATGTACTTTTTCTTTGTGTCTTATACTGCTATAGTTGTCTTTTATATTCCTACTGGACACGTGTACGAGCTATCCCTTACGAGACTTCGGTCCGGTCGCAGGAGGCGGACTTGGATATGGAGCCTTATTGGGCATAAATATCCAAAGCCGTTACAGTTGGTATCAGAGCATGGTCCGGTTAGAATATGAAAAGACACTGAAGTTACAATGTCCCAAGACATGGTTTAATGTCCACTGCTGGTAGTAAGTCTACGGTTTTGTATGGTTATTAGCATGGTGTTTACGTGAGTTTCTGGTATTTGAATTGTGTGTATAGCTGGTCAGTTTGGCAGTTGTTGGTAATAGTAGAGAAATGGTATGGTTAATGATAAAGTTTGAATGATTATGCCAGTACGTCAGTGCAGTTAAAGTGCAGTTGTTTAAAGGTTTTCAATTATAGAAATGAAAAGGGATTAGTGAATTTGGTTATGATAATCAGAAATGAGAAAATAATATTTTGGAAAAGGTATGCCTGAGGTATTTTGGTAAGATACAAAGTTGGCAGAGACAGGTATAAGGTGATGATATAATTAGCGCTAAAAAATTGAAATCATTGTATGAGGCAGTTCAGTTTGAAATGAAGTATTGATAAATTGAGGAGCAGCAATGTGTGGTGGTCAAGTTAAATGTATTTGTGATTAGAGATGGCTATAGTAAAGAGCTTGAGAATAGTGTTGCTATGAATAGTGGTGATGATAGGAAGTTTGATAAAAAGATTAGTGTAAATATGCAGATGTGATTAGTAAATAAAGAGAGAATAAAGAAAGATCAGTGCGCAGTTAGACCTTTTTGAGAATTTCATAATGGAGATATTCGTTTGGCAAGTGACAGTTTGTGAAGATTGCATAGAATGGTTTGTTAAAGAATGCAATGTTAAAAATAAGGTTAATGATATTTAGCAATTGAGTATAGTTCGTGAAGAAGAGAAGTAAAGTTTGTGTCAGAAAAAGATTGAGGCTAAGGTTAAAATATTTGGAGCAAGGTAAAGTCATGTGAGTCAGAATGGAAAGAGATGGATTAGCTATGAAGTAGTTAAGCAGTTTCAAGTAAATTGGATCAGTAAGGTAAATTATGCAAGGAATTAAAGTAAAGGTTTGAATGAAAAAGATAGTAGTAAGTATGAAGTAGCAGCAATGGTTTCGGTATTTGAGAATAGAGCAGTAAAATGGAATGGAGAAATCAAGCAACGCAGGCTATAGTATTTAAAAAGATCAGTTTTGGTCATGATTTTGACAGCTGTCAGAAAAGGACGTTTATATGATAGCAAGAATTGCAGTGTAAAGGGTAAAGTGCGATAATCCAGATAATAGAATAATTAGGAGAAATGTTTTGCAGGAATGATATTATGGTTGATGCAGTTGGCAAATTATGGATTGAGAAAAGGAAGAGTACACTAGATTATGAAATGGATATAATTAAAAGATTTGGGAAATGTTCAGTAAGAATTTACATGGCAGCACACAGAAAGTGGTTCAGATTGAGCATAGGTACTTCTCGATAAGATACTCCAGAGTTTGATGTAAGAATAAAAAGCAGAATGATTAAAGAATAGTGTACAGATCAGAGTATGGCAGAGCAGAAATGAATGGAAATTTGAAATTTGTTAAATACAAAAGGAAAAGATGTGATCAGTTAAATAGTAAATAGCTTAAGATCAGATGGCACCTGATTGAGAAAGAGTTTAATAAAAGTTGAAGATAGAATATGTGCAGAACTAGTTAAGCAGTTTAATTCTTCTGATAAGAAAGTGCAGTATCACAACAATAAGAGTAGATATTTTGAAAGGTTATGTAATAGATTAATTGGATCAGTCAGAGAATGTTATTTAAGTAATAAAGGAAAGTAAAGAGTAAGGTATGTCAGCAATGGAATGGCAGAATTCAGAATTAAAGCATGTGGCACAATCAGAATTGAAGAATTAGAGAAAGTAGTTCAAAATTTTTGATATTTGAATAAAGTGATTTAAGAAACAAGGAAAGTCAGAATTGAATCCAGCTAGAGTCAGAGTAATAATGAAAGTGCAAAGTAATTGCGAATAATAGTGGAGGCAAAATTTATGGAATATTTTGTTAGATATTCAGTATAATTGGAGTGGCGCATCGGAAGTTTGGAAGGTTTAATATTTTCAAGTTATCCGAGATTTGAGTGATTAAAAGAAAGTTTGAAGTTGTTGCACTATTAAGTAAAGAGGTAGTGGTTTTTGGCCAGAAAGGAATAAAGATAGTATTGACAGAATGGTATAGAGAGGCAGGGAATTCAGTTATGGTAATGTGATTTTTGATAAGAAATCGACAGTTAAAATGTGAATAAAGTTGACGCAGAATAATAGTTGGTAATGAAAGGCAGATAATGGAAAAACATTGAGAAATTTGAAGAATTTGAAGATGGTTTTACATGGCAAAATTTAAAGGTTGTAAATTATGATGCAGAAATTCAAGAAAGAGAAGTGGCCGAAAAAGAAATGTTGCAAATATAGCCGGAAAAATGTGGAAGTAGGTTGAGTCCAAGGAGATAAAGCGCCAACAGCAAGATAGAATCGCCTACAGCTGAAAGGTAAAGAAGAAGCAGAATGTAATAATTGGGCAGTGCAACTATGAAAGGAATTAAAGAAAAGGAAAAGCAGAAACAAGTGCAGAGAAAGTGTATCCTATTTATTCTATGTATGGCTTTGTTTCTTTTTAGGTGATAATCTAGCTTACGGTGCTTTGTCTTGAATGTCGAGGACAACATTCCTTTTTAGGTGATAATAATGTAACGTCGCGCATTTTTCGGATCTTCGTGGATCCTGTCTTAGCAGGTTTGGTGGCCAATGTGTGGCCCATTAGCTTGAGTTTCAGGTGCTTTCATCGGTTGTGAGGCTTCGTGGGTCGACAGATTGGGCCCAAAGCACTCACAGGATTTCTGCCTGTGAATGCGACAAGGGTGTGCGTCGCGTTCTGAATGCGACGGCCCTGGTGGTCGCGTTCTGCTTGCCGACCAAGGGGCGGTCTTTGTCTGCATGTGCGCCACGTGTCGTGCGTTGGGCGGCATGCTGACGTCAATCTGAGAAGGCGATAGCCTCCTACGTCGTGTTCAGGTCGCGACAGAGGGCTACGTTGCGTTCTCAACTGTGATGCGTTTTTATGCAAGGTCGGCCGAACAGAGCTTCACAAGCTCTGCTCGGCTAAGGGAGGCTTTTGCAGAGAATTTATGGGTGATTTGGCATTTTGGAGTGGTTTTTGGAGCGCTCTCGTCGTGAGAACATTGCATGGAGTGGGGGAGACGTCGTGCCGTAGTTGGATTGCGTGTTCTTCGCAAAGGTAGGAAGATCCCACCTGGTTTCATTGCGTGATCGTGTATGATGCATGTTTAGACTGTTTATTGCTTTATAAACAGTAGATATCATGCTAGGGCATTCATTAAAGTATGAAAAATGGGAATTAAACATGTTTTACATGGCTTGTGGGGGTGATCCGAGGAGAGGATCCCAGATTAGGGTTTTCGCCTGTGAAGGCGATAGAACCCCCTGTCGCATTCTGAACGTGACAGGCCGACCCGTCGCGTTCAGATTCTTGAATGCGACATATCGAGGTGTACGTTCTGAAGGCGACACTACCTCACGTCGCGACTGTAGACATGCGATTTTGACTCCACCGCGGGCAAATTTCATGTTGCGCCATAATGCCACAAATGGCCCTCATATTGCCTTGCAAGAGTGTTTTCCCAATAATTTTAGGTCTCACCCATTCTTCCCTGGTGCTTCCCCCTGTCCTCGGGGTCTATTTAATGGCATAGGTATTCATTTCAAGTCGCGATGGGCCTTCAGGGCGCGTTCATGCAGTCGCGGCAGGTCTGGGGGACACGTTCAGAAACACGTCTGGCAAGGCAGACGTGATTCCATTATCGTGCCAGGCATCTGGGGCGCGACAAGGCCAAAGGGTCCTTATCGCGGCGGCCCTATGCGAGGCGACAAGGAATTTACTTATTTTATTTACGAGGCTGTCCATTGCCACTTCATGAACGCATCCGCTCTAGGCGACGTTATTCTAATGTCGATTTTGGCAGGATTTTCATAAAAAAAAAATATGGAAATACTTTTCGCATCCTGCCGTGCCGACGCATTTCAAATCAGAGACGTGTCGGACCGTGTCGACGCAATTAGGCCATATGCCCCAAAAGTCGTCGCACTCGAGCGCCCGTACCTCGGAATCACGTGAAATCTCTTAATCACGTCCGAGCAGGACGACGCGATTAGGTCATAGGCCTGACATGCTAGACCCCCGGAAGTCGTCACATTTATGGCCCACGTGCCCAAAACGAAGTCGCGGCGGGATAGGGCGACACGTTTCAAGAACGCGGCGGTCGTCCCCGACGCGATTCGAAACGTGGCACCCATACCGCAATCATCGTGCTTTATGTCAAATCAAGGGATTCTTAATCGTGGCTCGCCGGTCGGACGCGATTCAACCTATAGTCATGTCCCCTGTACCCGACGCGATTCCAGAACTTTGCCTCTATAAATAGACCCCTGAGGGTCATTTGTAAGGGGGGGTCCACTCACTGTGGCGAAGCCCTTCCGGATTCCCGTCTCGACCCCAGCCCAGGGGGAATTCTATGCCAAGCTACCTTCCCGTTCCTCGGAGTTGGAGCCGACATCCCCGTCGTCTTCTCCACGTGCACTGTTGCGGAGCGAGGCAGAAGCGTCTTCCCCTTCTTCCTCCGTCCAACCGGCAGCGCCACCGCGCCATCTACCGTTTGGGGAAGTACCCCCCCCTTTCTCCCTTTTAATTTACATTTCATCTCCTCCAGGCCCCACGTGGCTCTTTTCATTTACCTCCTCCGGGCCCCACGTGGCCCCTATACTCCTTTTTCATACACACACACACCTACATTTTTGGGGGTTTAAAAGCCACCACATGGTAAGTCACTCCCCATGCCCTTCATTTTATTTATTCTTTATTTTTAGAATTGTATACTACACATGTGACTAATCCACTTTTCTCTCTTTGTCCTTTTCTTTGTCAGGGTAATCAAATGAGGAAAACGCCCTCTACCACGGTCGGCCATGCTCGTAGAGGTAGAAAGGACCCACATCCCCCGGCATCTTCCCCATGCTCCAAAAGGTAACATCCGCGATCACTTCTTCCACCCGCACCCCTCGTCATGCACCTCCATTCGGTACCCTCACATACCTGGCGATCACGATCCATCTCACCCCATATCCCTCTTTGTGGACTATTCGTCATCCCCTAAAAAGGGGGAACGGAAAGCGGTATCCACAGATTGGCGATCACGGTGGGACCTCTTTTTGCATTTTCCTTTTGATTACCCCCTCCTTCGTGCTCCACGTGGCACTCTTCTTTTTATTTGCTTTATACCCTGCAAGCATGCTGTGTGTTTGATTTTATTTTCTATTTTTTGTCTTCTTTTTTATACATATCCTGCTGTCTCCTGCATTTTTTTGTTTCTCGGTTGGCCTTCTGGAATCGCGTCCAACACAGAGGATGCGATCTGTTTAAGAACGCGGTCGGTTCACTGGACACGTCTATGCATCGTGTCACGGCGGCTAAGGCTGATGCGTCACTATTTCTTGTAGCGGCGGCCTGAGCCGACTCATTTTGTTGTCGCGGCGGCTAAGGCCGACGCGTCTCTATACATCTTCCATGTTATTTCCTATTCATTTTCCCTGCTTCCTGCTTTCTATTTTATTCTCGGGTGCCTGTTTGGAATCGCATCCCAAACAGGGGACGCGATTCACTGCTTGGTAACGCGTCCGCCGTACCGGACGCTTTTTACTTCTTATCACAGTTGTCGAGGCCGAAGCGTTCTCTGCCAGCAGTCGTCCACAAGGACCAGACATGTCGCTGACAGCCTTCGGGGCTCTCAGTTCATGTCCGAGTGACTGGACACGATTACTGAGTCACAGCGACTGTACCCACCGTGATTCACAGTGCTGACAGAAACACGCCCCCCTTTGCCATTTTTGCTATAAACTGCTGCATACAGGGCATACTGCATCGGTCGGGGGACCTCCTTCCTCATATCCTAGGCTCCACACCCCTTTCTTGGTAAGGGCAACCTCTCCTTTGGCATTCCATCTCATTGGACTAGGCAGCCTTTGCAAGAACCTATAAGACTCCGTACCCCGTGGATTCCCTCACGGCGGACCGACCTGGTGGTACCCCTCCATTGACCCGGGTTAGATATCCTATTGTGTGGTGAGAGATGATTCTAGTTGCACCCCGAAGTTCCATACTCTACCCAACTAGGAACTCACCTAGAGTGACACAACAATTTTCAATCCATCTAATTAATTGTGTAACTCCTAAAAGCAGCGTAAGCATTACAACTTGTTTGAACCACCTTGTCTGATTTATATCTTTATTCAAACTTACTTGTTTGCTTGCCTTGTTAAAAATGGACTCATACCATCATGCCAATTTTAATAACATTGACTATGAGGATAATTCAAGCATTCAGTCTTTTCAATCCCATGTCTGTCCATTCCACCACCGTGAGGGACAACCTTCCACTTCCTATGGTTACGTACGCACACCTCGCACTAGCCAATTTGATGTCCCTTCACATTTAACTCCAATCAGAACCCGGCAAGAGCCTCCCCCCCCCCACCATGATTCAACTGTGCAGAATGTCCTGCATGCCCTGGATCAACTCACCCCTCAACAGCTTAATTTGATACAATCTTTGGTTGAGGGTGCGACTCCTCCTCCTTCTCCTTCCCCTAGGCACTCGCCTTTGTATATTCTGGCGACTTGCCACATCTCCCTATATTCTCCATCACCTTGGTCCCCTGGCCATTGCACTCCCATGCTCCGGTCCATACGGAGTACCCCTTGGGAGGCCCACTAATTCAAGGCCACCCCCATATAATCCCTCATTTGCCCAGCAGCAACCCACTCCCCTCCAACATGCTCTTCTCTAGAAATTGAACGATCTGGAGGGTCAAATCAACAAGCTGTCCAATCCCATGGGTGACCCGTCGCTGCCATGCCGGCTCTCCCTTAAATTTATATACATCCTTCAGAGATTTCTTCGTACCGACTGTACATTGGCACGGGCATCCCTATCTTCATGTCAAGGAATTCCTCTATGAGTCTTCACGTTGGCAACGTGACCCCATTACCTTGGCATATTTATTTAGAAAATATATTGACGGCCCTGCACTCGAATGGTTCTACTCTCTAGAGCCAAGTGAGGCAGGAGTTCCGCCCCTTGCATAAAAAGTTCCTTCAGAGGTACAAAGACCGCGTCAGCCCCTATCTCTCTATCACAGATCTAGTATCCAAGAAGATGAGGGCTAATGAGGAATTTGTACAATTTGCTGACCGTTGGAGGTCAATGGCCACTCGCTTACAGCATGAGCTCTCGGAGTCAGAGCAAGTCAAAATAATCATTTCTAACTCTACTCCGAGGTTCAGGCACATCTTGGCCATGAACCAAATTGAGACGATGGAAGAGCTCTACGAGCGGGGACGTTACATCCAGACACATCTGATGGACTCCCCGATCGTAGACTTGTTTCATCAAATTAATCCGAGAAAGAACGGATCAGTGGACGCCATCCACCATCCACCTCGCCACCATACAACAACCACACCATATGCCTCTCCCCAAACACCCATTTACCACAACATGCCTCCACCCAGGCGTCCACTGATTCGTCCTCCTCGGACTCAGCACCTCCAACTGGGCCCTACGATGCCCCAATTTATGAAGAAGCTTTTGTGCCCTACGTCGCACCTGCTCCAGCTCCCACATCGATTCTCATACCTCCACCAGCTCCAGCTCCCATACCTCCACCACATCCTGTTGCTCGGGCCGAGGTTGCCAACAGCCAACCCATCCAGGAAACCACTTGGTGTTACGATGATGAACCTTCCGAGGTCATGTTCGTACGCCATTTACCTACCCCTCCCACATTGCCATCCATTATCATCAAACCCCCCGCAATTAAACCCCCACCAACCATTACACCGATCATCACACCTCCCACTATGCCGACACCCTTGGAAGCCGAACCCGAGCAAATCTTCCCCGTCATACCCATCACGCCTCTGCTAGCCACACAGCTTTCCACTCCATCCACATCCACCCCCATCCACCGGAGCGGGTGACACCCCTTTGAAGAGCAACAAGCAAGGTCAGCAGATGAAGGAAGCCCCGGGACCGGGCATGCTTTTTCAAAATTCGAGATGCATTCCTCGCATGCCGGTCATTGTTTCCATACCAGGCACATTTACCGAGCGGAAATCCTTCCTCCATCCATGGCGTCAAGATAATATGCCAATCATTCCAGTTCCAACAAGCTTCATTTCCATAGCTCATAGGGAATCTCTCCCTCCAAGTTCTCAACACCCTCATGCCATTGTGTGAACCTTCCACGCTCGTGAAGGGTCAACCATGCAGATTTTACTAACCCATTCAAAAGCAAATCCTGGCACAATCATTTACTCAAGGGGCCGTGCCCCCTTCTACATCACACATCATACAATCTTTGGGCACGGTCCCCTCTTTGTTGCTTCCAACTCTACCAGTGGGACTCCCCACCATTTCGTTGCACTATATTCCAAGGGAGTTGCCACTGTCGCTTGAAACTTCGACGGAAGTCAACAACCCAATTGTTGAGAGCCGTTCAAACCCCCCAAGAAGAGCAAAACCATCCGTCCGCTGGGCCAAATTTATAAGTACCTGAGGGTCAGAAGGCCAATTCCCAAGCAGAAGCCTAAATGCCAGGCAAGGCAAAAGACCAGGGGGCCTCCATCTTTTTCCTTTTTCTTTTCAATCATCTTTTCGTGCTACTTAGCACCTTCCCGTGGGTTCTCCACATTCCCTCCCCCCGGGAGGCATTTTATTTTCACCTTTTTTACGATTCATTTTCTTGTACTGGGCATCGCGTCCCATTTTGTATTCCTCACTCTTCCCTTCGTGCCCCACGTGGCACATCTCCTTCCCGTGCCCCACGTGGCCCATCTCCTTCCCGTGCCCCACGCGGCACAACTCCTTCCCGTGCCCCATGAGGCACATCTCCACTCTGTGCCCCACGGGCACAACTCCTTCCCGTGCCCCACGCGGCACAACTCCTTCCCGTGCCCCACGTGGCACATCTCCTTCCCGTGCCAACGCGGCACAAACCTTCCCGTGCCCCACGTGGCACAAATCCTTCTTGTGCCCCACGCGGCACGTCTCCTTCCTGCGCCCCACGCGGCGCACTCCCTTTTTGGCCCCTCACGGCCCACTTTTTCCCTTCTCTCCTCCGGCCGTCTAGATTCCTTTCCCCTCATTGGGCATCGCGCCTCCTTCTCTTTAAATCCCTCGGCCCCGCCGGAGTCCAAAGTCTTTCCGTAATTCCCTCCTCTCCATTTTCAATCAGGTCATCCGACCTTCTCTCATTGCTTTAGGGGCTTCAGTCCCCATGTATTTCTTTAATTTTCAAATAAAATTGTAAATTCTTTAAAACCCCTAAGTCTCGCCCCAATGCAGGGCATTCATCCTTCCTTTATCCTCCGAACTCTTAATATTTATTAGTGTCAAATTCCATAAAAGGATGAATATTCAGCATTGCAATGCTACGCAGGACTTTGCTTTTGAAAACTCCGCATCAAGAGTATTAAAATTCCCTCCGGTCATTAAGATTTTCCCTTAGCATGGGCACCTTGCACACACTTCACGGCACCCAAAGCCGATTGCCCCGGTAGACACCGTCGCTATCACAGCCATGCTGAAAGGCACGAACGTCTATTTCTCCCCTTACTCGGCCAAAATATGGGTAGCAGAGGTAGTCTGGGCAAGGCAACCAACCCAAAGCACTCCATCATAAGAGGATGTCTCGAAAATGGGCAAACCAAATGACCAATAAAAAATCAAAGTCAAAATACATGTCAAGAGCGGCAAAGTCCCCACGGAGATCTAAATGGACCAGTCGTATGCATGCAAAATCAAAAACCAATCAATTATAATACGGCATGGCAAAGAGTGGCAAAGTCCCCGCAGAGATCCAAACGGATGGTCGTACGCATGTCCCTACAATCAAGATGGTCATTAATTAATTCCAAAGCCTCAGTGCTTAAATGAGACTGAATCTTCTAACGGTTGTGCCAAGGAGGGGAGTCAAACCCAAGCCCCTCAATAACCCATATCAAGCTTATCTCCAAGTTTTCTTCACTTCTCCCTGCCAGACCTAGTTGTCTTTTCAGGCGTGGCTTCGGTAGTGGCACTGTTAACCAAGCGCAATTAGCTCGTGGGCGCCACGTTAAAACGCACGCCCTACTCTGGGCATCTTTAATGAAACGGGAGGTAGCAAAGACCCTCACCGGTCAGTTTCACAACCTCAATGCTGCCATGGCATGGCAATATTTCAAAATCAAAAAAAAATCAAATATTTCTGAAAAATCCATAAAAATCTAAATACTTTTCAAAAATCCTAAAAAAATCAATATTCCAAAACCACAAAAAATCGATTATTTTCAAAACCATAAAAATCAAATATTTTAAAATTCAGAAAAATCAAATAGTTCCAAAAACCAACAAAAAATTCAAATATTCCAAAAATCCAACAAAAATCCAATATTCCAAAAACCCACAAATTTTCAAAATCTCCAAAATCTAAAAAAAAAACATGATAGTATTGCAAAAGGCAAGCATATTGCCTCTTGTTTGCGTCAGATCGATGCAATTCTCCCCTTCATGGGTTCCCCCATCTTGAACTTCAAAACTCCTTTGGCCAAAAGGACACTTATCCTCATGGTTAACAAAACAAAATTGTTTGAGTTGTGTTGTTGTGACTACTTTATACATGCTCCATGCTATACATGTTGTTTTCCATTATGTTTGTATCTCTTGGTTAATGAGTTTTGAGAGCAGGATTCAAATTACCTATCTGGGCGCAATCATGCAGCTGCTGCCGCTCACCATCAACTCTATATATTAACCGTAGAGCACACCAAGGACCTTGTGACTCTAAGGAATCTGGGATTTGAGTTCTCCTTTAACAAAAACAGTGATTATCTCAGAGGATCCTTAGCCGCATGGATAGGCCGTTACGCTTGGCACCTGAGGACGACGGACCCATGCATACCCCCGGTCCTGACTCAATGCCATCGTGATAATATTATCCTGGTTATTTTCTACTCCCTTTTAACCTATTTTCCTTTAGCCCAGCATACATGCATATTGAAATCACAGTGGAAATCCACTTCTCCAATGCATTTGAGAGCCATTCGTGCTCCAAATCCAAAGCAATATTGAAATATTCCATTCAGGGTCAAATACCCAACTCCCTTTGTTGTCGCCTCCGGGCTGATTTCTTAAGAACCTTTGTTTGGATTTATCCCTCTTCATTCGTCCTTACTCCCTTAGATCCACCTGCGGTAGTGGCAGACGCCCCCAACGATGCAACCTAACGGATCGTGTCCTTAGGTACTTCCCCTTCGCTGGAAGTTGATCTCTCCGTAGATCCACCTGAGGTAGTGGCAGATGCCTCCGATGGTGCAACCTAACGGACCATGTCCTTAGGTACTTCTCCTTCGCTGGAAGTTGATCTCTCCTTTCATGCCCCACGTGGCACTTTCCTTCGTGTACCCGTACACACCTCCTGTCGTGCCCCTCGTGCACACACTTTATTTTCTTCCAAATCCAAACATTTGTTTCTTTAGGTCTTCTTCCTGGTGGTGACTTCTTTGGGTGTTGGTGAAAGACTCTCATCAGGTGGTAGTCACCTAATTACTCTGCATGTCTATTTTTCACCTTGGCGTCTACTTTTCAGTCCGCTCCCGCTTCACTCCACTTCGCTACGCTTCATTTCTTTTCATTTTATTTCACTCCATTACACTCCACTCCATGTCCCTTTGCTTCGATCCCCTGCAAAGCAGACGCCAAGGTGTGGCAGCTGTAGACACGTGATTTTGACTCCACCGCAGGCAAATTTCATGTTGCGCCATAATGCCACAAATGGCCCTCATATTGCCTTGCAAGAGTGTTTTCCCAATAATTCCGGGTCTCACCCATTCTTCCCCAGTGCTTCCCCCCTATCCTCGGGGTCTATTTAATGGCATAGGCATTCATTTCAAGTCGCGACGGGCCTTCAGGGCGCGTTCATGCAGTCGTGGCAGGTCTGGGGGATGCATTTAGAAATGCGTCCGGCAAGACGGAGGTGATTCCATTATCGCGCCGGGCATCTGGGGCGCGACAAGGCCAAAGGGTCCTTATCGCGGCGGCCCTATGCAAGGCGACAAGGAATTTGCTTATTTTATTTACGAGACTACCCATTGCCACTTCATGAACACGTCCGCTATAGGGGACGCGATTCCAATGTCAGTTTTGGAAAGATTTTCATAAATAAACTATGGAAATACTTTATCGCGTCCTGCCGTGCCAACGCATTTCAAATCAAAGATGCGTCGGACCGTGCCGACGTGATTAGGCCCTAGGCCCCAAAAGTCGTCGCACTCGAGCACCCGTACCTCAGAATCACGCGAAATCTCTGAATCGCGTCCGAGCAGGCCGACGCGATTAGGTCATAGGCCTGACACGCCAGACCCACAGAAGTCGTCGCATTTATGGCCTACGTGCCCAAAACAAAGTCGCGGCGGGGTAGGGCGACGCATTTCAAGAACGCGGTGGTCGTCCCTGACGCGATTCGGAACGGGGCCGCCATACCGCAATCATCGCGCTTTATGTCAAATCAAGGGCTTCTTAATCACGGCTTGCTGGTCGGACACGATTCAACCTTATAGTCACGTCCCCTGTACCCGACGTGATTCCAGAACTTTGCCTCTATAAATAGACCCCCGAGGGTCATTTGTAAGGGGGGGGGGGGTCCACTCACTGCGGCGAAGCCCTGTCGGATTCCCGTCTCGACCCCAGCCCAGGGGGACCTTCTACGCCAAGCTACGTTCCCGTTCCTCGGAGTTCGGAGCCGGCATCCCCGTCGTCTTCCTCTATGTGCACTGGAGCGGAGCGAGGTGGAAGCGTCTTCCCCTTCTTCCTCCGTCCAACCGGCAGCACCACCGCACCATCTACCGTTTGGGGAAGTACCCCCTCCCCTTTCTCCCTTTTAATTTGCATTTCATCTCCTCCGGGCCCCACGTGGCTCTTTTCATTTACCTCCTCTGGGCCCCACGCGGCCCCTATACTCCTTTTTCATACACACACACACCTACATTTTTAGGGGTTTAAAAGCCACCACACGGTAAGCCGTTCCTCATGCCCTTCATTTCATTTATTCTTTATTTTTAGAATTGTATACTAGACATGTGGCTAATCCCCTTTTCTCTTCTTCGTCCTTTTCTTTGTCAGGGTAATCAAACGAGGAAAACGCCCTCCACCACGGCGGCCGTGCTCGTAGAGGAAGAAATGACCCACATCCCCCGTGCAACCTCCCCACGCTCCAAAAGGTAACATCCGTGATCACTTTCCACCCGCACCCCTCGTCGTGCACCTCCATTCGGTACCCTCGTGTACCGGCGATCACAATCCATCTCACCCCATATCCCTCTTTATGGACTGTTCGTCGTCCCCTAAAAAGGGGGAACGGAAAGCGGTATCCACAGCGACCTCAGCCGTGAGGTCCTGTTGTGCATATTTTTAATGGTATGATTATCCGATTATCGATATTTTATGTGCATGATTGGTGTAAATGGTGCATTGGCACCTGTAGCGCTTGTTGAGCATGTCGCCTATGAGGTGGACGTGATGTTTACATGATTGACAGGTGGTTTACATGGTTTGAGCGATGTATATATGGTTGGTTTGTGGTGACTGGGCAGTGAGGTTCTAGTGTGAACCTAGCCTTGGTCCTTTCATGTTTGTTATAGATTATATATCTAAGATGGTTTAATTAGTAAGATGTGAGTATGGTTACTAAGTAACTATCGTGTAATGAGTTTGGTGCGGCAATGGAGGTCACTTTCGTGACCAATGACAGGCCAGGATAATATTGATTAATGTAGTGTATGTATGTGTTTGTGTAGGCTAGCTTGTAGGTTACAGGGTGACCTGGACAAGCTATGCCTCACATGTGTACCGTGGTTTGCAATAAAGATTATATATGTACGTATTGTGGTTTGTGCCTTGCCGAGTGTGGTGGTCCAATGGCTATTCTGGAATGCCTCTTCAGTTGGGTGCCCCAGGTTCTGTGTGAGCCAGGCTTGTACTCGGGGCTGTCCCGGTACTTGTGTTCTACCGTCGAGGTCTGTGTCGTCTGTCCTGGACACCCTCACTCATGTGCTTGAGTTGTACGTCCAGCTGAGGGAAAGATGGCAGAGGGCAACGACTTGTGAGAGTTTGTGTTTAGTCGCTTGTAGCGCGCTCGTAGTTGGGGGTACGGACACCAGTAGTCGACACTGGTCCCCAGTTAGTCTTGTTTTCCAGTGCCTTACTTTAGGGAGCTTAGGCCAGAGTCCCTAAAGGTTCCAGGCATGGGTCTGCAACTGTGTAGTCTGCAGGTGTGGTGTTGGTTGGTCTCCACTGTTCCTTGGCTTGTGCTTGTGGAGCGGCAGTTGGACCTTTCGTCCGTGACTGGGAGACTGAGAGGTAGTTCTTGTGTTGTGTTGTCTGGGTTGGATACTGGCGTCATGAACCAGTAATCCATTTCTGTGTGATGGCGTCATTCCTTTCCGACTCGTGCTTTACCACTGGTTGTGGTTTGCGTGTAGTGACTCATTGGTTGTGGTTAACCCATCGTGGTGTGCCTGGTAGGAGGCATAGTTGTACTAAGGCTTTGTGGTGGTACCTCGTGGTGGTAGGTACTTGTACCCTTCGTGGGTATCTATTTCTTGTGGTACGCTGTGTACCAGCCTTTTCAGGTGGTGTGGTGGAGCTGTGCTCCAAGGAGATCGTGTGGTGAGACCTTCCACTCGTTGTATTTTACTCTTCTTCGAGTAAACTTTCGATTATGGTTTTAGTGTGTGATGGATTGGCACCGTTGTAGCCAGTCCTGCTACCTTGTATGTGGCTTTCGACATATCGTGGTTTGGGGTATAATGAACTAGCTCTTGGTCAGTGGTCCTGTTACCCAGGTGGTTGAGGTTCGCCTGTGAAGCTCGTAGCCTAGGCAGTGGTTTGCCTGTGTGGCTTATAGCTTAGGTGACCAGTTGTTGTAGTAGTTTTCCTGTGAGGCTTGTGACCTAGGCATATTAGGTGTTGAGTAGACTAGTGGTGTTAGAATAGTCCTGCCTTCCTCTTCCGCACTGAGATTTGTATTAGCTATTATGATTATGTTTAATTGTTATTAATTATATGTTGTTGTGAGCATGAAATGGTTTGGCTAACGGTGTTTCCAGTGAGACCCTTTGGGGGTTGAGGTCTCTTTAGTTTCGTGTGTTGTTTTTGGGTGGTCCCCTACTGAGCCGATGACTTGCTGAGGCTCACTCCCCTACAGTTCTTTTCAGAGCTTACCGTTGGTATGGCTTGCGAAGGCGTTGTGGCAGACTTGTACCACCAGTAGTAGTGTTAGTTGTATTGTGTGAGCTTGTGCTCCCTCGGGGTATGCCCCAAGCAGTTGTACTTTTTAATTGGACATGTAATAATGTATTGGGACAGTTGTAAATTGTTATATGCATATATGAGCACATGTACTTTTTCTTTGTGTCTTATACTGTTGTAGTTGTCTTTTATATTCCTACTAGATTACTGTACGAGTTATCCCTGCGAGACTTCGATTCAGTCGCGGGAGGCGGACTTGGATATGGAGCCTTATTGGGCATAAATATCTAGGGCCGTTACACGCACGCCCCGACTTGGCATGACTAAGAGACACCTGCTATCCTCTTGCACGACTATAGACTCATGCGCCATACGTCCCTCAATTATGCCACACATCCCATCACATGTCACCACAACCAACACGTATTCAAAGAACCAGTCAAACCAGCAGAAACATCCATGCCAATCAAGACTAACACTACGCAAGTCATGTCAAAACCCTCATGTGCAACAAAGAGAATTGATTCCTAAAATTGAGTCTCAAAATCACTAAAACGAGTCTCAACTCAACCCTATTGTGCTAAACACACCACGTGTGACACCTATCATGTCACCCCTAGGACGACAAGAAGAATCGATTCTCAATCTCTCACAAATTGACTCTCCCTCTGTCGTGCGATGACCTCAAGCATAAAAGAGCGAGAATCGACTCTCAAACTCAACCCAGTCACACCGCACCCTATTGGCGCATTTAGAGTCACATGCCATGTGTGCAAAATGCCATCTGAGGATGGAAAAACTTGTGTCTCTAACCTTGCCAGCCTCTCACCCTCACCCTAAACTAGCCAGAACACCTGCTTAAGTTCTTCCAAAAGCCACAACATCCGATAAAGTTGATAATGAAAATTTTGAGGGCCCTAAATGCTACATACATCAACTGGGAGACGATTCTAAAGGCTCATTCCACCTCCCATTGTACCACCCAAAGAATTGGGCTCTAGCCACATTCTCTCTCCTTAATAAGTTGATCCCTTTGATGTCGGAAACACCATTGAATATGAGGTTTTCCTGTGAACTCTATAAATAATATTTGATTCGATATGTAACAAATGATTCTATAAATAATATTTGATTCAGATATGTAACAAATGAACACATTCTATGTTACAGATTCATATAAAATGACAATATATGAGGCATCTTGTTTCACAAGGATGCATCTTAACACATAATCTGTAGTTATATGTAAGCTAATTATATAGGAATATGTTTACTACATCATTTATATAGGAATATGTGCGGTAACTCATGCTCTTCTTGTATCAAACTTCCCCTATAGGTTCGAGATCAGTCATGATCTGAATGAGCATCATGTCATTTTATTGCGGGGGAATAGGGGATATTTAAAAAAAAAAACTAAACTTTGCGTAAAAAAAAAACTAAACTATGTGAGAAAAATTGTACACTCTAATATTACATTGGAGCATTAGGTTAGAAAAAAAAGGATCTTTCAGTTGTTACTCCTTCACTTTTAATCCTTGAGGCTTGACCTTAGTCTTAAACCTCAAAAAAGGTAACTTCCTCGGAAACAAGCCTTTTCAATAGCTTTTGTAATTAGCATTTAGCCCCTCCTTTTTAAGTCCGAAAGGACTTATTTCTAAAGAAAATTATAGTGACTTAAAAATTAAAAAAAAATCTTTAAAAAAGTATAACAGAGTATGAGAAACCATGAGGCATATCCATTTTAAGTGCCCAACTTTTGTAGTTGTATCAAAAGAAAGACTTGAACCCACACGAAATTAAACTAGAGCGATCGCAATTGTACAGAGATATTCTCGAGATTTCAGAAAACGTGAAGAAAACAAGAAAAATGAGTCAAAATAGAAGCAACTGAACGATTTATGTAGAATTCAGCATCGAAGAAGCTTCCTTCTTACACACCCTACATTGTTTGCCATATAAGTATGTCAAAGCATTACACGAAATGACACTACATGCCTGGACTGAAGCCAATGAGAGAATCACACATTTGATACGATGGGATGCCTTACCAGCTCTGTGACGCTTTCCTAGCTCTTCATAAACATTCTTCCAGTAACTAAACAAGGGTTCATAAGTTCCCATTATACTCGGCCATTACAAGTTAACTTGTGTACATGACTCTACATAAAGAAGGGCGATTGGGTGTCAAATTTGGCCACAACACCAATACGCCAGGTGCTCATCCTTGCGCAGATTACTGACAAGACCACCACATTGTAAACACACAAAGCTGCTTCCATCTAAGAAGGCATCGAGCACAATTTGATTTCGTCCACTCTCTGCAAGTATTGACGTCTCATCGATGTTAGGTATCATAGTCGCACCACCCATGTCAAACGCCAGGGTGTTGGCTCCTGAAGGCTGAGCTTCAGCTATCGCACACTTTGCAAACAATGTCGCCAGTTCATCAGCCGTGGTGTTTGCCTGTAACTTGTTCCTGTAGAGCTCACGAGCACGGTGCAGTGCTTGTAAAACAGCATTGTCTCCGCCTTCGGTCTTCACAGCTGTTACCACCTATTATCCAATTACTGGCCATAAGCACTAGAACAGATGGAATGCATTAAAAAAATCTTAAAACATCGACAATCACAATAAAGACTGAAAGCAAATAGTATACATATAAATAAGCATGTTTTTAGGTATTCTCACTAGGAAATTGAGACAATTTCCAAGTGAGGTAAGGAAGTAGCATATGAGCCACGTAACAGCTGTATCTTCTCAAGAAATATTGCGGCACCACCATTTTTTTTGCCATCCCATTTGCCCGGGCCTCCTATGTTGGCCATCTTGTCCCAAGTTCAGATAGCAGTGACGTGAGAAACATCAAATATAAGTTCGGTGCTCCCGGAAAACAGGAGCTCTGAACTGGAGTTTAGCATTTTACCCCGTCCCAAGAGGGTGGCAAAATGAGATGTTAAAAAAGGAAAGACCATCAAAATTTCATTATCCTTCTCATGCTCAACCTTAGCAAAAGACTACAGAAACAGCAAAACCATACTTTTCTCAAAACGCTTTAGGAACCATCCACCTTTGCTTGAGTAGTTAGTTCACTACAGGTTACTCACAAGCTAAGAAATGTACTAACGTAGTCATGATTTCTCACATTTACTTCTCTAAAACACTTTCATTTCATTAATAAGCCCAATACATCTCCAGGAAGCAAGCAATTTAACAGACGGTGGAAAACAAAATGTTAGATGTCCTAGCAAAGCAGAGAAATAATGTTTACATCCCAAACTAAAATTCATTCACGAAGTTAAATTTTATTTTCCAAAAACTTAGCAAACTGCAAAGAGGTAGCTTTTGCAGTTCATGCGCATTGACTTGCTTCAAGGGGATGAAGATAATGCAACCAAGAAAAGCTTCTAGTACATTATCCACATTTTCGTCTCTTTTTGTCCATTGTCCCCTCTTTTTGGATACCATAAATAGTAATAATACACGATAGTGTAGGCTTCCAAATGGTCTTTTAATAGCCAAGAGTAAACCCGCCCACTTAGGATAAAAGCCCAAATCACAGCCGTAGCCCCCAGCAGGGAAAGTCTTCCTTCTCAGAAAGTGACAAAGCAAAAAACCAACCCCGCAGCAGCAAAGTCCAAGGTTGGATCTCAAGTAAACCCCCAGAGTTCATGCCTGCATGGTGTCCCAAGATCAGGACTTCTACATGTACTATACACATCTAAATAAAACATCTTTTGGGCCAATATCTTTTGGCTTCTGTTTCTTATGGCACAAATAAAAATAATATGTAGAGTGTGGACAGATTTGCAGTGTGTTCAGAGGTTAGGATCCTTAAAAGGAAAAGCCACCTTCTGTCAGATAGGTTATAACAAACAAGATAGGTTATAACAACCCTGATCTGGATCTGATCAGGCCCAACAGATGTCACGACCGAATATGGTTGAATCGCCCTTATTCAGAGTCCAAGCATGAAGCACACTCATGCCCATACTATTTTGGAGATGCTAGGATGGAACAGATGCACTTTTGTTCTTGAACAGAGACATGCTTATGGGTGGTAACCTCTGTCTTGTTGCCCAAGACAGAATATCAAATATCATGACGTGGCACAAAGAAATTTTAACACACAAAAGAAAAAACCTTATGCATTCTTTAAGCTCCACGTAAGTGAAACAAGGTTTTACAGGATCATAATGTATCAGAAAGAACTGCCATAGAGAAGGAAGTTTGGATGACTCCATGCTCTTCATAAAGGGTTGCTAAAACACATGGGCCATCTACTTGAAGGAAGCTTTCTTTCGAGTTTAGTTTTGTTGTTCCTCGGTGACAAAAATCTGGTTTCCCCTGAAGGTCATGCTTTCCTTAGTAGAAATTTTGCAATGCTGGACTAGAAAATTTCATATATGCAGTAGAAGACAAATTGGGGAAAATCAAACTTAGGCAGCGCTTGGGACTGTGTTTAAAAATCCCATGTTCTCAACAATTGGCTTTCTCAAAAATAGCCAACAGGGACAACATTTTCGCATTGTCACCCGTGACGGAAAAATTTGGCATCGTCGCCCATGCCATAACCCTTAAAAAGGGTTTAAAAAAGCAACCAGCATCGTCTAAAGAACATGCCGACAGGTTTGCATCATCGTCCGTGCCAAAATTGGCTAGAAAGCGGCCTTTGGCCTGCTTTTGCAGTGGAGGAGAGAGAAAATTCTCTCTCTCTATCTCTCTCCTATTCCTAAAATCTGTTTGCAAGGAAGCCAAAAGTAGCTCAGAATATTTGGAACTGCTTTTGATTTTGTCAGAGATTTGGCAGGCCAAAATCAACCAAAATGCAGTACCAAATGTTGCCTTAACCTAGTTAGATGGCATGAGAAAGACAAAATGAACATGGTGAACGAGTGATACATATATGGTTACTTAGGTTGCAGAAGCTCGAAGGATAAAAAAAAAAAAAAAAATCTAACACTTGCAAAATGAGATTAATAGATCACCTGATTTTAGCTGGTAGTAGAACACAAGTTGGACCAGGGTAAGATGGAGGAGAATACAACACCAGGTGTATAGCAATCTTGCTACTTGAAGGAGGAACAATGGAGGCAAGAAGATATCAATTAGGGGTGACTGCTTCTTTATGTGCTTGAAGGAGGAAAATCATGTTTGGGAGAGCACGAATTCTATCAAATATTTTGAGATTGTAGCAGGATTAGACCAATTAGATTAATTGCACCGTGACTAGGATGAGACAAAGGTATGTCAAGGCAAAAGAACATGCCTTTCCATAACTTGTCGATAAGCAAGATACTTTGGTTTATGATTTCCTGGCCACCTTAGTATAGTGGTTTGACAACTCATAAGCTCCAAATGGGTGTAATGTCAAGGATGGGAAGTAGACTAAGGAGAAAGAAGATTGAGTGGCTGTTTGGAATGCAAGTAAGCAGCCATTTTGCCAATGGGATATGGTGAGGAGATAAAAGCTGATGGTCACTGGAGGAATAAGACAGGTCACCATCGCCCTGTACTGCAGCAAGAATCAGAAAATAGGAGCCACTTCAGAAAGACCAGTCATGGGGACAGCAGAAGTATGGTAATCTCAAGGGCCCAATTAAAGACATAGGCTGGGATTAAAGGCAAAGACCAGAAGAAGCTTGAAATGCATCTTGTGTGTTATAAAGGAAAGGTCCCAAGTCCCATCTGTATAGACACCAATATCAACAGAAATCCAACTTCAAATAAATAACAAAAAAGGTAATCAAAATAAGGAGCTTTTCTACATATCCTTTTGGCTTTGATATTTGTCATCTACCACAAATCTGTATTTCAGTTATAGCCATCGAAAGTTACAAAATGATAGTTGCCGTTTACTTTTATCTAAATAGATGATGCCATCCTGATTTTAAGAGCCCGAAAATAGATCCTATCCCTTTCGTCCGGTTTTACTTCCAGTATTCTCATTTGATTGACATCATAGATACGGTTTCTACTTCAATATCAATCAAATGACAACCAAGGCATAAGGGTGTCCCTAATTATGATTCCATCCCACCACCTGAACGCCTCAATTAAGGGTGCCCACCATCTTTCACGATCTAGGCATCTTAGGCCTCTGTAAGACATTGTTTCCTGCTAGACATCAATTCTTATCCTTAAAAAAAAAACGGAGACACTAAACCCACTTACATAGATTTTGCAATAGATAACATATACGCCAACTAGACTCCATATTTCTCCTTAGCCCTTCACGATACAACAGGATTGCACAAACTGGAAAGCCAAATTGCTTCCTTGCCACAGTGTAAGGAACACAATATAGAGGTCATGCTCAATCCGTAGGCCATTTCCCCACGACAGGACGTGGAGAATCACACGGAAGCGACAGCAAGCAAGACAACAACACAAAAGCGCCTCATCCTAGTTATTTTGAAGCAGCGTTGAAGTCCCGGCACCTTAAGGTTGAACTGAGACCCTACTCCAGCGTAATAATCCCAAGACTTGAGCTTTCAGGAAGATCGTGCGACGCCTCCGGAACTACTCGTGTTTTAATGTTTAGGTGACGAATCAATCGAGAAGAAAAGAAGCAATAACTCCAATGTCATGAAAGAAGAAAGCATCAGACAACTAACCGTATACCGAGTTTCATGAAACTCTCCATGCACAAACACGGAACAAACGCACAAGTGTGAAACCGCCGAATTGAAAGTTGAAACCTGTCGTACCGCTTGTAGAGCGAGGGAAGGCTTCCCCTCCTGCACGAGCTGCCTGGCCAGGGCAAGCATCCCCCACACATTCGGTCCTCGGGCCCCAAAAGCCGGACCTTGTGGCTGCTGATGTTGGTGATGGTGGAAGTGCAGCGCCGGGCCTTTCGCTGTGGATGCATCGCTGCTGCCGCCGCCGCCGCCGCCGCTGTCAGCTTTCACCTCCATCTCCACGTCCATTCTTCCCGGCGTCTTAGCAAGCTGCTCCGCCTTCGCTACTTGTTTGGGAAGTTTATTTGAGGGTTGGCGAGGACTCGCATCAGGTACAACTTCTTTTTTTTTTTTGGTAACGAGGAAACCCTGCCCCGTGTGGTTTTGTGGGCTCAAGGATTAGTGTTCGTGAACCAAGGTCAGGGCTTGACAGCTCCTACTTTCTGTGTACCGTATTGTCCTTACCCCACTTGACCAGAAAAACCCCGAATTTACACACCTCGAGGATTGCATGTAAATCAGGTAAGCCCCCCCAGGAATCGAACTCGGGACCTCTTGTTTTTAAGCAAGAGTTCTAACCGATCGACCCAACCGGGGTCCTCCATCAGGTACAACTTCTAGGGTGTTCTTCGTCTCACATCAACAATCATAAGTCATTTTTATTTTATAAGAAAATATTTATTTTACTTAGAAAATAATTTATTAATTGACGATAGACTTTTTTTCTCTCCTTTTTAACCAATAAAATTATTTTAAAAAAAAATAATCCTTATCTATAACAACTGATCATTCGAATTCACAAGTTATCAAAATTTCGATTGGTTATTAGGCCAATAAATGGTCAATAGATAGTGTATCATAGCTTTTGTGGCTTAAGCAAGTGTTTTAAGCCTAAGGTTTTGACTTATTATGTGTCGGATTTCTTTGGTTGCTAACACAACGGACTTGACTAACGCGTTCTTAAGATGTCAACTCTGGTTGACGTGTTATTAACATGTCAACGTGATTGACATGTTCTTAACGTGTCAGCCCTGACTAATGCATTCTTAAGGAGTTACCCATGGCTAGTTACCCATGGCTAGTTACCCATGGCTAACGCGACTTAGTTCTAAAGGTTTCTACATGGCTGGGGCACGTGTCGACTAATTGGGGACATGTGGCACCTTTTTCGTGAACAGGGTCGTTGCCCATGACCGTTATTGAGGCGTCCGGACAATTTGACGCATTATTTTGATCAAGCTCTTTTTAGTCTTCATCTTTGGCAAAACAAAGGGAGACCCTATTTCAACTAGGGGGGAGATGTCTTGAGGGTGATTTTGTACCCCAAGGAGTTTGTTCCACGATTTGGAGGTATTTTTTGACAGATTTAGTGAGGAGGAAGCGATCAAATCACGAGAAAGTTCTAACGAGTTGCTCTTTGCATTTTAGTAGGGAAACATCCCTCTTCTCGAGATTTCTTGTATTTGTTTATGTTCTTTGGCTTCAAAATGATGAATTTGTGTTAAAGGAATGTCATGGAACGATTGGAACTTGTGTGCAGTATATAGGTTTTAGATTTAAAAGATTTAACTCATATTAGTAGGTGTTTCATCAGTGACGTGATTCGTGCGTGAAATTTAATGATTTGCAATGTGATTAATTAATGGAATAATTAGATTTATGTGTTTTATGGTTTGGAATGACTAACTGTACAAGACTCATGAGCTTAATGCTCTATCTAAGAACGCGTCTCATCGGTGTGATGCCTTAATAACACATCCTGATTGTCCGATGCATTAGCAAATGCTAACACGACACCCTGGTTGACACATTATTAACGTGTCACTCCACCCCGGTGCATTATCAGTGGTTGTTGTATGGTTGATTAATCGTTCCTCAATGACTATTGGCACTCATGGTTAATCGTTTCTTAGTGGTTGTGACGTCATTTCCATAGTTAGAAGTTTACATGGCTTTACTTGCATTGGTTAACCGTAATGTTGGTGTTATAGTGTGGTATTGAGTCGGATGATTTGATGCTTCCTCTTTCAGACCTCTTAAGTACCCCTTAGGTTCTCTATGAGATAAGCACGTGAGTACTCGGGGTTAGTCACAGTACAGCGATATAGTCAAGATTTGTGTCATCTCTCTAGACTCCCTCACTCTTTAGTTTGAGTTATACGTTCGGCTGAAGGAAAGATGATAGGGGGGCAGCGATGTGTGTGTGGACAGTTCTTTCAATTGCTTGTAATGTACTCGTGGTTGGGGGTACGAATACCAGTAGACATACTAAGCCTCCATCTAATCCCTTGTTCTCACTTACCTCATTCTATGGGCTGCGAAACTCTTAAAGATGTGAAAGATATGAAATTGTAATTCGTCCAGACTGTAGATGTTGGTGGTTGGTCTGCACAGTTTCTTATTTTGTTATGGTGGAGCCGTAATTAGACTTTCTATCTGTGGCTGCGAAACTGAAAAGTGTTCTATTGTTTGACTTATTTAGGTCGAAGTCTGGCATCATGAATCAGCCTTGTGACCCGTGGTGGCATCGTGCTGTTGAGATAGATTTTAATGATGTCTTGTAAATCTGTACGTGGTCTTATTATTTTGATGAATAGTGTCTTCTTTCGTGACATTCATGGAGTTACCTTTAGCTCTGGATAAAGTTAGTATCCTAGACTCTAGTATTATGAGTAGTGTGATGACATCTGTGCATGCAAGATAGTTTGGGAATTTCTTATGGAGCCAATGACTTGTCAGGCTCGTTTTTGTATTCTTTTTTATAAGAGTGTAAGACTTGGTGCTATAGCGAGGGAAGTCGGGTCACAATTGATTTCACTCGGTCTATTCTCTGTGACGCAAGGTATTGTATTCCAGATGAAGTCTCTGATAGATATATATCCAAGTTTAGTAATTGAGTGGGTTATTGTGAGATGAGATAGAAATAACTTTGTATAGATGTTCTGCTCTTCCATTTCTCTGTGAAAGAATGGGTTATGTAGCTTTGTACCATGGAGAGGTGGTATTGTCTTTTGTTTTATATTGTGTTTTAGGGGTGCTTTTTATTGAGCCTAAGATTATTTGAGACTCACTCCCTTTCTCTTTTCAAGTTATCCTGTGACGTGAAGTTGTACTTTTGAGATTGGATGTTTATACATACGAACAGTTACTTCAGGATCATACTGTTCTTCTTTGGAGTTTCACCCCCTTCAGGTATGCATTTGAATTATAAATTGGGAGCTCCTTCCTATATTGTTGTTATAAACTAATAATTGTTTCCTTTTAATTACGGCCACTCGCTCACCTCCTTATATAGACCTCTTCGTATATCGATTTTGAGTCTCCAACTCATAGGAGATGAATCTAGATACGAAACTTGGGTGTAAATGTCCAGAGTCACTACATTATCATTTTAAATATCAATTATTTTCTTTATTAACACATTGAAAAAATATGGCTTATACACGAACCAAAGTTAAACATCAACTTATTACAATTTTATCTGTACTTTTACAGAGTATTTTGAAGTTCAGCGCAGTCTCCAATATGTATTTTATTTCGGAGACTTTTTTTTACTTCTGTATGGTAAATTTTTTACAGTCATCTATACTATTATAATATAACTCAGTTTTGGTGCTGTCACGTGACAGCATGAGGATAATTCTTCACCTGTCAAAACTTTAAAAAAAAACTCTATTCTGTTGGAAAAAAGCAAAGCTAAAAAAAATCTCTACATTATATACTCCAAAACATGGCAGGTAGAAGTCAAAATAATAAGTGTCCATTCTATCAACTTTAAAACATCTATTAAGAAGGAAAGACTCAAATAATAAACACATGATAATAAATCTTCCTAAAATACTCACCATGCTATCTAATATGCCACCACATATCTTTTTAAAAACTTTCAGTTTTAACATCGAAGGCAAGTCTAAAAACTTTCAAAAAGATGCAAGAATTTGAATTTGAATCCTCTATTCTCTAAACAATCCTAAACTACAGTTTCTCTATTCTCTAAACTCTCAATTTGAATTCTCTCCTCCCCGCACAACTCCCTCAAAAGATGTAACCCTGCTACCTTAACATTTCTGCATCCTTTGTTTAATGTTTTCAGAATCGCATATATACATCATGTGATTCCTCACTTTCTCCTTTGTTCTACGAGACCTCTACGGGAGTTATTCATCCACCTTTCTTCGCGCATATCTACAACATTTCTTTTACATTCTTTTCTTTTGTGCGAGAGGAGGGAGGCGAGGGGGAAGCCGTGGGGGGATGGAGAAGTCGAGGGTCATTAAAATTTTTGATTTTTTATTATTTACTAGAAGAAGATAGTAAATTTTTTTCTAAAGAATTAGATCATTTTTAAAAATATATATCTATTTAAAATACAAGACAAAGAGAGTGATGCTTTCTTTTCGAGCACTATGTTTTGCATCAAAGTCCAACGATCTGGTATTGGATTTTGTTAAAGTTCATTTGCCTTTTTTTACTTCAAAGTTTAGCTGCGTATTATTTTGTATTTATCTTTTTTTGGCGGGTCAAATCCCATCTGCTTAATTAGAATATGTTTACTGAACTTACGATCAATACTATGACGGTCTTTCTTATCTTTTTCCCTCTTCCATTATTTGATGTTAGTATTACATAGAAAGTTGAATTTTCAAATGATATAGCTTCCATTATTATTTTTTCTTTTCAAATCTAATGTCTTTTTCCTATCAATTTGCTTCTACTACTTTTACGTCAATAGAAAGTCTTTATTATATATTTCTATTTTCTCATACTATCTTATCTGCCGTGGGAAAAAAAAATCTTTGAATGTATGAATTTTTCAGATGCTAAGAAGCCATCTGTCATGGGGCTGTAGGGGCTTGCACTTAGTGGAGGCTTACACGTAGCAATGGTGATGTGAACTATTTTTAGAAAAAAAATTATTATCTTAAACTCTTCATAATATACTAACATCTTCTCTAATTGAAATTATTCTAATTTTATTTTACACTTAATAAAAATAATTTTACTTATAATGATTATAAATTTTATTTATTTAAATTCTTAATAATTTCCGCGCATCGCGCGGCCATAGAACTAGTGTGTTATATGTCTCCGTATCCCATTGATTGGTAGGATTATTATTTAGAGATCCCAGGAAAGGTAGCAGTAGTATGGCATTACCAGGGATGATTTTTTTCCCCTAAAAAAAGAGGTATGACATTACGCTTGCGTCACAGTCCTTATTTCTTTGGTCGGAATTTTTTTTAAGGCACCGTTTGAGATCATTTCTAAAAACTTTGATTTTATAAGAATCGATTTTTAATTACTTTTCTGGCATGTCAGAGATTTTAATGATAGATGAGAAGCTCCCATCCATCCATCGTTTGGGAGTCTGGAGCAAAAAAAAGAGTGAAAGAGAGTGAATTACTAGGTTGCCATTTTATCTTCTTTTACCCACCCAGAAAAGATATAAATGGACCAAGAATATAAAAGGTATTTCTTTTGAAAATCGCCCAGGACATCTCAGGAAGCGGCCTACAACCCGCTTTTGGATGTAGAGAGAGAAATATGTCTCCTACATCTATCTCTCTCTTCTTCACAAAAATCACTTGGCGCAGACTCTCATACATTTCAAGAACATTTGGAAACGCTTTCTGCTTTATCAGATTATTTTGGAGAGAAATCTGTCCCAACCGCAGTTCCAAACGGTGACTAAGTCTCTAAGGCCAATGTTTCTTAGTTATCTCGACAATTTACATCAACGTTAAAGGTATCTTCGTCTTCGCAATAAGCCAATAACAACGCCACTCAGACTCCTCCTTTGGGAGTCCTTACTCCACTTTACCCACAGTTAGGATTCCTCTCTCTGTTGATGTGACTGTCGTTTGTTGATCTTGAGCAAACACTAGCTGGTCATATATGGCTGTGCTAGTCAATGTCTCTTCTCTAGGAAGGAAGTCCACGACAGGGTTGCCACGGGACGATCCCTCATCGCCTTAATTACCTCTTTGCCCTTCTGTCACAGTTTCTTTCTGTAACGCCCCGACGCGGAATATCGGAGCGGGATTACAGTTATTAAATAGTACAGAGCGAGAAAATAAATAACAAACTATTGCACAAATGGAAATAATACCAAACAACTTCATATCTCATTAATAATCCATCAATCTCCAATATATTCACTAGTAACTCATCATCTTCATAAACTGACTAATACCCAACGTACGTATCAGAGCCAAAACTAGGGCCCAGAGTACTTTATTCAAAATCAAACTATTACATAACGACTAACTGACTCACTACTCATAACTACACTAACGGACTACTACTAGATAGCACTGGTTGCTGAATGGTCACTCTTGAGCCTCCTCATCGGTCCCATCCTCGTGAGTGTGATCATGATCCAACTCACCTGAAACACATTAATAAATACGCAGGATGAGCGAATAACACCCAGTAGGACTTAATATCTCATGAACACAAGCATGCTTTAAATAGTTAATGTCTTAATGGAAGGCTAACTAGAGAGTAAAGTCATGTAGAGCATGTCACGATAACGAGAGAACAATTGCAACTGGCACAGGGAAAATACTACAACGAGAACGATAATAGAATGGCCATGTAACGATATAACATATAAATTGCACAACGGTGCACTAGTAACGATCACGCTTGCACTTGTAGAGATAGTACTTTGATTGTCATAGATTAATCTAGATAGTAAACTGGCGCTGGATGCATGCCGTAAACATCCTTGATCATTTTAACTCCCATGGGCACTGGCACTTTCGGGCGCTCCTCCCAGGACCTAATCGGGCCCTATTGCGCTGGCATTAGTCATTTCTTTTATCTTAGACAATCACACGAATGGCCAATAGAGTACCAAGAAGAAGAGATAAGAAGAGTACTAGACGAGATAGATGAGAGTGTAGAGAGAACGTGAACAGATAAGAGGACATGGACATTAGATGAGATAGGGACAATCCGTGAAACAACGTGAAATTCCGATAGTAACGGTTGCACAGCACCAGGTCGGGTGCTGGCAGTCTGATAGAAGTCACAACCACCCACTTAGTCGTGTCGTGAACACGGCCAAATGGTCGGAGTGATCCCGAGACGAGAAGGAAAAACACTAAGGCATGGATCATACTGATCCCTAATGTGTATCGGATTTGGGGTACAACCAGCTCGTTGACTAAGGACGTGCGCCAAAGCCAAGAAGACTTACGGAGGTCTTGACAAGGAGTCCCTGCCCAGTCGAGAGTGTTCCCGGTGGAGAGGTGGTTCATGTCAAGAGAAAGTGTGTAGAAAACGGGTCCGTCGTGCCTCGAGTGCTCGAAGGCCGAGGGAAAACGATAACGGTAGATAAAATGTGCGAGTAAAAACGAAGACAATTGTATTTATAAAATAGGGTAATTTAGTCATTATTTCGCTAATTTACCGAATACATTATTACATAATTTATCAGGGTCAAATGGCATTTAATAATGTTATGTGTGTGTAAGTGTAAAGAAATATTGAGGATATGACAAGTCATGCAAATGTCATTTAAATAATTAATTTATATCATTAATGTCATTTATTAACTTCCCAAGTCAATTAACTATAACATGATTTAATCATGGCTCATTAAAGGGTATAAAGCTTAAACAATAGGGCATATGCACAATTTTTTTTTAATTCTAGTCGGATTCTGAAAATGCGGCAGACTTACCCGTCGCGATTCAAGTCGCGACAAGGTGGTCGGGCGCGACACGGAACCTGGCGGTCTGGCCCGGTCCAGAGTGAATTGTGGCGGCTTATGCCGCCGTGTTCTTGACGCGACGCCATCGGCGGCGCGACCCTGCTGATATCGCGGCGGATCGCGCCGTCGCGATAACAGGTGGGTTTGCCCCTTTTTTCTTTTTCCCAGGGCGAGTCCTCTGTGATACAGGGACGTTCTAAATTCTATATAAAATAGCACGGTGTTCCAAAAAATACGAAACCAGTTTTAAACGAAATTAGACATATAGATCTATCAACATGCATGATTAATTTGAAAATAGACAAGGTTTAGTCATGCATTGATCGGATTACTTTTCGGTAACCTAAACAGGCACAGTCAGAGTCCATGAATTAATTTGAGATGAATGCATGATGAAAAATTACGAAACTAGGGGCGTTCGAAAGGTAACACGATGTAGTATTTTAGAGAATTTTCTCATAGCAGGATATCAAGTATGCATGAAGTTTAAAAGTAAACTTGAAGAGTCGGGTACATGCAATAGACAGAGATTCAAAAATTTAATTCTCCCTCATGGGAGGTCGAAATAGAGCAAGACTAGGGGCATTTGAAATCTAGTATGATGTAGTATAAAGAGATTTTATCATGGCATGGGAACAAGTACATGCGGGGAATTAGAGAAAACATGAGATTTCAGGTTCATGTTACAGCAGGGCTTCACGAATTAAATTCGCCAAATGGATGAACAGAATACCACGAAACCATAGGACTTTTGAAGAGGTACATAAAGGCTACCTAGGATAATTTTTACACGATTTTTCTTGAGAGATTGCCTACCTTTTTCGTGGAGAAGAAAACCCTAGTTTGATGACGAAAATCAGAAAACTCCTCCTTGTTCTAGCCTCCTCCTCCTTGCTCCTTTGTCTCCAGCCTTCTCCTCGTTCTCCAGAGTTTCAGCCACGAAAATGGGTTGCTAGGGATGAGTTTTTGGTGTTGTTATGGCTAACTATAGGAGTCCTAGCCATTATAAGAGTCCTCCCTTCCATTAAACTCTGAATTTCCTTCTTATCTCCCACTTTCTCTTATTTATCCACCTAATAGAGTTGGGATGGATCCAATTCGTGGGTAAAAGTTTAGGGTAAGGTTGGACTCTTTTTAGGATAGATATGACTTATTTAATAATTATTTAAACCCTTCCCTAATTACCACTTATTTTTATTCCGAATTTGGCTTAATTATTTCTCATCCCATGATGGGCTAACCTATTTGGGCTCAATCTATTAGGTTTGGGTTATTAGAGTAACCCATTAATAATTTAGCTTAATGGGTGTTGCTTTAATCCCTTTTATTCCATGTATTCTCCCTTTATTCTAATTAAATCAATTTATCTCATTTATTAAATAATAAAATTTTATTTTTTCTGATTTAAAAAAATCAAGGGTGCTACATCCTCCCCCTCTTAAAAAAAATTGGTCCCAAATTCATATAATCATAAGAGGAAGAATGTCTTACTGAATAAATCCGGATAATTTCGTCGCATGGTTGCTTCTGGTCCCATGTTGCCTCTTCAACTTCGTGATTCCTCCACAGAATCTTGACCACAGGTATGGATCGATTCCGAAGCTGTTACATCTTCTTGTCTAAGATCTTCACTGGCCTTTCTTCATAGGTCATATCCTTGTTCAGAGTAATGTCATCATAGCTGATTACGTGTGATGGATCGTACACGTACTTTCTCAGCATTGACACATGGAACACGTTATGTACGGTAGAGAACTGGGGAGGTAGTGCTAGTTGGTACGCCACCTCGCCAACTCTATCTAATACTTCAAATGGACCTATGAATCTCGGTCTTAGCTTGCCTTTCATCCCAAACCTTTGAAATCCTCGGTCTAGGATACTTTGAGCATCACATGATCTCCAGCTTGAAATTCTAAGTCCCTTCTTCTTTTATCAGCATAGCTCTTCTGCCTCGACTGAGCTACCTTAATTCTGTCTCTGATAATCTAGATATCTCTACTGGTATTCTGCACCATGTCTGGTCCAGCCATTGTTGCTCACCTACTTCATTCCAACAGACTGGCGATCTACAGCTCCTGTCGTACAGCGCTTCAAATGGTGCCATCTGAATGCTGGCCTGATAGCTATTGTTGTAGGCAAATTTTATTAGAGACAGTTGTTCATTCCAATACCTTCAAAGTCTATAGCACAAGCTCTTAGCATGTCTTCCACTATCTGATTTGTTCTTTCAGTCTGTCCATCCGTCTGTGGGTGGAAAGCTGTGCTAAAGTTGAGTTTGTGCCTAGGGCAGCCTGGAGTCCCTTCCAAAATCTAGAAGTGAATCTGGGGTCACGATCCGAGACAATGGATACTGGAACTCCATGTAGTCTGACTATCTCTTTCACATACAAAGCTGCAAGCACATCAACACTCCAGGTGCTTCGAATTATAGAAAGTGTGCAGACTTGGTTAAACGCTCCACAATAACCCATATAGCATCAAGTCCACCACGAGTTCGGGGTAAACCCATGATGAAGTCCATTTCGATGCTTTCCCACTTCCATTCAAGTATGTCCAGGGGCCTGAGTACACCCGCAGGACGACGGTGTTCTGCTTTTACCTGCTGACAAGTGAGGCAGTGCGCGGCATGCTCAGCTACCTCACGCTTCATGTTTGACCACCAAAATGACATTTTCATGTCTTGGTACATCTTGGTTGCGCCTGGGTGAATTGTGTACTTGGTCTTGTGGGCTTCATCCATCAGTTTCCTTTTCAGCTCTTCATTGTCAGGCACACATATCCTGGCTTGGAATAATATTCTTCCATCTTCAGCGATGGAGAAGTCTGGCTTGTCAGCTATGGTCTCCCTTACTCTGATTAGAAATGGATCATTAGCCTGTTGCTCTCTGATCTCGACAAAAATGTCGAGTTGAGCTCTAAGATTAGCCACGATCATCTTATCACGCCTCTTTTCAATGTTCAGGTTCAGGTTGGCGAATTGTTCTAACAATTGCATCTCGCCTATGACTAGACAAGATATCGAAGCTACTGGCTTTTGCTAAGTGCATCGGCTACTGCATTACCTTTGCCTGGGTGGTATTGAATGTTGAAATCAAAATCCTTCAAGTACTCCAGCCATCTTCGTTGTCGCATGTTGAGCTCCTTCAGAGAAAATAAGTATTTCAAACTCTTGTGGTCGGAGTAGACAATAAATTGCTCCCCGTATAGGTAATGCCTCCAGATCTTGAGTGCAAATACTACAGCAGCTAGCTCTAAGTCATGGACAGGATAGTTGACTTCATGTGGCTTCAACTGCCTTGAAGAATAAGCTATCACCTTTTCGTTCTGCATTAATACACAGCCTAGACCGATTCCAGATGCATCAGTGTAGACTGAGAATCCTGCTCCTTCGACTGGTAATGCGAGGACAGGTGCAGATGTCAACAACTGCTTCAGTGTCTGGAAGCTCTTCTCGCACTCCTTGCTCCAGACATAGGGATTCTCTTTCCGCGTAAGACGCGTAAGAGGTACAGCTATCTTGGAGAAATCTTTTATGAACCGTCTGTAATATCCAGCCAGTCCATGAAAGCTTCTGATTTCTGTGACATTGGTCGGCCTTTCCCAATTGAGCACGGCTTCTACCTTGGAAGGGTCGACAGCGATACCATCCTTGGAAATGACATGGCCTAGGAACGACACCTCCTCGAGCCAGAATTCACACTTGCTCAATTTGGCATAGAGTTGATTGTCCCGCAAGATTTGCAGAGCGATCCTCAGATGCTCCTCATGCTCTTCTTTGGTCTTGGAGTATATGAGAATATCATCAATGAATACCACGACGAACTTGTCGAGGTAGGGCCGGTAGATGTTGTTCATTAATTGCATAAAAGCTGCAGGAGCATTGGTTAGTCCAAAAGGCATGACTACAAATTCGTAATGACCGTACCTGCTCCTGAAAGCTGTCTTGTAGATATCTGCATCTTTAATCCTCATCTGATGATATCCCGATCTAAGGTCAATCTTAGAAAAATACTCTGCTCCTGATATCTGATCAAATAATTCATCGACACGCGGCAGGGGGTACTTGTTCTTGATAGTGAGATTGTTCAACTGTTTGTAATCGATGCATAATCTCATGGATCCGTCCTTCTTCTTGACAAACAACACTGGTGCTCCCCAAGGCGAAGTACTTGGCCTAATGAAACCCTTTTCTAGAAGTTCCATTAGTTGCTCTTTCAACTCTTTCAATTTCGCAGGGGACATCCTGTAGGGTTGGCGTGAAACTGGTGCAGCTCCAGGTATGAGATCAATTGAGAAATTCACATCTCTCTCAGGTGGAATGCCTGGTAGCTCATCGGGAAACACATCAGGGTATTCTTGCACTATGTGAATGTCTGATATCTTGGTGCTTTCTTCTCAACTACAATTGCGGCAAGAAATGCCACACAGCCCTTTCTTATCATGTTTGTGCCTTTATGGCAGAGACGAGAGAGACAAGTGCCTCTTGTGTCTACGTCCTGTGAAGATCAGCTTAGGAATTCACTAAAAGTAATTTCCCTCTTCTACAATCAACACAAGCCCCATAAGTAGATAGCCAATCGGCTCCCAGAATAACATCGTAACCCTCCATGGGCATACAAATCAAGTCAGCTCTAAGGTTAAGTTCACCAACCTTAACATCAGCTAATGGAAAGTATTTATTTATTGAGTCTTTTTCCCAAGGGTGTTGTGACAGGTAATTCAAACTCCATGGATGTGGGTTTTTCATTTAATGTATCAGCAAATGCTTGTGATATGAACGAATGTGTTGCGCCAGTATCAAACAAAACAAAGCTGATTGAGAAAAGACTGGTAGTGTACCTTCCACAACTCCACCTTCCTCGGTGGTCTCTACCTCTTGTAGGGCTTGGAGTCTGCCTGGCTTCCTTGGTCCCGCAGGACGCTTCTCATTTTCTTTTACCAGAGGGCAGTCCTGGATATGGTGATCACGACTTCCACAGTGAAGGCATGCACCTGCCTTCCTCCAACATTCTTCCGTCGTGTGACCAAGCTTGTCACAATGCTTGCATCTGGTTTGTTGTTCGGAGCAGTAGTGGTGGGGATTTTGGGCTTCTGCTCCTGGCTTGGCCCGTCAGTGATACTTAACGGCCTTTTCTTGCTGTAGTAGGCTTGCTCGATGCTCCAGAAGTTTGCTCTTTCCTGAACATTCTACCCTTGATGCGCTCAGTGAGTCAGTCGCATCCTCCAGGCATTGTGCTCTCTTGACCATCTCTGGATAGGTCTGAATATCAAATGGCGCAAGTTGCGTGATGTAAGCGGGCCTGAGCCCATTAAGGAATCTCTTTGCCTTCATTCGTTCTGTACTAACCAGATGATTGGCATATCGAGCCAATCGGGAGAACTGTGCTTCGTATTCAGCAACTGTGAGGTTCCTCTGCTTAAGTGCAGAAAACTCAGAGGCCTTCCTCTCTTGGACTCTTTCAGAGAAGTACTTGGAGTTAAAGTTCTCCTTGAACTCCTCCCATGCGAACTGTGCATTTGCTCGGGTAGCCTCAACGGACTCCCACCACGCACGGGCGTCCCTTTCTAGCTGGAATGTTGCTAACAGTAGCTTATCACCATCAGCGCATTGCATAACGCGAAAGATACGCTCAGTCTCCTTGAGCCAATTTTCTGCCTCATCAAGATCTGTGGTTCCACAGAATCGGGGTGGATTCAGTTGCGGAAGTTCCTGTGCAATTCACCAACACCTCGGTTGTTGTTATTATTGTTGTTGGCTCCAGCAGCCTGAAGTAAAGCTTGAGTGAGTTGCTGAATCGTGTGTGCATATCACGGAGTTGAGCACGCTCCGCTGCCATTGTTGAGGTTTAGTTTCTTCAAAAGAGAATGTTTAATGTAAGTCGTTGAGTTTGCACTAGGTTTGTGCGTGTGTGAGTTTTTTTATCTCATTACCCAAGGTTCTACCCATCTCACATAGGTATGGAGTTAGGACTCTAAGTCAAGTCAAGTCAAACCTAGATCATCCTATACTTAAGAATAACCTAGGCTCTGATACCACAAAACTGTAACGCCCCGACGTGGAATATCGGAGCGGGATTACAGTTATTAAATAGTACAGACGAGAAAATAAATAACAAACCATTGCACAAATGGAATAATAACCAAACAACCTCATATCTCATTAATAATCCATCAATCTCCATTACATTCACTAGTAACTCATCATCTTCATAAAATGACTAATACACCAACGTATCAGAGCCAAAACTAGGGCCCAGAGTACTTTATTCAAAATCAAACTATTACATAACGACTAACTGACTCACTAACTCATAACTACACTAACAGACTACTACTAGATAGCACTCGTTGCTGAATGGTCACTCTTGAGCCTCCTCATCGGTCCATCCTCGTGAGTGGGATCATGATCTGACTCACCTGAAACACATTAATAAATACGCAGGATGAGCGAATAACGCCCAGTAGGACTTAATATCTCATGAACACAAGCATGCTTTTAATAGTTAATGTTTTAATGGAAGGCTAACTAGAGAGTAAAGTCATGTAGAGCATGTCATGATAACGAGAGAACAATTGCAACTGGCACAGGGAAAATAGTACAATGAGAACGATAATAGAATGGCCATGTAACATATAACATGTAAATTACACAACGGTGCACTAGTAACGATCACGCTTGCACTTGTAGAGATAGTACTTTGATTGTCATAGATTAATCTAGATAGTAAACTGGTGCTGGATGCATGTCGTAACACATCCTAATCATTTTAACTCCCATGGGCACTGGCACTTTTCGGGCGCTCCTCCCAGGACCTGATCGGGCCCTATTGCGCTGGCATTAGTCATTTCTTTTATCTTAGACAATCACACGAATGGCCAATAGAGTACCAAGAAGAGATAAGAGAGTACTAGACGAGATAGATGAGAGTGTAGAGAGAACGTGAACAGATAAGAGGACATGGACATTAGATGAGATAGGGACAATTCCGTGAAACAACGTGAAATTCCGATAGTAACGGTTGCACAGCACCAGGTCGGGTGCCGGCAGTCTGGTAAAAGTCACAACCACCCACTTAGTCGTGTCATGAACACGGCCAAATGGTTCGGAGTGATCCGAGATGATAAGGAAAAACACTAAGGCATGGATCTTACTGATCCTAATGTGTATCGAGATTTGGGGTACAACCAGATCGTTGACTAAGGACGTGCGCCAAAGCCAAGAAGACTTACGGAGGTCTTGACAAGGAGTCCCTGGCTCAGTCGAGAGTGTTCCCGGTGGGGAGGTGGTTCATGTCAAGAAAAGTGTGTAGAAAATGGGTCCGTCGTGCCTCGAGTGCTCGAAGGCCGAGGGAAAACGATAACGGTAGATAAAATGTGCGAAAAACGAAGACAATTGTATTTAATAAAATAGGGTAATTTAGTCATTTATTTCTCTAATTTACCGAATACATTATTACATAATTTATCAGGGTCAAATGGCATTTAATAATGTTATGTGTGTGTAAGTGTAAAGAAAATTGAGGATATGACAAGTCGTGCAAATGTCATTTAAATAATTAAATTTATATCATTAATGTCATTTATTAATTCACCAAGTCGAATTAACTATAACATGATTTAATCATGCTCATTGAGGGTATAAAGCTTAAACAATAGGGCATATGCACAATTTTTTTTTAATTCTGGTCGGATTCTTGAAAACGCGACAGACTTACTCGTCGCGATTCAAGTCGCGACAGGGCGGTCGGACGCGACACGGAAGCTGGCCGGTCTGGCCCGGTCCAGAGTGAATCGTGGCGGCTTATGCCGCCGCGTTCTTGACGCGACGCCATCGGCTGGCGCGACCCTGCTGATATCGCGGCGGATCGCGCCGTCGCGATAACAGGTGGGTTTGCCCCTTTTTCCTTTTTCCCAGGGCGAGTCCTCTGTGATACAGGGACGTTCTAAATTCCATATAAAATAGCACGATGATCCAAAAAGTATGAAACCAGTTTTAAACGAAAGTAGACATATAGATCTATCAACATGCATGATTAATTTGAAAATAGACAAGGTTTAGTCATGCATTGATCGGGTTACTTTTCGGTAACCTAAACACGCGCAGTTAGAGTTCCACGAATTAATTTGAGATGAATACATGATGAAAAATTAGGGGCGTTCGAAAGCTAACATGATGTAGTATTTTAGAGAATTTTCTCATAGCAGGATATCAAGTATGCACTATGTTAAAGGTAAACTGAAGAGTCGGGTACATGCAATAGATAGAGATTCAAAGATTTAATTCTCTCTCATCGGAGGTTGAAATAGAGCAAGACTAGGGGCATTTGAAATCTAGTATGATGTAGTTAATTGAGAATTTTATCATGGCATGGGGACAAGTACATGCGGGGATTAGAGAAAACATGAGATTTCGGGTTCATAGTACAGCAGGGATTCACAAATTAATTCGCCCAAATGGATGAACAAAATACCACAAAACCATAGGACTTTTGAAGAGGTACATAAGGCTACCTAGGAAAATTTTACACGATTTTTGCTTGAGAGATTGCCTACCTTTTTCGTGGAGAAAGAAAACTCTAGTTTGACGACGAAAATCAGAAAAACTCCTTCTTGTTTTAGCCTTCTCCTCCTTGCTCCTTTGTCTCCAGCCCTTCTCCTCATTCTCCAGAGTTCCAGCCACGAAAATGGGTTGCTAGAGATGAGTTTTTGGTGTATATGGCTAACTATAGGAGTCCTAGCCATTATAAGAGTCCTCTCTTCCATTAAACTCTGAATTCCTTCTTTATCTCCCACTTTCTCTTATTTATCCACCTAATAGAGTTGGGATGGGATCCAATTTCGTGGGTAAAAGTTTAGGATAAGTGTAGGACTCTTTTTAGGATAAATATGACTTATTAATAATTATTTAAACCCTTCCCTAATTACCACTATTTTATCCGAATTTGGCTTAATTATTTCTCATCCCATGATGGGCTAACCCTATTTGGGCTCAATCTATTAGGTTTGGGTTATTAGAGTAACCCATTAATAATTTAGCTTAATGGGTATTGCTTTAATTCCCTTTATTCCATGTATTCTCCTTTATTATAATTAATCAATTTATATCATTTATTAATAATAAAATTTTATTTCTTGATTTAAAAAAAATCAAGGGTGCTACACTTTCTGTGCACCAAGATGCTGTTTGGATGTAATTAACGTAGGTTAATAGAGTTATTCTAAATACATTTATCATAAATCAATTGAATGTGTTTTTGTTAACCAGGTTGGTTATTGTACATACATTAATTAGGTTTATTATAATCTTCATGTGATTGACACTAGATAAACATAAACTAATTACTTTTGGTAACTATGTGAGTGCCCACAAAACCACATGGGGCGGGATTTCCTCGTTACCAAAAAAAAAACTATGGTGAGGCTACCATTTTATTTTAATACTCTTCACTTTGTCCTCTCTCTTAATTATTAGTAGAATAAAAAATAAAATACAGAATAATTTAATATTATAGATAAATAATTAAGAGTCTCTGATTGTAACGAGAAATCTGTTATAACAAAACTTAACATATACTGTAACATGAGATAACACTTATTGTAATGAATTATAACTCTATTAGATATTAGAAAATAAGTAAAATATCTTATAAAACTTCTAATTAATTGTTCTAATATTATTGATCTAATTCACACAATCATCAAAAATTTTTAGAATAGTATCTGAAATATTAATAAAAAAGTAAAAGATAAAAATATCAAAATAAGATCACTCTTGGTGAGACACCCGAAGTGCTTCTGCAATACTTTCCTCAATGTTTCTCAAGCTATTTTTTCTTGTGAAGTAAAATATGTAGCATATTATTTTTCATTTGATGTCCAGTTTCTTTGCCAAGTATATCTTTCTTGATTTTGTAATAATAGGATGATATGATTTGGAATTTTTTGATGTTGTATATAATTGTGAATGATACAATAAATCATTATAATTTTAGTTTATTTCTCAAATGAATATGACAGCTACCAGACATTTCAAAATAGGAAAATAAGCTTTCAAAATTTCAAAAGCTTTTTCTACCACATTGCGTAACTATGCTTGTCGATGATTGTAAATATCTTTGAAATCTTAATATTCTCAAACATTATGATAATATTTTAAATGATAATGATTTTATTGAAATGGATATGGAAACTTGGAGTATTAAACTATCTTGAATCAACTGGGTGATACTTTTCTACAAAAATAAATAAAATTATATAGTATAATTCAAATTATTTAAAATATAAAATGAGCTTCTAGCACTAAAAATCCTCCTTTATTCAAAACCCAATTCAGAACTTATGAATCATGGGCAAATCCTTTCCATCCAACTCTGACATATACACAAATAAAATATCAAATGTTACAACACCTATAAATTTTTGGAAGTCATATGCTTGTGATTGGAAATCAAGCTCTATCACTTTTCTTTACAATGACATCTAAAGTCCCAAAGTACTAGCAAATCAAGGGGAGTAAATTATATTTGACCCTAAATTTGATCTAAAGAATAATAAGTTGCAGAAACTAATGTCAAACCACACAAACGCAATTAATCATAGAAGCAGCAAATACAAGTATACTACTCTTAGACATGGTGAAAGATGATAGAAGAAACGGATCAAACAATACGAGACTTAACATCCACTTCTTCAAAGTGTGTGAGGATAATCTTATGCCTTCCTTAGAACCACACACACACTCAGGTGTGACCACTCACCCAAAAAGATGCCTTAGCATCAAACATACACATACATAGTAAATGTTTAAAACAAGTTCACTTAATTCAAGATCTAACACATTTAAGCTCAACTACAAGGATAATGGGTGAACAATAGCCCAATTGAAGATCTCTACTCTCCCTATCAAAATGGACTCAAAACTTCTCAAAAATAGTACCAAATCCTTTCTAGAAAATGTCTATCATAGCTCTAGATGTTCTCCTTCACACATCCATCAAGAACTCTTTCGATCATAATGCATGCGCAAAAAAATCTACATACACATCCATGAAGAACACGAAATGAGAAAAACAAGGATGAAGGAGGTAAAACACCCTAGAACCTCTCAAAGCCTTCTTCCCTTCATTTGAAGAGGGAGAGTTGTTGTAGATAAAGACAGATGTAACAACCTCACGAGGGCATGTGCTCGAAGATTCCTTGCATAATCATAATCTATGAACCTATATATCTTATTTAGGTTGACTTATGCAAAGATAAAAATCACAAGAAACTTTGGTGAACTTAATGTCAATCGACATACACATTGTGTAGGTCAACATACATTCAATCATACAACATAGGAATAAAAAATTATATATTTTTTCACATAATAAAATTTTTGAAGTTGATATTATCTATTGGAGCTCTATCCAATATTGATCGTTATGGTACTATACATTCATTACTATCATCCCAGCCAAAACCAATGTGTGTTAATAATTCAACTTATAACTCATACTTTTCCCTCCAATATTTACAACTATTTTTTAATGGTTACGGGTCAGTAAATGGATTCAACACAGCTCATTGAATTATGTTACGCCATGAATCCTTTTTGAATCATGTTCCATCTCTTCGTCCACTTCGACATTTTTTTAATAAAAATGTGGAGTATTTGTCATGTTTCATAGTCTAAACGTATTTATTCACTTGCCCACTTGTGGATTCTTCTGCATCCATCCCTTCAATATAAATTTTAAATTACATATATTAGACTAGCTTATATATATAACATTTTAAATTTCGTAAAAAATAAACAACACAAAATAAATAATATAATCAATAGAAAACTAGTCAAAGCAAACAAATTAAAAAGTGCACAGTTCATGGGCACTTGCTTGCTGCATAAAATACCACAATACCACAAGCAATAAAAAACCAATAAAAATGCACATTACAATCAACAATGTAAGCATGGTCTGCTACTTGTAAAAGAATAAACAAAACAAGACGTGAACCATGCCTATAGGATTTTTTTTTTTTTTGTAATTCTAAGGCATATATTATAGGAGAAGAGTAGAGAAGAAAGTACAAAGGGTGGCTGAGTGACAACAAAAGCCAGCCAAAAATACAACAAAGTGACTCAAATTGAGCCACAGAGAACACAGAAAACAAAAGAGAAGAACATGTGGAGCTGATGCAGTTAGCATTCAAGGAGGCAATCCCAGATCCTATCTTCATTGCAGAGGGATTCCATTCAAGGGTAGCACCTGAGCCCAATACATGTCAAATTTCGCCACTCTAACTTCAGTGGCCAACCAATCCGTTGTCTTGTTCTCATCTATAAGCGTGTGAGACCTTGACCTCTTCCCACTGCTTCGACTTTTTTTTCAAATGATAGGTGATGGTCCTGATTTCTTGTGGAGCTTTACTTGGATCTTTTATGATTTGGATCACTAGGGTCATGTTTGGTATTTGGATAGACCGGAGATAGAATGAAGATATCTTCAAAATTTTGAATACCAAACATGGTTCAAAAGATTATCACTCTCAATCCAAATCTCAAAGTGGCTGCGACGGAGAAAATGGCCAGCATGTAGCTCTTCCCGTAGGTTCCTTAACAGTCTCCAATTTTTACTACCATGCACACCTGCTACAACGCATGTATATATTAAAGGTGTCCAAGTCTTCAGAAATAACATACCCATCCTGAGGGGAGAACTGGACCATATCTTCTATTGTAATTATGTCATTCCACAAGATCCACATACCCCTTGCTCTATTATTTGATTCAAATCTCTTGAAAGACCATGAGTTCCCCAGGCAGCTCAATATGACAGGATCTTCTGATTCTCCATGTTGTTCATATGTTTCCACTAAAAAAACTAACTGCATTACTTTCTTATTTATCACTTTTTTCAAAACCCTGTAGAACCTCATCCTACTGGCACCTATACAGTTAAGAAAAAGAATCTTCATGGTAGTATATTTGAGGGGGTGTTACCTGATGATGCAATCTCCGTAGTCTCTATCTTTTCCCATCTCGATCGGCTGAGTTTGAGTTTTTTACCCCTTCTCTTCCTTTCAAGGGATCTTCCTCTACTTCGATAGCCTGTCGACCTCCTATTGAAGATTGGTGTCCTGCTTCTCTCCTTGTTCCTTTGCCTGAACTTGGAGTTTGTTCTTCCCACACCTATAGGAAAGTTATTGCGCACCACCAAGCTAGACACCAAAAGCTGTAGGGCTACAGAGCGATAAATGAACAAAGGGTGCTACGTTTTGAGAGAACAACATGTGTCAAAAGACACGAAAGTTAGTTTAGATGAGAAATTTGGTGTGCGAATCCAACATATTAAACCTGAAGACCAAGCCTACAAAGGGGTGCTCCAGGAGAAAGTTTAGTTATTCGGCGATCAAACAACCTAATTAGGTGTCTCTAAGTACAACTCTTAAGACATGTTTGATATTAGAATAGATTGGGGATAGAGTGAAGATATTATCAAAATTTTAAAAATATTTTTAAAATTTTGAGAATATCCTTATTTTATTCCCGATTTATTTTGATATCAAATTGTCACGTCCCACTAATTTAGCAGTGGAATAAATCGAGGAGACGTGAGCAAAATATATAGTAATATAAATTGTATGAACAGTCGCATAATTCAAAATAGCTAATGGACAATACTTGGAATAAACTCTTCATTTTATTGATGAATCACCAAGACTAATACAACCACTAATTCGGAGCCAATACATAGGGCTCAAGACATCATTACATAGGAAATGAAATCTAAGCAAATATCTAACTAGACTCTATTATACTAGGGTAATTCCATCTCTATGACGTCTGGTCACTCATCACTTGGGTCCTTCCCCATTGATGTGTGTAACGTCAACATCTGACTTACCTAAAACACATATAACAAATAGCGCAGGGTGAGCGATAACGCTCAGTAGGACTTAATATCTCGAACACAGGTATGTTTTAAATGATTAATATCTTGAATAGTAGGATAAGTAGAACAAACGATCAAGTATAGTCGAGAGAGTAACAACACATGATAACAAAAGAATAATAATACTTTTCAAAAGAATATTATGGTTGCACAAAAGAATATATACTTTTCAAACTAGCATGATAAAAGATTGGCCATATAACGAGATAGCATGTATGGTTGCACAAAAGTGCACTAGTCATGATAGCATGTTTGGTTGAACTTCTCGTCAACCTAGAGAACATAGTACTTATATTGATTGACTTCGATTAAATCTTGATATAGTATGGTACTTGGATGTTATGATGTACACCCTGATCATGACACTCCCATGGGCAAATGGTACTTTCAGACTATCCCAAGACCAGATCGGGCCCTTTATAATGTTGTTTGGCATAGTTATGTTTGTTATCTTAGACAATCAATAGAGATGGTCAAATAGAGTACCAAGAATAGATGAGAGTAATTGAATAATAGATGAGAATATAGAGAAAACGTAAATAGATGAGAGAATAAGGAATAGATGAAATTAATTATAGGTCGTCACGTAAAAACAACGATAAACAAGTGATAGTAACAGTTGCACAGCACACAAGATCATGTGCCGACAGTCTGGTGGAAGTCACTAACCACCCGATAGCCATGCTACGAACACAGGCCAGAGGTCCGACATGATCTCAAGATAAGAGAGAGCAATCTAAGGTCGATGGATCATGCTGATCCTTAGGGGTAAAATGGGTATTGATGGTACAACCAGCTCGTCGGCAATGGACATCTGTCAAAGTCAAGGAGTCTTATGGAGGCCTTGACAATGAGTTCCTAGTCCAGTCAGGAGTATTCCCAATGGAGAGGTCATCCAAGCCAAAATAAAGTGTGTATAGAAACGTTTGTCCGTCATGCCTTGAGTGCTCGAGGCAGAGGGACACGATAACAATGTAAAATCAAACGAATAAAACGAAGACAAATTCTTTTAAAATAATAGGAAAATTTATATGAATAATTTTACTTAATTACCAGATATATTATTGAGTAATTTCAGTAAGGTCTCATGGCAAAAATTCACATTTAATGTGTAAGAGAATCAATGATAGCATATGAGAGTTGTGCACACATCTTTTAATTATAAAATCACATGAATGTTATCAAAATTATATTAAGATGATGTTATTGTTCGCAACAAGGCATTACAGGGATTAAACCATGATTAGCAAATTTTACAATGAAAATTATGGTTTTTGGAATAGACAGTCAAGTCGCGACATCGGCCAGCGTCACATTCAGATCACGACAGACTCGGCCGACGTGACGGCCATGATCTAGTCGCGACAGGTCTGTCCGACGCGTTCAGGTCGCGACCGACGAGCTGATGCGAACAGGTTCAGCCAAGACGCCGATGAGACGATGAGGTTCTCGTCGCAACGTGTCGGAGTGAGGCATTTAGGTCGAGACCGACATGATCTGAAGATCGCGACGTGGAGTCTTTTCGTGTTAAGAATGTAATGTGATGTCTTGTCGCGACCCGGTTGAGAACGTGACCTTTCGGGTTGTCGCATTCTCAGGGTCTCGACCCGAGCTCAAAAGGTTGGTCAGGCCTCCTTGGACTGTGGTCTATACAGCCAAGGGCTTGATACAATGCTCCTTTAAAATTCATAATAAATCGTATACATGATGAAAAATCATGAAATCAACTTTAAACGAAACTAGACTTGCAGGAGTATCCACAGTAAGAAGTAATTAGACTTCTGACATGGTATGATCATGCTATGAACAAGGTACTTCGCAATGAACCAAAAATTAGATACAGTGATGGAAAACGATTTAATTCAAAAAGTAATTGATAGAAATTGGAAAAAATGGTATCATTAGATCCCTGACATCAAGTAGCATGTACAATAAAAGTTTCAAGGCATGAGATCAAGCATGGACAGGGATTTAAGATGAACATGTTGAGTCGGGTACGTGTTCTTACAGAACTTTGAGTATGAAATACTCATAAACGACATGATGAAAATTGGAGAAACATTGGACTTTCGAAGATTGGATCATGGTCTATCTATGGACGAAATTAATTTAGTTTTGCTTGAGAGATTGCCTACCTTTGAGTGCTTTTGTAATCTTAGGGTTAGAACTTGAAGAACACAAAGAGCTTCCTTTCCTAGCCTCCTCCTCCATTAATTCCTCCTCCTTTGACCTCCTTCCCACGTCCAAGAGATCTCATATGAGCATTAGGGTCGGCCATGAGAGTTTGAGAGGTTTATTTAAAGATATTGTATGTTATTTCCTAATACAACTCTATCCTTACTCCAACTCCGAATTTTTCTTATTTATTTAGATTTTTCTAGTATAGATCCTCTTATTTGGGTTAGGATGTGACTCAATTTCGTGGCCAACATGTTAGGGTTGGGTTAGGAGTCTATTTTGGATATATATAAGCCATATTAATGATTTAATTAACCCCTTTTAGTTAGGGAATAGTGGAATTACGAATTTATAGTATTTTCTTTTATTATATCATTCTAAACTCCTTTAATTATGAGTCTCCTATATTTATCTCAATTTTCTCTTATCTAAATCTCATTTTTAGATTAGATAGAGCTAGATTTCATACCTATTGTGTTAGACTAAGGTTAGGACTCTTTATCAGATAATTACATAAGTTGTAAAGGGATTTTCTTGCCATTTTTAATTTATCCATAATTTAGCTATGAATTTTGACCTATTTATCTCTTATCCATCATGTGGACTCTTATTTTTGGCCCACTAACTCACGTATAGACCAATTATTAAAGTCCACTTATTTTTGGTTAATGGGATTACCTCTTTTTAATTTAGAGAGTAATGGAGTTACAAATTTTTATGTTATTTTCTTTCTTGAATTTATTTATGGGTCAAAAGTTGTTCATTGGTTCAATTCCCCTGATGGACAGTTAACACACACTGATTAAAGTCTACCCACATATTTATTTTAATTTATAATTCACTTTGGCACATATGAAAATGAGTTCTACGACTTATTCTTTAATTACGATAATAAGTCACAAAAATTTTTAAACTTGGTCCAAATGATTTTTCTTGGCCTAGACTTCTTGAGGGGTCATTAGATAATATTGTTTAAAGTATAACTATTATTTTTACTAAATTTTTATATGTGTTTACACACACATACAGTAATGATGCGTACACTTTTAACTAGTTTAAAATTATTAATTGATAAATTTTTTAATTTATCTATAATTTTTAATTAATAAATTTTCTAAAATACTACACAAACATACCTTCATGATCTACATATGTCATAATAACACAGATTCGTTATGAATATGTTTGGGGTCAAATAATATCAAGTGACTAACTTTTCTCGATGTTTCAGAGGATTCAAAGTAAGCTAGCAGGGTGAAAGGGTAGAATGCTTTCTATGGCAACAAGAGTGGTGCTCGTGATTGAGAAATTGAGCAGACGTTCAAGACCATTTCAAAACCACAAGTGTGGAAGACGATTAAACAAGAGTACTAAATGCATAGAATCTGATTAGGTGGGCACCGGGTTCTGGAAAGAGACAATGATGGTTGGCCAATGGGAAGAGGTTTAAAGTAGCTAGTTCCCATGGTGTTTTAAGGTACATGATCTCAAGGAGGGGAGACAGTCTAAACATCTTGGTGTCGGATCTGCTCGCCTTTGACAGAATGTCCCCAAATTTGTTATGTTTTTCGTTGTCGGCAACCTCGTCGTCGCCACATCTAGCGGATCAGGTGCTGCCTCTAGATGATGAATCCATGGGGTTGGGGGAGTGATCTCGTTAGGCATTCTCCCCCCACCCGTCCCCTTCTTTTTCCCTTCGGCCTCCTTCGATCGTCCCTTTTGGTCTCCTCTGCCTTCCCCCTGTGCAATTCCTCATCCTCTACTGCCTTTCTCCTTGTCTCCCTAGTTATAGACGACTTGTTTTGGCCTCCCCTTGCTCCCTCTGCCAATCTATCTTGTGTCTCCGTCAGTTAATCTCTCGGCCTCTATCCTCCTCCACACTGTGCTGTCTTCAATCAATCCCCTTCCTCCACGTCACCATCCCCTACTAATGGCCCTTTTAGATCTTCCCTCTCTGTGGCCGCCCCAGTTGAACATCCTTTCCACGCCCATCTCAGTGGTCTCCTCCTCCGATCTTCTCATCTCTGTTCTTTCACATCCATCTTCGTTTTTGTTTCTAGGTAACCAATCTATCTAGCTTCTACGATTGAACTATAGTTGCTTTTAGGCTTCTATTTTTTTTTAGATCTACAACTGCCATTAGAGGGTTTTTGGTGTGCTAGCTTCAAGTTTAGCTGTGTCTAACCTTTCAACTTCTGGAAGACCCTAATCTGAGGGTTTAGAGTCGATGGTTCAGCTTGTGTACTGAGGTTCATCAGTACAATAGTTCTATGCCCGTGCATTACAGAAAAAATTGTTAAGTTTGAATTAATAAATTTTATAAGTAGTATATATGAGGGTAATATTTTTTATTATTTATATATGAAAGTAGATTTTGAATAAAGACGTGAGTTTTTAGGAATGGAGAGATGTTTAATGGGAAACAAAAGAGAGGAAAATTATATTAACAAGTTTTTATTAGTTTAAGAAGGGTTAGAGTGAGGTTGAGAGTTTTTTTAACGTTTAGATATTGATGCTGATAACCACCGCCGACGTTAAACACGGTAGGGCCCGCGAATAACATCGACAATCAAGTCGTCGGTATTGACGACCAGGTTTTAGGTTAAAGATTATAATACCGACGATCAAGTCGTCGGCATTGGAGATAAAGCCCTAAGCTGGGCGGATCTTTTCGTCACCGTGTATGGAAACCCTAACTGTCTTTACCTTCTCCAAAACCGCATGCCAAACAAGGAAGGGTCCTAAGATCCCGGATCGCGACAGCTCCCCCATCCCCAGCTGGCAATCGCCAGTCGCAATCCAAGAGATAACATCTGATAATCACGCACCTTGCCTTGGGGCGCCGGCTCTGCAAGGAAATGTGCACGGCTAACTAAGGCAGGGGGGAAAGCTTGCTTGGTTAAGCCCCCCTCCCTATAAAAATAGGTGGACGTCTCAGACCAAGGTATGCTACTCGTGGCATTAGAACTCTGAACCCCTTCTTCTCCCTCGTCCTAACTTAAGCTTCGGAGTCCCTACCCATCGAGGCAACTCGGTGGTTCTTTTTCGCAGGTTCACGCCTTATCGGAGCCGCGCCGGCGACAACATTCCTGCCGCCGCCTTTGGAGCCCACCTGGGACGACTCCGGCCGATCCCCCTCCTTTGCTCATTCAGCAACATTTGGCGCCGTCTGTGGGAATTTGCTTCGAGCAAAAGCCACTCCTCATAGCACCAAAGGCGAAGGCAGTCGTCCGCTCATCCGGCGATGAAATACTTCCAGCCACTGTAGTAGATGAGGTGGCTGGGGACAACTCAGGAGCAGGAGAGCAGGATTCAACTACGTCCTCGCGCCTGGAACGCGTGGAGCAAATCTTGGCAAGTGTTCAGCAAGTACTATTAAGGCTGGAGCAAGAGCGGCAGGCACCACCGGAGCATCGGGAGCCAGCCACTCAGGCGGCGGATACTCGCCTCAATCAAGTCCCTCCAGCGGCGTCGATCAGCCACGCCGACGATCAGCGCCCCCCTACTTTTCCTTTGATGCAGGGACCCATCCAGGTCGACGCCCCGCCACCCACCATCCCGGCGGTGCAAGTAGATCCTTCCACAAGATCCGATGCCGTCCCCGATCACTTCTCGGCAGAGTCTAACCCTACGGTCGACCCTCGATGGAAAGATGACCTCCAGGAAATGAACAGGAAAATCGAGGCGTTACAGCAAGAACACGCGCTCCTTCGGTGGCCACGCTCTTAGCTGCCTCCCCATTTGTCGAGGAAATCACATCGGCAACCGTACCCGACAAATTGCAGCTACCAAAATTCAGGCGATATAACAGGACGACGAACCCCGTCCATCACCTAGACCACTTCCAAGGACAGATGGAGATGGTAAATATCAATGATGCCCTAAAATGTCGTGCCTTTATGTCTACTCTGGATGATGTAGCTCTGCAGTGGTTCAAGTCGCTCCCCTCTCGGTCGGTGGCTGACTTTGCTGATCTGGCGCAACGGTTCCTGGATCACTTTTACAACACAGTGCAGCACTCCCTTTGTACCGACAACCTCTGGCTCGTCGCGCAAAAAGAGGGGGAGATGTTCCGGGACTTTGCGAAAAGATTTCAACTTGAAATTATGAAGGTGGTGGACTTGGACCTGAGGACCGCGGTCAATATTCTGACGAGGGTGTGTTCGAATGCCCCGTTCGTAGCTTCCATCGCCAAAAAGCCCCCGGTGAGCCTATCCGACCTGCTCTCCAGAATGCAGAAGTACGTGCGGCTGGAATCAACACTTGGAGCGGCAGGACGGCTCGGTCGGCCATCCGAGCATGGAACTATGAGTTCGGAATATATTTCGAAGAAGGTGAAAAGAGAGGAAACCCACGGCGAGAAGCGCCGAGACGCAGACCGACGAGAAGGGGACCGACGCGCAGAGGCAGACCGTCGCCCCGACGAATATCGACGCGTCAGAGATCTTCTGCGCTTCGGAAGATCGCCCTCCGAAATCCTCCAAGTCATCAAAAGGCTTCCGGAATTCAGACGTCCAGAGCCACTGACGAGAACGCCAATGGGCCGAGGGATCGACCTGTATTGTGAGTACCACAAGGGCTTTGGACACCTCACTGACCAATGCAGAAGCTTAAAAATGGAGATCGCTGAGATGCTCAAAGGGGGCTTATCGGCAAAGACGTCGTCGACGGACGTACGAAGGAGAGAACTCCTGAAGATGATCGAGAGGCGCACAAAGGCAAAGGGGCCGTCCTGGTCCTATCCGGAGGCCCGGCGGGCGGTGGCGATAGCGGAAGAAAGAGGAAGGCGTACGCTGCAGCCGCGGGTGGTACAGTAAGCCAGCCCAACCGCAAAGAAGGAGGCGTCATCACATTCTCCGACACAGACGTCATCGGTGTCACCTTTCCCCACGACGACGCATTGGTAATACAGGCCGACGTCGACGGGTATAATGTACATCGTATCCTTGTTGATAATGGAGCAGCCCCAGACATCTTATTTATGACTGCTTTGTCAAAATGACTAATCTGAGCGCCGAGCTCAAACCGGTCGCGACCCCCCTGTACGGTTTTAACGGGACGCCCGTCAACGCCGAAGGGTCGATAAAATTGAAAGTCACCCTGGGCACCCGACCTTGTCATGTCAGTTGAGGTTGACTTCCTTGTTGTGAAGGTAAAGTCAGCGTACAACGCTATCTTCGGCCGGGGACTTTTGGGAAAGTTAGGTGGCGTCCCATCGACCTACCATCAAAATATGAAATTCCAACCTCGGAGGGATAGGCGAGGTCCTGGGAAACCAAACTGAGGCCAGGCGATGTTATGTCAATTCAATAAAAGCAAAAACAATAGTTGATTCTGAGTACTTACCTCCTTCTGATGAAAATGTTTCAAGGCACGAACCAGCCGAACAAACTAAACTCATAACCGTCGCCAACGGGAACCTGGTGGTCGGCTGCGAACTTGGGAACCTAAATGAGGAGATCATCGACTTCCTCGGAAAGAACACCGACGTCTTCGCTTGGACGGACGACGACCTCACCGGCATCGACCCCAACATCATACAACACCACTTGAACGTTAGTGCCGAGGCGAGGCCAATCCGTCAAAAGAAGAGGCCACTCTCAGGAGACCGACAAAAGGCTGCTGACGACAACCTCGCGAAATATCTACGCGCAGGGACTGTAAGAAGCACGTTCTACCCCGAATGGGTCGCTAACGTCGTCCTCGTACGCAAAGCCAACGGGAAGTGGAGGATGTGCATGGATTTCACCGACCTGAACAAGGCGTGCCCTAAGGAACGCTACCCCCTGCCTAGAATCGATCAACTCGTCGATTCCACGGCGGGACACGAACTCCTCAGCTTCCTCGACGCTTACTCAGGGTATCATCAAATCAGGATGGCACCCGACGATGAAGAGAAGACCTCATTTGTCACGGAGAAAGGTTTGTACTGCTTCACTCGCATGCCGTTTGGATTGAAAAATGCAGGGGCAATATACCAGCAACTCGTCAACACATGTTCAAGGAACAGATCGGGAAGACGATGGAAATCTATATCGACGATATGTTGGTAAAAAGTCGACGCGCCGAGGACCACATCCAAGATCTAGCCGAGACATTTAAGGTGCTTCGGCAATACGGGATGAAGCTCAACCTCGAGAAATGCGTCTTCGGTGTACGCGCGGGAAAATTCCTAGGCTACCTCGTCTCCAACAGAGGAATCAACGTCAATCCCGACAAGATACAAGCTATCTTGAACATGACGCCACCGAGGACAATTAAAGAGGTACAACGTCTCAATGGTCGTATCACTGCTCTGAGTAGATTCATGTCCAGGTCAGCAGAGCGGTGCAGACCTTCTTCGAGGTACTACGTAAAGGACGGTTCGAATGGACCGAGGAGTGCGAGCAGGCTTTCAACGACCTGAAAACGCATCTGGCACACGTGCCGACACTAAGTAAGCCTATTGCCGGAGAAGAACTGTTATTATACCTCTCGGAAACAACGCACTCTATCAGCTCGGTGCTCGTACGAGATGAAAATAGCCACCACCTTCCAGTATATTACGCCAGCAAAGCACTGCGCGGAGCTGAGCAGCGCTATTCCAACATCGAAAGGATCGCGTACGCACTCGTGATGGCAGCGAGAAGGCTACGTCCATATTTTCAAGCACACAAAGTCGTCGTCCTTACCGACGTCCCAATCAAGCAGGTCCTCACCCGACCGAGGTCTCGGGAAGGTTGGCGAAGTGGGCTATAGAGCTCGGTGAGTTCGACATCGAATACAAACCTCGGGTCGCGATAAAAGCGCAGGCTTTGGCGGACTTCATCTCCGAAGGAACGGCAAGGGGGCCCGAGGAAGAAGAAGAAAAAGACAACAGTCACTGGAAATTTTCGTCGACGGAGCATCAAATTCCCAAGGAAGCGGCGCAGGAGTAGTTCTCCACTCCCCAGACGGGCTAACCCTAAGGTACGCTGTTCGTTTCGGTTTCGAGGCTTCTAACAACGTGGCCGAATATGAAGTTGTAATCTCAGGACTAAAAAGGGCGAAGTCCCTCGGAGCGGAAAAAGTCTCCGTTTTCAGCGACTCTCAGCTGGTCGTAAGTCAAGTGGCGAACGAGTTCGAGGCAAAAGAGGCAAAGCTAGCCTCATACCGGACCGAGGTCAACCGATTGCTCGCTGAATTCGAGTCAGCTGAGCTAATAAAAATCCCGCGAGTAGAAAACTCGCAGGCTGACGCGTTGTCTAAGCTTGCTTCATCATCAGAAGGACGATCTTCCATGCTTATCGAAGAGCTCGTCGAGTCATCCACATCGGCTAAGGAGGTCATGTTCGCCAGCACCCCGACGACATGGATGACTCCCTTGATAGAGTTCATCAAAAGCGGCAACCTCCCCGACGACAAATTGGAAGCTGATAAGACGAGGAGGCGGGCAGCTAGATTCTTTCTCGTCGGCGAAGATTTGTACAGAAGAGGGTTTAGCTACCCGCATCTCCGATGCATCTCCGCCGGTCTGGCCGAAGAGATCATACGAGAAGTACACGAAGGAACTTGCGAAAGCCACGCGGGGGCGCGCTCCCTCATTAGAAGGATCACGCGGCATGGCTTTTGGTGGCCCACCATGTTGAAAGACGCCGAGGGGTATGTCCAAAAATGTCATCAATGCCAACTCTTCGGTAAGTTTCACCGACAACCCCCAGCATAACTCACTCAGCTCGTCTCACCCTGGCCTTTTGCTCAATGGGGTATGGACATCCTCGGCCCATTCCCGCCAACCACTGGCCAAAGGAAATTCATTATAGTGGCTGTAGACTATTTCACTAAGTGGGTAGAAGCCGAATCACTGGCGAAAATCACCGACGCCAACGCCTGGGGTTTCGTTTGGAAGAATGTCATATGCAGGTTCGGCCTCCCCAGGATGATCGTCCCCGACAACGGCAGGCAGTTCGACAACGCTCGCTTCCGTAGGAACTGCTCGGCCCTGGGGATAGACCACCGTTTCACCTCGGTGGCACACCCACAGTCCAACGGGCTCGCGGAAGTGACGAATCGAACAATTCTGGACGGAATAAAGCGAAGATTAGAAGACCACAAGGGTCGGTGGGCTGAAGAACTCCTCCACGTCTTGTGGGCATAACGCACAACACCGCGAGAAGCAACCCGAGAAGCAACCCAAGAATCTCCTTACGCCCTCGCCTTCGGAGTAGAAGCCGTGACGCCAATAGAGATGCTCGCCCCCTCGGGAAGAGTCATCGATTTCAACCACGACCTGAACGAATCCTCGCTTCGATCCGAGCTTGACTTGATCGAAGAGAAACGAGGAAAGGTGTCTGCAAGAATGGAGGCATATTGTAGAAGAGTTAAGAGAAGCTTTGACAGGAGCATCAAAGAAAGAAGCTTCAGCGTCGGAAGCTTGGTGTTGAGAAAGCTTTCGATCTCGGACCCAAGGTCAGCCGACGGGAAACTGTCGGCCGCCTGGGAAGGACACTATCGCGTAACGGAAAACCTCGGCCAAGGCGCCTATAGGCTCGAAAACCTTGGAGGATCCCCCATCCCGAGGACATGGAATGCGGAGCACCTGCGGAAATATTATGCCTGACCAAGGTATAAGGCAATCGTGTCGATCAGTCTAACTCAAAACGAGGTCGCTTCGGCACTCTAACTCAGAACGAGGTCGCTTCGGCACTCTAACTCAGAACGAGGTCGCTTCGGCACTCTAACTCAGAACGAGGTCGCTTCGGCACTCTAACTCAAAACGAGGTCGCTCCGGCACTCTAACTCGCAGATCGAAGTCATTCCGACCCTCATGAACGATTGTGCGCAGTCAATCAAGAATCTACGGATCGGTCATTTCGCTTACATTCGAGACCATGAAAAACACCTCGATCATGGGTCAAAAAAATGGTCAATGTATCAAGTAAATTACAACCATCGGCCACCACTTTCTCGACCACCACTTTCTCGGCCACCACTTTCTCAGCCACCTCAACATATATTTCCTCAGCCACCTTAGTCATGACCTCGTCCACCGCGGCGGTTGCCTCGTCTTTATCCTCCCTAGCCTCACGAACAGCCGAGAGGTCAAGATGGGGAAAGAGCTCAGCAACGCGAGCCAGGCAGTCATTATAGCCCTCTTGGTATAGGCCGCTTATCTCCTCGGCAAGCTCCTCGGAAGAACGGTACTCCTGTATCGCTGCGTCCCGCTCATCCGACACGAGCTGTGTGGTCCTCTCGTGGTAAACCTCAAACGACTTAATCTCCGCAGCGAGGTTCAATTTCACCGTCTGAAGCTCCTCTTTCTCGGCGCTGAGGGCCCTGGTCGCCGAATCAAGCTGTGCCCTGATCTCGTCCTCGGTCTTCTTCGCTTCCTCAGCATCCTTCTGGCGAAGAGACTTCTCAGAAGCGACCGCCGCCTCAACCTCGCGACACGCTTGCTCAGAGATTTGGTCTTCACCTCGGCTCGATAAACAAAAGCATCGTAATTCGCCATTTGAGCCATGACCGTAGCATAAAACTCAGCGACCAGCCTCTGAGGCGACTTCGCTAAGGTCTCCGCTTTTAGCTCAGCGGGGACCGACGTTTGCCCCCAAGTGACAGGGTCGAAGATTATCTTGGGCCCGGTAGACTCCTGCGGAGGGGCCGAAGAGGATGGTGCCAAAGCATGGAGACGCTTCGTCGGCCTCTCTTCAACAGCTTGCGCCGAAGTCGTCGCCTCCGAGCTCCCCTCCATCTCCTTTCCAGCGACGACGACAGGAGCTTCAGAACCTTCCAAGGGACGCTTCTCGACTCGTCGCTGACCCTTCCGAGCACGCACCATGTCGGCCAAAGAAGGGCCGCCCCTCGCCTTGCGCGTCGGAGATGTCATCTCGGCCATTACTATTTAAATAACAAACTGTCAGAAAACATCAAAAAATTCAAGAGAAAGCAAAAACAGTGCACAACGACCTTGTGAGCCGTCAGCAATTAGCTTCAACAACTCATCGGATGGTTCGGTCAGATCGGGTTTCTCCGTCTCCCGTAGGTATGAGAAGTCCACGAGCTCGGCTTTGTTAAGCTTGGGGGGCCCAAACGCCTTACGACGAACGTTGACCTGGGACCATTCGGTCGGAAAAGGCCAACCGGAAGGAGAATATATGAAAACAAATTCCCGCTTCCACCGTGCACGGAAGACGGGAGATTCTTGAGGAGCTGACGCCCCGACCGAGTCGTAAAATACAGCCAATCGCCAAATGGTTTCACGGAGAAACAATAGAAGAAGAGGCGGAGCGTCGGAGGCACAGCAGCAGAGACACAGAGGGCCAGGAACCCGACGACCGACCGCCACGCGTTGGGCGTCAACTTTGAGGGGGCGGCCCCAAGCTCGAATAGCAAAGCTATGACAAAAGGATGAAAGGGGAAACGCAAACCGCCGCGGACTGCCTCATTGTAAACACATACCCCTCCCTCCTGGACGTAGTGGCTCGAAACTGCTTATTGGCAAAAAACACTACGTCGGCGGAAAGCGCGGGGCTTAAGCGCTTCCTAATCCACTTAAAAGTCTCAGAGCTTGTCTCACACCAAGCATCATCGACACTATCAGCCAGACGACGGTCCCCGGAGGTATGTGACGAAGGATTACGAGGGACATACCCCCCAGGCCGGACTCTCAAGACAAAACTTTCCTCTACCGGACCATAAATGAAGGTGCCGGTCCTAGGGTCGTAGTTGGAGGGGGCATCACTATCTGTCCTAGAAGAGGACCCCTCGTCAGAAGGCTGAGATGGCGTTAGGCTCATTGCTTACCTCTTAGGAGAGCAAGCGAAGGTTGGGCCGACAACGCGCTTCTAAGCGGGAAAGGAAAGAAAGCGACGTCGGAAGAACACTCCACGATCGCCAGGAAGGAGGGGATGGCGAAACCCTCTCTCGCGACAAAACCAGTTATTTATAGAAACGGCAGCCGCAGCAGGATCAAACGATCATAAACGGACTTGAGGTATCGAATGGAGGAGAAGTCGCCACGTGTCAGAAGCCTGACGGTCGAGTACTATTCACCAGGATCAGTAACGCTTGCCACCTTCCGGGTCACCATCATTAGTGGGGAGATCGAGGCGTTCGCGCGCCGATCCGCCTCTCAAAATCACCATTAATGCACACGATTCTCGATGCCTCCTGTCCAAAACCGTCGCCTGCAAACGAAGGGACCGTTCTCGGCATACGCACGCAGAGAATTCTCGGTTAGCGAAGGTTTATTTCCGCTAGGCTTCTCCTCAGATCCCATAGATCCGAAAAGAAGCCGGGGGGCCAATGATGCTGATAACCGCCACCGACGTTAAACACGAGTAGGACCCGCGAATAACACCGACAATCAAGTCATCAGTATTGACGACCAGGTTTTAGGTTAAAGATTATAATACCGACGATCAAGTCGTCGGCATTGGAGATAAGGCCCTAAGCTGGGCGGATCTTTTCGTCACCATGTATGGAAACCCTAACTGTCTTACCTTCTCCAAAACCGCATGCCAAACAAGGAAGGGTCCTAAGATCCCGGATCGCGACAGCTCCCCCATCCCCAGCTGGCAATCGCCAGTCGCAATCCAAGAGATAACATCCGATAATCACGCACCTTGCCTGGGGCACCGGCTCTGCAAGGAAATGTGCACGGCTAACTAAGGCAGGGGGGAAAGCTTGCTTGGTTAAGCCCCCCTCCCTATAAAAATAGGGTGGACGTCTCAGACCAAGGTATGCTACTCGTGGCATTAGAACTCTGAACCCCTTCTTCTCCCTCGTCCTGACTTAAGCTTCGAGTCCCTACCCATCGAGGCAACTCGGTGGTTCTTTTTCGCAGGTTCAAGCCTTATCGGAGCCGCGCCGGCGACAACATTCCTGCCGCCGCCTTTGGAGCCCACCTGGGACGACTCCGGCCGATCCCCCTCCTTTGCTCATTCAGCAACAGATATATTTTGGGAAAGTTTAATAGGAGAGAAAGTTGGAGAGAGAAAGTAGGAAGATAATTATTTAGTTCATTTAAACTACCTATATTTCTATTTTTAAGGAGGATGATGTTATGGAGAGAATAAGATTGTCCTGATGCAGCCATGTGGTAGCACCAAAACTGAGTTATATTATTAGTATAGATCACTCATGTATGTGTTTCATCCAAACTGTTTTTTCCTTGCTACTGCAAATATGAAGTGCAAATTTACTCTTTCTAAGAAGGCGTTAGGAGGATCTTGATAGTTCCATCTTTCACCCATCTTTGGTGGTGTTCGGCTGCTATCAATGTTATCTTGTGGATGATCCTTTTTTGGTTAGAAAGGTGTTTGTGTTGTTGATCTTTTTAATCTCTTCTTTAATGCCATCCACCAATCTATACTAATATAATATAACTCAATTTAGTGCTGCCACGTGGTTGCACCAGGACAATTCTATTCTCTCTATAATATCTCCCTCCCTAAAAATAGAAATACAGGTACTTTAAAAGAACTAAATAATTATCTTCTTATTTTCTCTCTCCAACTTTCTCTCCTATTAAATTTTCCTAAAATATATCTAAACGTTCAAAAAACTCTCAACCTCACTCTCACCCTTCTTAAACTAATAAAAACTTGCTAATATAATTTCTCTCTCTTTTCTTTCCATTAAACATCTCTCCATTCCTAAAAACTCACGTCTTTATTCAAAATCTACTTTCATAAATAATAAAAATATTACAATCATATATATTATTTATAAAATTTATTAATTCAAACCTAATAATTTTTCGTGTAATACACAGGCATAGAACTATATATCTATATATGTGATCTCTGGCTGGCAGAAATATCTTCGTATGTACTCACTTTCTCTTTGTATGAATGAAATCTACCCCTTTTTATTGTCCAAAAAAAGGAAGCTGGGTAAACTGCGAAATGACATTGCCAAACACGTAAGGTGGAGCAGCCTTTCATAAATATGGGATACTTGTACACAACTAGAGAAAAAGAATTTTGTTAACTATTTACTCCATGGCTGTCTCGGCCACAACTCTATAGATGGCTTGGAAGTTCAACAATATTGGGCTTATCCTTGAAGAAGGAAGTAGGGCGGTGTCATTAAATGCTAGGAATGTGTGGCAGATTCAAATCAGTAGTTGAAGGGAAACAGAACACTAGTAGATGAGGCTTTTTGTTCTAAACAAAAACACAGCAGGACCTATGATACAGATGGGGTTAAAACGTACTTAGGATCAAGAACATTCATAAGAGGAAGACAAAGGCAACTTTTTTTTTTTTGATTCAGCTCAACGGTCAAGCCAGTGGCATTATACAGAAAATAATGGAGAGGTCTCGAGTTTGAAATCTAAGACCCCTTCCACCACCCTTGCCTCAATTTTGGAAATTTCTTTATAAATTTTTTCTTAAACTTGCGTCTGTTGGATATTGAACCCACAATTTCTTGATGTACTCTTAAGTGTCCTATCAACTAGGTCACTTCTCATATGCAAAACGACGGCAACTTGAAGTGGGGTGGTTGAAATAAAATTTTCATGGGGCAAGCATGCATGGGTGAGGGTGTTTCAAAAAGGGTGGGCGCTGATTTTTTTTTTTTTTTATCATTAGAAATATGAAAGTATTGTTAAAGCGGCAGCAGTCTGTCTGGGAAATGCGTCAGCGCTGAAAGCAGAAGCTGCTTTAACGGGTATCCAAGGAGCAGAGTTGCTGGACAAAAGACCCATTAAGGACTAATCCCGGGACCGGTAATTAGAGGAGCCTGGTCCATGAGCCATGGCCCGATCAGCCTTTTGTATTCACATGCGAACTTGGTCGGGTCCAGGCCCAGCCCAAGTATTCCATGGGAATGGGATCATTTATGTACATCACAAATAATCTGAAATTTATCGGGGATGGAAGGCTGGGCAGAAACTAGGGAGGGTAGAAAATCATAAATGCTATATTTTGAGTAATCTTTTTCATTTGAGCATTCCTAGTTTATTTCTGAGCTTGGCACGTTTTACAACTTTCTTTCAGATGTTCATCCCAGCTCACCTTGTCGGACTGCAACAAAAGTATGAAGAAGAAGAAGAAAAAAAAAGCATAGTTCGTGGCCAGTGGTGGTCTCACATGCTAGCGATTATTTAAGAATAAACGTTTTGGAACCTTTCCTACAGTAAATACTTGACGAAATCTCTAGTATAATTCACCCAATTGAGACTTCGAATACATATCCAAGTTGATGAAAAAGAGAGATGTTTCCGAAGGAAAAAATTTATTTTGAAGAAGAACTCAAGTACGAAGCACGCTTTGTTGACTAGCTCGACGGTAGCAACGCATAGGTTCATGCATCTGCATTGTGCATGTTCTGTTTTAAGGTGCAAAGATGAGGCCAATGAAATCTGGCTGTTCAGATGATTCATGTCCTGATTTAAATATCACTCAAAATTCCATTGGAACATAGGCTGATATATTGATTATGGTCTTCCTTAGACCTGCTTTAGCGGGGTCAGGTATGGGGTTAAAAAAGGGTCCGGAAAGAGTTAGAAGATAAAAGAGATTTGATATAGGGGTTAACTTAAAGTTATTGGGGAAAAGGAGGGGTAGAGCTTACCCCACCTTTCTTGGCCCCTGGGTCTACTTAATCTTCTCAAATCATATTTTTTAAAAAATAGTGTTAAACAACTCCCAGTTAAAATAATCAAAAAAAAAATTTATCCCCTTTCAAAAATGGCCCTTAATGATTGAAAGTTGAAACCATGGTACATAACAAGGTGTAATGATCTTTCCAAAAGCATGTTGTCATCTCACGTGAAGTCCAGCATGTGAGGTCCACCCACTGCCTATGAACCTCATCATGTGACGGGGGCTCTCGATCACTTCAGCTGACTAAACTAGCTGGTGGAGAGCAGCATGGTGTGTCTGTTCAAATCAGTTGGTCCATCCATGGCTATGTATCTCCCAGTTAGAAGACAGGGATTGCAGCTTATCAGTAGCTAAAGATATCACTAGGACCTACCCTTCGCTTGGGCACGATCTAGCAGCGTTTAGTGATCGTGGGAGGGTCAGAAATCTGACATTTATATGACATGGGGATCAGTGCCCACATGAAGCACCAACCATCTATATAGGGTATGTAGAGCATCATAAAGCCTCTAATCCACTCATCGAGTTTTCCTCTTTCAGATGCAGGGTAAGATGGATACCCTTTAGATGGGAGAGTGCAAAATTGCAGATGATACACCCAGGACCATCCGATGATCCACACCACCACCTTCCCCTCCTCCCTCCACACCCCCATCAACCACAACATCCCCCTATCCCCCACATCCAAAATAAATTTGAAAAAGTTGAGTAATTAGACAATATATGCGTCAAAAACATTCTGCAGATGATTTGATTAGGATGATCAGTTTTCATGCACGTTAATATTTTCAAAGATATATTAAATAACAATATTAGCGTTATTCATACATGTGGAGTATGGAAGATACCAGCCAAGGGAGGTGGAGAGGAGAGGAAAGAGGTCGCATTTAGACGTTCCAAACTTTAAATCAGGTTAATTACAGTTTTTATATAACAATATTATACCTGATTTCAGTACAATAAGCTATCGATACAGGCTTCTAATACGACAATAGAATGCCCTGCATGTAAAAAAGTGCTATCCAGATAATAATTACTACGTTAATATTCTTTAGTATCCGCTTGTGAACGAATTCTTGTAATTTTCCCTAGAGCCCGAAAGGTAGACAAAATGATCAGCACACCACTTAGCGTATTGATATGAGAACTTTCAGAGATGAGTAAGATAATGATAGATAGACGTGCAGGTCTCATCTCAGGCAGCTTTTTTTTTTATCCCTTTCTCTTTGATTTGATCAAAGCACACAGCTGATCAGTTTCCCGTTTGGTGGTTTTTAACGTCTATATCAAAGGAAGGGTGGGGGGCATGTGGGGAAAGAGTAAAAGTGATGAGTGTGTGGGGATGGTGGACAGGCAGTGGGCATCACCTCTTTCACAAAAGATGGGTAGAATGATGGCACTGGAGCATCAGAGGAAGGGTGCCTGTAATTTGCAAAGAATCCCCAACTTTTTCACTTGCATGTAGCAGAAGGCTAGAAGCTGATGCTCTACATGTGTAAACATTCCTCAAAGGGATCAGCCATCACTGCAAACGGCCCATATATATGATGTTAAGTAGCAAGCTGTGGTAAAACTATCAGGAAAAAAGGCTGAGCTAGTAGTTAAGATCTGTGGTTATATCAGGATGGGAACTAATTAAACATGTAAAACACTCTTAATTAGAGCACGTATGCATTTGAAAAAGGCAATTTCTTAGATTAATCAGTGGTTGGACTTTCACAGGACACAGGGTCTTAGACTAAGTGATCAAGAAGGATGGCTATGTCAAGCATAATTTTCTTATTGACTTCAGTGGATGGGTTGGAGTCGTCCATTTTAACATAAGACGTACGAATGTTTCCTTGGTTGAAAACAATAAGAAGATTCGATGATGCATGATTGAGATATTTAATTTATTTGTGATGATCACCATTCATCTTGATCTCTTGTCTAACATGATCTAGGTGGCGTATGCAGTAAAATTAGCAAGATTTCTTTAGTCTTCATGTTTGCTGCCTTGGATAATACGAAACAAACTTAAGAGGACAGCTTTGAAAACGAAACATTAGATTAATCAATTTTGCACCACTTGGAAGGTGGAATCTGGTGAGACCAAATCTTTGACAAAAGCCCACCCTAAGAGGGAGTGAAGAAAATATCTCATAATGTGAACCGGCCACCAAACCCTAAACATAAAAGATCGTGACAAGGGTGCTGATACCCTAGAGAAAAAGAAAAACTAGGAAGAACATAGGGCTGCATGTTCGTATCAGAGGAGGTTAACAGGTCTCCAAAGCTTGAGTTGAACTCCTTTGCTTTCTCTTTTTACCGACAACAATTGTGAAGGATGCCAGTTTGAGGAAGGATTTTGGCCATCTAAATCAGTGGGATACTTATTCAGAAGGATCCTTTTTTTTGTTTCCAACCACCATAATATGTAATATCTGAGGATTAAACCATCCAATAATAAAAAGAATTCATACATATTAGTTGCATATATAATGTGTTTGAAGACAACTTCAGATGTGTGGCATCCGAGTGTGTAACATGGTGCAAACGTTGAAATTAAGAAGTAAATGGAAATTGGTAAAAACCTTCATCTGGAGTTTAACCAATTTGAACTTCTATTCATGCACAACAATATCATCTGTAACATATTCGGGTAATATATAGTTTGTTCATATTTCATTAATATGTGGGAGCTAGCTATAGAAAGTACATTCTCAGGTTGCTTACCTCATAATTTCCTTTTTAAAACGTTGACCAGATTATGAAGTACTTACGTACAAATATTGCTCTTATTCAGTACTCTTTGGCTGATAGTAGTTACAGCCGATCGAAGCGACAATTCATGTATTCATATCTCTATAAGGGATCTCGCTCTCTCTACTTCATTGTCTAGGCTTTTTCAAGTATTTAAGAAGGAACATAAGAGTGTTCTTTTGTCACGTATTAATTTATAAAGAAATATTTATTATACTTTTCATTGCACTTTTATTGTACTTTTGACCTCTCTCCAATACATATATTATCGGCACATTATACCCACACATTAATAAAAAGTAAGAAAGTGCAATATTTCTTATCGTGAAAAAAGAATGTAATGGGCAGGCATGTCAGTTCAATAGGTAAACTTGACCCCACGACCTCCAACGTAGATCTCTCTTTGACGAGGACGGCAAAAAGTAGCCGAGACTCGTCCTTGGAGTAGAACGTCGCAAGAGATTTGAGGGTCATTTGGTTTGACGCAAATTAACATCATAAAACAATATTGTAAGATGTTGTATTTTATGCCTTATACGAATACAATAATTTCACAAAGTTTTATCAGCATTTTGTGACAAACCCTCTCAGAGGAGGAGGATTGTATACTCGGTTGCGAAAAGCAAGCACAAGATGTTTATGGAAAGTGGCTTGTCGCTAGACGAGGTTTTGCACCGTCGATAAAGGGACTGCGACAGTCACTGGGTCGGTCAAGACGTCAAGTCCACGATCTTGTAAGAAATAGGGGAAAATATATTCCCCGGTTCTATGCTATCCTAATGGGGGCACCCAACTAAGAGGTTAACTTCTAATATTAATATTTACCGGAGTTTAGAAGGTAAACCAAACTGTGCATAAGTTGAACTTAACGTCGACACTGATCGCCGTTTGGATTGCCAGAGATAAAAAGAAACATGAAGGCTAGCTAGAGGATTAGTCCTGAAGTTTAAAAATTTGAGAAAAATTTATTGCACTTTCACATTGTACTTTAAGTGCAATGTGATTTGACATAAGATCCATGTGGCATCTAACAATTGGATGATTACTTTATCACTCCTCATATGAGGAGTGCACATAAGCCTTTAAGTGCAATGTGAAAGTGCAATAACCCTTTCTCTAAAAATTTTAAGAAACTTTAAAAGCAACGTTTTCTAACATGATAACTTAATGGTGTGCCTCGTGAGTCTGTGACCCTTGATTAGTCCTAGGATGCTTCAAGACTCATGTACTTGATACCAGTAGAAGCTTTTTCTTCGGTGTACTAGATGAGCTCGTGTGACTTTGCGCAAGATCCAATGCAAAAGGTACTCGAACTCATTACTCCATGTACTCGTTACTATTTTCCAGTAACTCGGCAACATGTATGGACGTGCCAGTGGATATATATAGGCCGACACACCATATTAGACGGTGATTCTTCCAAGTTTGGAGGTGCATTCTACTTTTACCCCGGTGAAGGGCCTAATGTTCGATTAATGGAAGGAAGAAAACCAAAAACACCAGTCAGTGGACCTGCTTAAACATGTACATACATGCCTTAATGTATATATATAGTTGGCCTCAAATTTGACGACTTGTGTTGTGATTAAGATGAAGGTGATGGGTCAGGGGATAGAAAAGGACGTAAAAATGGCTAAAGATTCCCAACAAAAGGAGAAGGAAAAAGGTGGTGGTGGTGCCATTATACAACCCTTTGCGTCCCTGTCCCCAACCATTCCTATCTTTCTCCATTTGGTTTTCAAAGTATTGATTAGAAGCACTCTTCTATATCAACATCTGCGAGGGTCAGAAGCTTTGCCTCTTCTTCTTCTTACTTGTATATTATTACAATGACAAGCACAGATTATATTCTAAGCATTCCTCCTCTCCCCACTCACCTACCCCTGTCCCAAAGCTATAAGGTGTGTAAACTTGTTCTCATGGCACAGCCTACCCTTTAATTTGAGATCTGAGATCTCCCCCCTTTTTTTTTCTATGCATTGGACCCACTGATGTAATGGGCATTTATGTATCTTCCTTGACAGGGAGAATGAAACTTTCAGCTTTCTCACTGTTTGATTCTCTTGTAGTCGAAGGTTTTGGTAACTTCTACCGCGCGCAGAAGAAATATATCCTGTGGATCGCATGATTTACACAGTAGAACATATTGTGGTGTTCGTTTTCCCTCTGTTATTTTTGTTAAGTAAATAGCAAACGCATCAAGTATTATGAGATCCATGTAATTAATCAGCCCAGAATGGGCTTAAAGTACGTTCATGCCGTAGATAGATCTCTGAGCTGCAAGCATGAAAGATGACAACACAGAGAGATCTGAGAAGAAAGAAAACAGAAAGGACAACACATGCATGCACAAGATGAAAGATCAAGGTGTACGGGAAGCGAGTGGGCAAATGCACGGCTGTCGGATGGAAAGATTTGGGGGAAAGAAATGCAATCAAGTGTTACTGCGAGAGAGTGCAAAGAGCAGAAAAATGTTTGCATATATATAATATTAGGGGTGTCAACTTAGTCAGATTGGTTTGAAGCTCTTTTACACGGACTTGGACCGAATATTTTAACTTCTTTTGAATTTTGAGTCCGATCCAACTCGGCTCGAAGTAAGATTGGGCCAGGTCTGGAATTGGCTCGGCCCAGCCCGGGATGCCAGTGGCCCGATAATTTTTTTAAAAAAAACAAGCGACATGACTATAATTCTAATATTCTAAAATTTTGAATTAAAAATTATATTGTGGAGCTATATTTAATGACTTAATATTTATTTCATATTTGTAACAAGTAGAAATAAGTTTATCTAGATTAACCTAATATTTATTTTATGTTGTTTTGATTCAATAAACATCAATTTTATTATAAAAAATAAAAAACAGTAAGAATATCTTTAAAAAAGTAAAATCGAGTTGGACCGAGCCTAGGCCGGGTCTTACCTAATCCTCCCGAGCCGGACCGAGTTTCTAAAAATCGGGTCTCGTCCCGGACGGGGTTGAACTCGGGCTGATCAATTAGAGATCGGACTGGACCCGGACCAACTTAGGCCCGGTCCATGCCCGGCCAATTACCCGCCCTATATAATATGGCTCATTTTGATTTCACCGTGCATAGGGAATGGAGAGAGAGGCCAAGGGTGATGGGATTGAGATCATCTACTTCGCAATTCTACACTACATATTTTCCTACTCCACAAGTCCTAAAAATATTTAAGAAATTAAAAATATAACACCTTTCCAACTATTATAAGGAGAGTAGATTTTATTAAAACTCCATTAGAATGGGATAAATTTTAAGGGAATGAGTCATTCTCTTAGATTGACTTATTTTCGATGAAATAATTCAATTTTGGTCAACTCTAAAGAAATAATCTATTCCTTTAAGGTTTATCCATTTCCATGGAATTTTAATAAAATCTACTATCTTTATAGTAATAAAAAATTTAGGTCTATATTTTTTTAAAAAAATTTAAATATTTTTTTAAAAATTGTTGTGTAGGAAAATAGTGTAAGATTGTGGACTCAATCCAAAGTGATGGGACTGCTTCCTGAAATATTGTCTCTTTGAGACGTTTGCGAGGGAGGGGCCTATCAATGGAAAGAGTAGAATCTTTTTTTTCTAGTCAGAAGGTGCGGATCGATCATCGAAGTAATAATATTTGAGACCGTGCGAAGTATTTCTTCTGTGGCTGTAGAAAATATTGAATGGTGTCTGGATCTATTAATGAATCCGAGTCGGATTCCGCTACTTTTGACGTTATTATTGATCAAATTAATAAGAGCGGGAAATTTCTTGGTGATCATTATTGACGTTGGCTTACATTTAGATGATAGCTATATGCTCTTATATATTATTTTGCTTTATACTGCCTCCTTAATCTTATCATTATTCTTATGTGCATACGTCCTTAATTAAATCAAATATTGGAGACTGAATTGTGAAATTATAACATTGACAAATGATCGATGTTACAATTTCACAAGAATTCTTTCGAGAAAATTAATAAACGTACGTAGGCGGGAAGAATCTATTAATGCCAAGAGCTTACACTTGGAGATTAATATGAAATGCCATGCATGCATGAATCGGGCGTTAGCTCTTCTCTCTCTCTCTCTCTCTCTCTCCTCTCTCTCTCTCTCTCTCTCTCTCTCCTCTCTCTCTCTCTCTCTCTCTCTCTCTCTCTCTCTCTCTCCTCTCTCTCTCCTCTCTCTCTCTCTCTGATCTTTAAATGATATTCAAAATTTTCACTGAAATATATGTCATTATTGGATATCCACCTGCAAAGGCCTCGGAAGGTTCGTACATGGATTGTCACGGAGGGGACTGGATCATTTAATTTGATGGTTCGATACCGTTAGTTAGACATCTATATATATATATATATATATATATATATGCAACAAGGACCACCTCCCATTCAGCATGGTCCCAAATCCAAATGCTCTCCATGTTCATAAGAAATTTATTTCTTCCAGTACGTAGAATCTCCGAGTCCAAGATATATAGCTAGATAAATAAAGTGGAGTTTGCATATGGAAAAAAAAAAGAATGCATGTTAATTAGGAAGGAATACTTGAAATTATTTGGAAAATTTGTAGAATAACCTGACAAGGAAGACAAAAAAAAAGTTAATGATCAAACGGGGCATCCGGTTAGGCTGTAGGATCAAATCCGGAGGCCTGGTACCAGGGGCTCTGAGCGCTAATGGGAATTGCTTAAAGTGGGTTTTTTCATGCCTTTATCATGTTCTTATAGGAAATTAATTGTTTTTTTCCCACACAGTGAGAGAGAGAGAGAGAGAGGGTGGATCAATGTTCACAATATATAAGACGACGACACCTGCACATGTTTTTCCAGAAAAGAGGAACGTCTATTATTGGACGGCAAGTGTTGTTAGCCGTTCAAAGATAGGATTGGTGGGTGGATGAAGGGGCCGGGTAGGTGGGTCCCACTCCATCCTTTGCCTTTAATTCTTTTTTCATAAAATATATATGAGAAAATTAATTAGGGGTCCCTGTCAGAGTGTTGACTTAATTTGTAGTCCCTGTCAGAAAATCAGAAGTCATAAAGTCCTACATTTTGTGTTAGTTTAATTTCTAGTCCCTACTTTTTGCTTCTAGTCCTTGCTTTTTTTGTTGCTCAGCATTTAATGCGTCTTGAAAGACGAGTCGTCCTTTTAACATCAACTTTTTCCTATTTTGCCCTTCCTCATTCTACTCGTTTCCTATTTATATTCGTTACAGTTGCCTTTGTAGCAATTACAGTAAGCTTGTATGTCAGTTACAGTAAGCATTTATATCTGTTACAGTAAGTCTTTTTTTCCTTATGCTCGTTACAGTTGTTTTTGTATCAGTTACAGCAAGTCTTTATATCTGTTACAGTAAGCCTTTGTAATTGTTACAGACCACAACTATAAGCTCTTACAAAAGAAAAAAAAACTTTATTTGTTTGCACATGCTAGGATTCGAACCCAAGTCTTCACAAAGAAGACATGAGATACCCTTACCACTAAGCTACAACTACATTTGTGTTACAATAGAACATATAATATATTAATTAAGTATTGTAGTAAACATAATACTCTATTACAACTTATGTTAAGTCTTGTTACAGTCAATATCATTTCCTGTTACAGCATACATTAAGTTCTGTTACAGTAAACATTATCAGCTATTATAGTAAACATAATACTTGTTACAACTTATGTTAAGTCTTGTTACAGTCAATATCATTCCCTGTTACAGCATACATTAAGTTCTGTTACAGTAAATATTATCAGCTATTATAGTAAACATAATACTTTGTTACAACTTATGTTAAATCTTGTTACAGTCAATATCATTCCCTGTTACAGCATACATTAAGTTCTGTTACAGTAAACATTATCAGCTATTATAGTAAACATAATACTTTGTTACAACTTATGTTAAGTCTTGTTACAGTCAATATCATTCCATGTTACAGCATACATTAAGTTCTGTTACAATGTACATTAAACTTTGTTACAATATGCATTAACCTTTGTTATAATATACATTAACCTTTGTTACAATATGTATTAAGCTCTATTACAACTTATGTTAAGTCTTGTTACAGAATACATTAAGCTCTATTACAATGTACATTAACTTTGTTATAATATACATTAACCTTTGTTATAATACACATTAACCTTTGTTACTGTAAGCTTATTGCTTAGCTTAATGTAATTTCGTATCACTTACAGTAATAGAGCTTAATGTACTTGTAACAAAGCTTAATGTACATTGTAATAGAGCTTAATGTATACTGTAACAAAACCTAACATAAGTTGTAATAAAGGTAAAGGGACCCAACTGCCGAGTGCAGACTCTTTTTTCATAAAATATATATTTACAATATACCGTCCTCTCTCCCCTGCAGAGTGCAGACTCTTTTAAAAGTAGGATTTTGCACCAGGGACCCAACTGCCGTTTTGGCCCTCAGAAGTAGCCAGCCGGGCCCCCATCCTTTTCTGTCCTCCTGCTGTATGTTAACAGTAGCGATAGCCGTCGCTGCTCTGATCCTTTTCTGCTGTCTCTCTCTAGCAGTGTCCATATGATGTGTGCATAGGCATGAAAGGTAAAGGCTGGTGGGGATGTGCTGTTTGGAAGAGTAGGAGAAGAGCAGAAAAGAGAGAGTGGAGGTGGTTTGCTTAGCTTGCATTCAACCGAAAGGTAGCTCCTCATTCCGCCCACACCAACACCACATGCTGCATGAGGGCTGCAGATATTACTGAGCGATGTTAATTCTCAAATACTGCTACTTGCATGTGTAGCGATCCATATGCATGTTAAGCACTTCCCAAATCCCCCCGAATCCCTGCTGAGACTTACCATATGTCCTCATCCTTCTCAAGGGAATCGCTTGTGATCCCCTTGAATTAAAGCATAAGAAATTATTGGAAAGCGTGTGATTAACGGAGGGAGCAGTCACCTAATTCGAATATTTTCTTTAATTATATTCTTCTTAATTAGGAGATCAGCATTTGGACGCTGCAAACATAAGATTTTATACTTAGAAGCGGATATATATACTTGATATTATACTGTATCTTGCAATAGTTTACAAGGTCAAACCAAACGATCGCTTCAAGCTTAAGATGCGCCAATCAAACGTACTGGCATTGGAACCTGGCTGGGCAATCCCAGTCGTAGAATTTTTAGAAGGATCACTCCATCCTCAGCAACCTAGTTTGCTGTTCACGCCATGAACAGGGAAAGTTCCGCTGCGAGACCCACCAAATCAGTGGGAGCCAATTCCGAACAGTACCCAGAAACTAATTAGAAAACCCCTCTCTACTGTTTACGATATTTGAAGGTTGGCGCCACAATAACAAGTTTCTGCGTATAAGCCGAACCCCACACAGTGCCTGATAGTTCATGATCACCATGCACCTTCCCGTTGTCGAAATTAAGGTACGTTGGTATAAATTTTACCTTTTTATT
>CM024762.1:123613075-123980287 GCA_014218235.1 Colocasia esculenta
ACTATTGTTCTCTTGCTATCATGTGACATTACTCTCATGACTATACTTGATCGTTCTCTCTAGTTATCCTACTTTACAAGACATTAATCACTTAAAACATGTCTGTTTACACGAGATATTAAGTCCTACTAAGCGTTATCGCTCATCCCGCGCTATTTCTTTCATGTGTTTCAGATGAGTTTGATGGGGAATATCACACGCACGAGGATGGGAATGAACAAGTGCAGGGGTGACCAGTCATTTCAACAACCAACGCATTTAGTAGTTAGTTAGATAGTTTAGTTTTATTTATTTATATGAAGTACAATGGGTCCATAGTTTTGACTCTACATTAGTGAATGTAATAGTTGTTAGTAGAATTATCAATAAAGATGGTTCATTTGGCATTATTCCAAATTGTGCAATGGTTTGATGTCTATTTCTCGCTCTATACTACTTATTTAACTGTTTATCGCTCCGATATTCCGCGTCGGTGCGTTACATGGATGGCCTGGTAAGATACAAAATTAGCCCTATCAGTACACAAGTGTACATTGGCTCCTATGTCTACCAACCATTCATAAGGTTCATAGATAGAAAACAGTTGAAGGTTAAGAGTAATATACGTGTCTCCAAAAGGAGCACCAACAGTCACAACATTGACTTGAGGTGGAACAGCAATGGTCTGTAGGCCTGTCTTTTCCTTCCTTTTAGGATAATCACCACAAAAATGACCCTTCTGACCACAGATCCAGCAATCACCTTGCTTCTTCACCCTTGGGTTTAATCTGTGCATTAGAAACAACCTTGGATTTGCCTTTGAAATCGTTAAACTTGTTTTTCATAACTATGTTTGCACTAGCCTCTACAGGCATCACAGGTTTCTCCTTCCTATGTTTCTCCTCTATGGCAATGGCTCTCATCAGGTCATCTAGAGAAATAGCACATTTTCTATGTTTTAGGGCCATTCCAAAGTCCTCCCAGGACTTAGTAAATTTCTCAATGATGCACATAATCTGATACTTTTGTGGGAGTTTCATTTCACCCTCAGCCAAGCCATGGATCATAAGAAGAAACTCATGTGCCTGTTCAGAGATAGATCTACCCTCAACCATGTGAAACTTGAGAAATTTACTGACAGAATATTGTTTTAGACCTTGGTCCTCAATGTTGTACTTTCTGTCAAGCTCATCCCATAGTTCCTTGGAGGTCAGGAATGTCGAAGTACTGTATACATCGAATAGGACATCTGATAATGCAATCAGAATGCATCCATGTCCTATGCGATCTCTTTCCTTCCATTATGTAGCCTTGTTAACACTTTCGGGATCATTCTCAATCACTTTGGGTGAGTCAAATTCAATCACGGAGCAACTTAATCATAGTAAACCATATCAGCATGCATTGTTGCCATCGCTTGAAGTGTTGCCCTGCGAATTTCGCTGGCATCATGGATATGTCTACTTTCGGGTTGAGCGCAACAGATGACAACGCCATGTTAAACGATATCTTCTCTAAGACTGTTGTGAAAACAATAGATATAACAAGTTTTACATGGCGATAAAACATCCATAATCCATACAGTGCAAACATAGCGACATTAAGCAAGTATACATAAATCAACAGAGGCATCGTTCTAAGAGAATAATAACAGATAAGCAAAATAGATATGATGAAAACTTGAACAGGAATATACATATATACATATATATATATATATAGTGGAGGTGTTCCAAAAGGAACTTGCCTTAGAGAAGATATCACCCCCCACTACAGGTCTGAAAAGGAAATAGTGATCTTCTCCTAGGGTACAACCACATCTAACAAGATGACAGTCGCACACTATTGATCTCATAAAACGAAAGCTATCTAATATGTATAAAAGAATCTCTACTGGATGTAGGGCAAAAAAGCATGCACCGAACAACGACGACTTTGAGAACGAGGCAGTTTGTAGTAGAGGGGAAGGCGCGACACGTCGACGGCAAGCAGTGACGGAGACATCCGCGTCGAGGGCGAGGGCAAGATGTGACCAACAAAGAGCGATTCCCCAGTGGTGTTGACGGCGCTGCAGACGAAGACTGAGAGAAAAACCACAAAGAGCTTTCTTAGGGAAAAAGACTTAGTTCGCTCTGTTTCTTTCTCTCTCCTTATAACAATCGTCCATGCCCCACTAAGCGCTGGTGCACACCTTCAGGGACAGATGCATCCCACAAACTCTCCAAGCAAAAAGGGAAAAAAATATATTGGCAAAAGAGTGATGGCCGAATAAGGCCTGCAGCCACCTCACACGCATGCCGCCCGTCAGGCTTGGCGCGGCTGGCGGACGCGCGCTCGCGATCTTGGGCATACGTCCTTATAGTCCCATAGGAACAAGTCCTTAGAACCACAAGGACCTATAAAGGTCACTCCCTTACTTGTGTTTTCTAATATGAGACAAAACTCATAAACACACAAGACACACGCTCCTACCAAATTTTGAGTTTCCCTAAGACTTGTTACCACCTTTCTTCTACCCAACACATTGTCCAACACATTGTAGATGTCTTTTTGCACATGAACCTTGTTATAATGATGAATTTTGCTTGTTGCGTTGCGAACATTGACACCACATCGATTGCACCACCAATGCCGTGACACCACCTGTTTGGGGCTACTGGATATGTCATTAAATCATATGCATATCAGCACAAATGGAATAGCATATTTTTAAAAATAAAATTTTCCTACTTAAATATGTATATTGAGAGCTTTTTTTTAGAGCAGTAATAATTCTCTAAGAATTTAATTTATGTTTTACCTCATTATACAGCATATTGTTATCAAAGATATTATACCAACACCTTTCAAAAATAGGAGAAAAAAACAAGAACATTCAAACTTTGAAGGTGATGTTCAACATAGCAAGCTGAAGAAGTAAGTAAAGGTGAGATGTGGTCTCTGTCGGCTGCACTTCCTCCACACCCGGATATTAAAAATAAACAATTACTGATGTCAACGACGGTACATCAGACACGTCCACGTGAGGTGTCAGCCTGCTGAAATTTGACTTTTTTTTCTTCGCTTTTTTATCGATAGCATGTCGTATAGTACAAGTTTCTTCAAATAGGAAAGTTCTCTCCCCGATTGACCTCTTTTTTTATAATACCATCTGGTAAATAGGAAACAGTAAGTACATAAGGATGATTCAAAGCCTTCGATACATTGTTGGATGACTTTTCATTGTCCGATCTCCCCTCTTACTCTTAAATTTATTGATGAGAATGAGAATGACTGAGAGCGGAGAGGTTTCCAATGTTTTAAATAGTCAAGTGGAGAGAGAGAAAATATGTGGGTCACTCTTATATGTGAGTGTGAGAGATCAAAACTTACTTAGTTATGGTTTACAATTTTTGGCTTACCTCTCTTACTCACTATTAGTTTTTCTTAAGTATGTGTCGGAGATGCTTCACACTTGCTATCCTACTCCAAGCCATGTTACATGGTCATTGAGGGTAGTCGATGGTGCGTATAAAATCAGTGTAACTTCAAGTGAGGATTAGAGTGTTGAGGTATGCGAGAAGCCACTATATTACTACTAATCTATGGGGAAGGGAAGGTGTGCATGTATAGGTGGCAAGATTATCTCTAAATGAGGTAAAGACACTTTGGATAGCTAATGAGACCTTATCCTAACACAATTGGGGTATATTTGGTTGTAAATGTGGTCATCCATTTAACATTGTAGGAAATCGTGTTACCATGTCCCAAGAGGCCAAGGACTCAACCTCAGTAAGTGGAGGCCGACAAGTCCAGAGGGTGCCTTTTGATTGTTTTATGTTGAGTGTCAATGGCTCATGGGACGAAAAAGATTGGACTCTAATGAACCAGATCTATACCTCTTCTTTTACATGGGCCTGTCGCGGGGAGTGGGGGGGATTCTCCTAGTGGAAAATCTAAACTTTTCATTTAATTTACTACAAGAAAAAGTGGCATTTCCGACGGACACAATCCGTCGAAAATCTGACGGCAATCCGTCGGAAAGAGTGCCTTCCGACAACTTTCCGTCGAACGGTCGTCAGAAGACGTCCGTCAAAAAATTTTGGTCAGAAATTGCCGACGAAAATCTAATCCGTCGGCAATTCTGACAGAATATTTCGTCGGTAAAATAGTCAGTGAATTCCGACCGAACACTGTCAGAAAATAGGTCGAAAAATCCGTCGGAAACTTTCGACAGAATACATTCGTCGGAAATTATTCCGTCGAAACTTCCGACATAAATACCGATGGATAAGTTCCGTCGGCCAACTACAAATTTTTTACGGACACAATCCGTCGGAAAACTCGTCAGAAATGTGTAATATTTTTAAAAAAAATTTACAGAAATTAACAATAATAAATTACAAAACTTGCTAAATATCATGCATTCCACAATAGAGGTACTCACAATGAAACATAAAATCATAAAACATAACTAATATAAAATCATACATAATCATAAATGCTAAAAATCAAGACAAGTCTGCTGGATCGTCCGCCCTCCCCGTCTCCTGATTGTCAGGTGCCGGAGGATCCTATATTAAAAAAAATATATGAGAAACATTAATAAAAATTAATATACAAACATTATTTTTAAAAAATAAATTTAAAACATGTGATTATTCCTCAAGTTTAATTAGAAAATATTTTTGATCATTTAGACTTGGGTTTTTTTAGATCCGTCATTGAACGCCCAACCCAATCCGGGAATCCAAATCGGATTCCGCCAGTTCGCACACGTCAATTTAACCCACCCGGTCATGTCAGAGTGAATGTCACATTGATCGGATCTCTATTTGGGATTTTGGACCCCCGGGTTGCGTGTTTTGATCCTTTAGACTTGGTTTTTTTTAGATCCGTCATTTGAACGCCCAACCCAATTTAGGAATCCAAATCAGATTCCGTCAGTTCGCGCACGTCAATTTCACCCACCCGGTCGTGTCGGAGTGAACGACACGCCGATCAGATCCCTATATGGGATTTTGGACCCCTGGGTTGTGTGTTTTGATCATTTAGACTCAGTTTTTTTTTAGATCCGTCATTTGAACGCCCAACCCAATCTGGGAATCCAAATCAGATGTCGTCAGTTCACAGACGTCAATTTAACCCACCCAATCGTGTCAGAGCGAACGGCACATCGTTCGGATATATATTTGGGATTTTGGACCCCCGGATTGTGTGTTTTGATCATTTAGATTTGGGTTTTTTTTAGATCCGGCATTTGAACGCCCAACCCAATCCGGGAATCCAAATCGGATTCTGTCAGTTCACACACGTCAATTTCACCCACCCGATCGTATCAGAGTGAACGGCACGCCAATTAGATCCCTATTTGGGATTTTGGACCCCCGGGTTGCGTGTTTTGATCATTTAGACTTGGGCTTTTTTAGATCCGTCATTTGAACGCCCAACCCAATCTGAGAATCCAAATCGGATTCCGTCAGTTCGCACACGTCAATTTCACCCACCCGGTCGTGTCGGAGCGAACGACACGTCGGTCAGATCCCTATTTGGGATTTTGGACCCCCGGGTTGTGTGTTTTGATCATTTAGACTCGGTTTTTTTTAGATCCGTCATTTGAACGCCCAACCCAATCCAGGAATCCAAATCGGATTCCGTCAGTTCGCACACGTCAATTTAACCCACCCATTCATGTCAGAGTGAATGGCACGTCGTTCGGATCCCTATTTAGGATTTTGGGCCCCCGGGTTGTGTGTTTTGATCATTTAGACTTGGGTTTTTTTAGATCCGTCATTTGAACGCCCAACCCAATCCGAGAATCCAAATCGGATTCCGTCAGTTCGCACACGTCAATTTAACCCACCCGGTTGTGTCAGAGCAAATGGCACGTCGTTCGAATCCCTATTTGGGATTTTGGACCCCCGGGTTGCGTGTTTTGATCATTTAGACTTGGGTTTTTTTAGACCCGTCATTTGAACGCCCAAACCGATCTGGGAATCCAAATCGGATTTCGTCAGTTCGCACACGTCAATTTCACCCACCCGGTCGTGTCTGAGCGAACGACACATCGATCAGATCCCTAATTGGGATTTTAGACCCCCAAGTTGTGTGTTTTGATCATTTAGACTCGGTTTTTTTTAGATCCGTCATTTGAATGCCCAACCCAATCTGGGAATCCAAATCGGATTCCGTCAGTTCGCACACGTCAATTTAATCCACCCATTCGTGTCAGAGCGAACGGCACGTCGTTCGGATCCCTATTTGGGATTTTGGACCCCCGGGTTGCGTGTTTTGATCATTTAGACTTGGGTTTTTTTTAGATCCGTCATTTGAATGTCCAACCTAATCCGGGAATCCAAATCGGATTTCGTCAGTTCGCACACGTCAATTTAACCCACCCGGTCGTGTCAGAGTGAACGGCACGTCGTTCGGATCCCTATTTGGGATTTTGGACCTCCGGGTTGCGTGTTTTGATCATTTTAGATCCATCATTTGAACGTTCAATCCAATCTGGGAATCCAAATCGGAATCCATAAGTTGATTATATAAAGGGACCTTCTTTATAGGTTTATTAATTTAGATTTTTTTTCCCTTTTGACCTTCTTTAGTGGTTTCATTTCATTCAAACTATATGAAATTAATAGTAATACTGACCTGAGGGGCTGGCTGTGAGGGGCGTACTCCCTGCATGGCTAAGATCAACTGCTCGACCATAACTCTAAAGTGCGTCCGTAGCTCTTCCCGGATGAGGGTTCTAATCTCCTCTACACCACTGCCGGGTGGCTCAGCAGATGAACTCGTGTATGCCGGAGGAGCGACCGAACTCGCATATGAGGACAACACTGGAGTAGTATCCATGCTGTCCCTAAAGCCGTACACTCGACCCTTCCGCTGCCCTCCCGTTGCGTCGACCCAAACCTCCGGATCCAAGTCTGGCTGGGGAGTGCCCTCTGCATAACGATCCGCCATCGTCCTGTCATAGGTCTTCTGCAGAACAAATTAAAACTAAATTATTAAAATCAAATTATTTTAATATCTTAATTGAATTCAAAATTTATATTTTGACTTACAGCAATCGTGCGAGCACTCTCGCTGACAAAGTCATCGGTCCCCTTCCGCTTATGAGTCTGATCAAATAACTCGCGAAAAGTAGGGGCACGATCGAGCTCGTGATGCTTACAATTCAACAAAATTAGTTAGTTTGACAATAATAATTAATATAATAAATAATTTAACAATAATATGCTTACCAATTTTTGGTTGTGGGTCGCATAAGATACGGACCCACTAGTATGCACATTCTTCTCCGGATGAGTTGCTCGGTTGTGTTTTGCCGCCTGTGACCGCTCCTGCCATGGTCCAGTAGCCCAACTATGACAAAGAGACTCCCAATAGTCCCTCCTCAGCCAAACAGGGCCATAATCCAGCCAAGCCGTAGGATCCCGGCTGCTTGTGGTCTTCATTGCCTTGTCCCGGGCCGCATACATCGACTTTCTTAAATTAGTCTGGGCAGTAGACTCCCAGACGGCTCGAGCTCGAGGGAGATCCTCGGGTCTTGTGAACGCATACCTCCACTGTTTAGAAATAAAATTACTCAACTTTGTGCACTAATAGAGATAGTAATTAAACAAATGACTTCAAATCAGTAAAAATTAATAATACAGTGAACATGTCATATAATAAAACTCAGACGGGCACCGGAACTCTCTCCATGCATCCACCGGTCCTGGAATGTGTGTGTGGACCAGTGTCGTAATATAGCGGGAAGCAGAACTGGGATCTATCTTACCCCTGCAATTGCACATTAATTTGTACATGAATTGTATAACATAAATAACAAATACAGTAAGTTTGAAGTGATCAAGTTTACCCCGAAATCCAACATGGCTGCCGTCCAGGTAGCTGAGGCCCCTCATCATCCGTTGTTGGATGCTGGCTCTCCACCTATGTTGAAAACAATTAAGTACACTATTATTGTATAAATTGAAAGACAAGAAACATACTAATCTATGGAAACATACATGTACCTGGTGGTAAGGAAGAAGGGAAAGGTGGCGCTACTGGCATGGTAGGGAAGGCGGTCCCTGTAAAATTATATACACATTAGAAAATAAGAATTTAATATGAACAAAAATACAGTGATCAAGTTTACATATACATATACCTGTCGCCGGCGTAGATGTGGAGGCAGTCCCTGCAAAATTTTATGTACGTTAGAAAATATTTGATTAATGTGAATAAAATATATAGAGTTTTGTGTTTACATATACATATACCTGGCGTGGACGAGGAGGCGGACCCTCGGCCTGCGGAGGTGAAACCCTCCCACTCCGTCCTCCACGTACCATATCTCTATTGATAAATAAAGATATAACATGTCATCAACACTCAAATTTGAAGTAGCTATTGAATAACTTATAATTAGACAACACTCAGTTCTTACAAAATTTTATAATATTATCTATATTCATCATCAGATGCTAAGATATGTTTAATTCAGCATCATCTTCGTCATCCTCCTCAAATTCGTCCTCATCATCAGGGGACTCTTCCTCCTCATCAGACTCCACCGTAAGGGCATTTGGGTCAACTTCTTCCTGTTCGTTATCATTATATAAGTAAATTGTTCATTTATATCATCAACACTGAACTGCGTAGAGGTCGCCAACTCTCGTGTGTCACTCCAATCTGATTGAAAAAAATTATCATTAACACCTTCGAGCTCATCATTAGCCGAGGCAAGCTCATACTCAGGAATAGCCTTGATTTCACTCTACATGCAGCCCACCAATCTCTCAATTTGAGGGACGAATAATTTGAATAATAAACTTGTTGGGCTTGTGCCACCAGAATGAATGGCTCATACGTACTCAACTTGGACTTATGCTTGACATCGACAATCCCATATGTTGTGTCATGACGAATAGATGTCGGATCAAACCAATGACACTTGAAGAGAAATACATTGTTATCTTGTCCCAAAAATTGCAGTTCAATGACTTCTTCGAGAATACCATAATAGTCTATTTCATTTTCATTGTAGGCACTTCCCTTCACACATACGCTGTTGTTCATCGTAGACTTATTCCGTCCATAATCTCTCGTGTGAAATCGGTATCCAATGATAATGTAGCCTGGATAGACACGTACAATCTTCGAGCGCCCATAATTGATCTCTTGTACTCTTGAATCAGTAATAAAATCTTGTTCAACCTATTATTAAAAAGGGACAGACAATGACAAATTACAACAACTAAGTATGCATAAGAGCATAACACTTATGCTTCAAAATATTTAGACACTTACTCGAGATCTTAACCAAGTAGGAAAAGACTTCTCCCATTCCTTTTCAACCTACATGTCAGTCAGACGTGGATTCTATTGCAGTATGACCGAGTCAAACTCTCTGCAATGTAAATGTCACACAACTGTTGAACCACTCCTATATTTTACCCTTTTATTTTGGTGATAACAAAATTTATGTTTAATTAATATTATTAAAAATATTTAATATCATGTTTTCTTAATAATATAATTTATGTGATTAATTGAATATTAAATATATTTAATACCATGATTTTTCTAATAATAAATTAAATAGCATGATTTTCTAATAAATATAATTTTATAACATTATTCTATGATGATTTGCACTAAACAGATAAATGGATTCCATTCAATATATATATCAATTTCAGTTCAAAGTGCCACATCGATTTGCTCTCATAAGGATTCCTTTATACTCACACAGACTCCTTTGTAACTCATAAGGATTCCTTTATACTCACACAGATTCCTTTGTAATCTCATAACGATTCCTTTGTAACTCTCATAAGGATTCGCTCTCATAAGGATTCACTCTCATAACGTTTCCTTTGTAATTCTCATAACGATTCCTTTGTAACTCTCATAAAGATTCGCTCTCAAGGATTCACTCTCATAACGATTCCTTTGTAATTCTCATAACGATTCCTTTGTAACTCTCATAAGGATTCGCTCTCATAAGGATTCACTCTCATAACGATTCCTTTGTAACTCTCATAAGGATTCGCTCTCATAAGGATCATCTCATAACGATCCTTTTAATTCTCATAACGATTCCTTTGTAACTCTCATAAGGATTCGCTCTCAAGGATTCACTCTCATAACGATTCCTTTGTAATTCTCATAACGATTCCTTTGTAACTCTCATAAGGATTCGCTCTCATAAGGATTCACTCTCATAACGATTCCTTTGTAATTCTCATAACGATTCCTTTGTAACTCTCATAAGGATTCGCTCTCAAGGATTCACTCTCATAACGATTCCTTTGTAATTCTCATAACGATTCCTTTGTAACTCTCATAAGGATTCGCTCTCATAAGGATTCACTCTCATAACGATTCCTTTGTAATTCTCATAACGATTCCTTTGTAACTCTCATAAGGATTCGCTCTCATAAGGATTCACTCTCATAACGATTCCTTTGTAATTCTCATAACGATTCCTTTGTAACTCTCATAAGGATTCGCTCTCATAAGGATTCGCTCTCGTAACGATTCGCTCTCATAACGATTCGCTCTCATAACGATTCGTTCTCATAGCGATTCCTTTGTAACTCACACAGACTTCTCATAAGGATTCTTTTGTAACTCACACAGACTTCTCATAAGGATTCCTTTGTAACTCTCACATGGATTCCTTTGTAACTCTCATAAGGATTCTTTTGTAACTCTCACATGGACTCCTTTGTAACTCTCACATGGATTCCTTTGTAACTCTCACATCGATTCCTTGTAAAATATGGATTTCACTTAAACATAGATTTATTTTATATTTCAAAATATTTTTGGCATCTAGTGAAAAAGTCAAATATTCTTGATTTGCGTAATCCTTTATCTTTCTGATAGGAGATCTTTTTGCTTAACTTTCTAGATCTTCTCTCCTGCCAACAAAAGAGAGATTACTTACCACTTCTGGGTGGCAACAGGAAACATAGATGTATGAGCCTTTCTGACAAAAACACTCTTTTATCTAAACACTTTCTTCTTGCTTGCAGACCTCGTAGACCACAAATTATCAGAAGAAAGAGAAGATGAGCAACGACTAGAACTCCAACGGATTTATTCAAATGCTCATATAAAAGATGAAGCAAGGCTGAAGAAGAACTGTGAGCTTTCCTGAAGATTTTTTGAATGAGTGTACAACCAGTGAGGAACCTGAACTCCAAATACACTCAAAGAAAAAGAGAGAAAGAGCCTGAGCCCAAGAAAACTGTTCAAGCATCTGAAGCATGAAGCATTCAAGCTCCTTCTTCTCTCTTTCTCTCTCTCTCTCTGTGCATCTTGTAATCTGGGAGAGAGAGAGTCTTTTGCTGAGAGTTCTTTTAGTTGGTTTTTATTTGTTCCAACTCTCAGCTTTGTTCTTTCTTTTCTAAGAAAGATCCTTGTCCGGCTGTAGGACTGTATACAGTTGTTAACCTAGCTAGGGGTTAGTGTCTAGCAGAACCGCACTGGGATTTGTACCAGGAGGTTAGTCTTTACTGTAAGAGAAGTGGGCTACCTTCTGCCGGGAAAGAGAAGAAGACTAGCTGAGGTGCTGGGTGTTGTAGTGTCCTTAAGGGGGACTGTACCCTTGGTTAGTGAAATCCCAAGAGGTTGCTTGGGGACTAGACGTAGGACTTCCATGTGGGAAGGGCCGAACCAGGATAAATTCCTTGTGTTCTTTGTGTGATTGTTTATTTGCTTACGCACTGCTACTCTTTATCACACTAAACTAACCAAACCTTCAAGTGTTAATTTCTGTGTTTAAGATTCTATTTCAGATTTCAGAAAAACCTATTCACCCCCCCTCTAGGTTAGCTTGCTGCCGTACCAAAAGGGCCAAAAAGTGGTATCAGAGCGGGTCTCTGATCATTCGAAGATCCAACGATCTAGAGTAAAGATCCATGGCAGCTCAAGGATATGCTGAAGGCCAATCAGTCACCAGACCTTCATTCTTTGATGGAGAAGACTACCAATATTAGAAAATGAGAATGGAATGCTTCATTCGAGGCACAGACTTGATATGTGGCAGGTAATTGAGGTAGGTGATTTTGTTATTGTTCCTATTGAAGGCACTACTGCCATTACACCTGCTGATAAAAGTAAATTATCTTTAAACTTAAAGCAAGACTACTTATTATTGTGCCTTATCCAAAGAGAATTTAGTAGAGTATCTGCATGCAAATCTGCTAAAGAAATTTGGAATAAACTGCAGATAACTTATGAAGGAACGGATAAAGTGAAACAAACTAGAATAGATATTCTTGTTTCACAATATGAACAATTTAAAATGCTTCCAAGCGAAAACATTACTACTATGTATAATAGATTTTCAAGCATAGTAGTAGGCTTAATTCTCTTGGTAAACTCTTTCCAATGAAGAAACCGTTAGAAAAATACTTAGGTCTTTAACCGTTTCATGGACACCTAAAGTAACCGCTATTGAAGAAGCCCATGACTTAACCAAATTATCTATTGATAACTTAATAGGTTCCCTCATGGCACATGAAATTAATATGGAGCGTCTATCTGAATGCTCATCAAAGAAAAAATGTACTAATGCTCTAAAGTGCAGCTACTCCTTCTACTTCTTCTTCTTCTTCAAGTTCCAAAAATGCAGACTCTGAAGACAGTGACGTAGATGAAGTTCTGTCCAAGCTTCAGAAAATTTTTAAGAAGAAGAAAAATGGATCAAGAAGGATTCAAAGAAAGAAAAGAAAGAAAAGGAACCAGTCTGCTATGAATGCAGAAAACCTGGACATCTAAGACCAGATTGTCCTAAACTAAAGAAGATTGGTCAACCAGAAAAGTCCAAAAAGAAGCACAAGAATTTAAAAGAAAAGCCATGGCGGCAGCTGCTTGGGAAAATGATGAGGCCACAAGCTCCGAAACATCAAGCTCAGAATCGGAGAAAGAGCAGGTAAATCTTGCCCTCATGGCAGGACTAGATGAGGTACATTCTGACTCATTTTTTGATTCTTGCACAGATTCAGGATCAGAATCTGAAGATTTAGATCATGTTTTTAATGAACTTTATGATAAACACAAGGTTGTTGTAAAAGAATTGAAAAATATCAAGAACAACCTTACTTGTTTGAAAACACTAATTCTGATCTTAAATCCGAAATGGAACAATTAGAAGATCAATTAAAAGAATGTTAAGATAATAATTATCTTTTAAATGAAGATTTAAAAAGTAAAATAATGAGAAGATAGAGTTAGAAGAAAAATTGAAAACTCTAACTGAAGAAAATCTTTATTTAAAAGAATCAGTTAGAAAATAACTAAAGGAAAAACATCTTTAGCCCTATGCTTAAACGGATCAAAATCTAGAAATAACAAACAAGGTCTTGGTTACATACCTCCGGAAAAAGGAAACAAGTCATAATTCCTAAAAATATCCATTACCAAAATTTGTAAAAGAACCAAGTTGCCTCAGAAAAAGGCTCCTGTAAAAGAAAAGGTCTCCAAATATTGTGTTCCAGATAGACATCACAAAGAAAATAAGAACTATAAATCAAATTATATTCATTGCTGCTCTCATTGTAATAAGTTAGGACACATAGTAAACACCTGCACAACAAGGCACTTAGTTTGGATTCCTAAAGGTTTATTTTATGCATCTAACCATCAAGGACTCAAAAAGATTTGGGTACCTACTTCTGAATAGTTTATTTGCAGGATGGCCTTGGAGCATCAGGAACAAAGGATGCTCAAGGCACTGGTGACTACCAGCTCTTCATCCATCTCATATCTGAAGAGGGAGTAGTCAATAATTATTTGTAAATTTTAATATTACTAACAATTATTTTCAAGTCTCATCAGGTGGAATCTCTCACTCAGGGGGAGTTATTAATTTATGTCAATCATTGTTGAACCCCTCAATGGTAAGAATTTCTCTCACAAAGGGGAAAGAATACAATGTAAGAACCTTCCTTTTGGTTTGTGGCAAAAAAGGGGAGAGTATGCATGGTATGCATATCTGTGAATTTTCTGTATTTTCTATGCTTTACGTATTTTTGTTAGAAAATCTCATAAATTTTGTCATCACCAAAAAGGGGGAGATGTTGAACCACTCCTATATTTTACTCTTTTATTTTGGTGATAACAAATTTATGTTTAATTAATTATTATTAAAAATATTTAATATCATGTTTTCTTAATAAATATAAATTTATGTGATTAATTGAATATTAAATATATTTAATACCATGATTTTTCTAATAATAAATTAAATAACATGATTTTTCTAATAAATATAATTTTATGACATTATTCTATGATGATTTGCACTAAACAGATAATGGATTCCATTCAATATATATATCAATTTCAGTTCAAAGGCCACATCGATTTGCTCTCATAAGGATTCCTTTATACTCAACAGACTCCTTTGTAACTCAAGGATTCCTTTATACTCACACAGATTCCTTTGTAATTCTCATAACGATTCATTTGTAACTCTCATAAGGATTCGCTCTCATAAGGATTCACTCTCATAACGATTCCTTGTAATTCTCATAACGATTCCTTTGTAACTCTCATAAGGATTCGCTCTCAAGGATTCACTCTCATAACGATTCCTTTGTAATTCTCATAACGATTCCTTTGTAACTCTCATAAGGATTCTCTCTCATAAGGATTCACTCTCATAACGATTCCTTTGTAACTCTCAATAGGATTCGCTCTCATAAGGATCACTCTCATAACGATTCCTTTGTAATTCTCATAACGATTCCTTTGTAACTCTCATAAGGATTCGCTCTCATAAGGATTCACTCTCATAACGATTCCTTTGTAATTCTCATAACGATTCCTTTGTAACTCTCATAAGGATTCGCTCTCATAAGGATTCACTCTCATAACGATTCCTTTGTAATTCTCATAACGATTCCTTTGTAACTCTCATAAGGATTCGCTCTCATAAGGATTCGCTCTCGTAACGATTCGCTCTCATAACGATTCGCTCTCATACGATTCGTTCTCATAGCGATTCCTTTGTAACTCACACAGACTTCTCATAAGGATTCCTTTGTAACTCACACAGACTTCTCATAAGGATTCCTTTGTAACTCTCACATGGATTCCTTTGTAACTCTCATAAGGATTCCTTTGTAACTCTCACATGGACTCCTTTGTACTCTCACATGGATTCCTTTGTAACTCTCACATCGATTCCTTTGTAAAATATGGATTTCACTTAAACATAGATTTATTTTATATTTCAAAATATTTTTTGGCATCTAGTGAAAAAGTCAAATATTCTTGATTTGCGTAATCATTTATCTTTCTGACAGGAGATCTTTTTGCTTAACTTTCTAGATCTCTTTCTCCTGCCAACAAAAGAGAGATTACTTACCACTTCTGGGTGGCAACAGGAAACATAGAAATGTATGAGCCTTTTTGACAAAAACACTCTTTTATCTAAACACTTTTTTCTATGCTTGCAGACCTCGTAGACCACAAATTATCAGAAGAAAGAGAAGATGAGCAACGGCTAGAACTCCAACGGATTTATTCAAATTGCTCATATAAAAGATGAAGCAAGGTTGAAGAAGAACTGTGAGCTTTCCTGAAGATTTTTTGAATGAGTGTACAACCAGTGAGGAACCTGAACTCCAAATACACTCAAAGAAAAAGAGAGAAAGAGCCTGAGCCCAAGAAGAACGTTCAAGCATCTGAAGCACTGAAGCATTCAAGCTCCTTCTTCCTCTTTCTCTCTCTCTCTCTGTGCATCTTGTAATCTGGGAGAGAGAGTCTTTTGCTGAGAGTTCTTTTAGTTGGTTTTTATTTGTTCCAACTCTCAGCTTTGTTCTTTCTTTTCTAAGAAAGATCCTTGTCCGCTGTAGGACTGTATACAGTTGTTAACCTAGCTAGGTTAGTGTCTAGCAGAACCGCACTGGGGTTTGTACCAGGAGGTTGGCTTCTTTACCTGTAAGAGAAGTGGGCTACCTTCTTGCCCGGGAAAGAGAAGAAGACCAGCTGAGGTGCTGGGTGTTGTAGTGTCCTTAAGGGGACTGTACCCTTGTTAGTGAAATCCCAAAAGGTGCTTGGGGACTGGACGTAGGACTTCCATGTGGGAAGGGCCGAACCAGGATAAATTCCTTGTGTTCTTTGTGTGATTGTTTATTTGCTTACGCACTGCTACTCTTTATCACACTAAACTAACCAAACCTTCAGTGTTAATTTCTGTGTTTAAGATTCTATTTCAGATTTCAGAAAAACCTATTCACCCCCCCTCTAGGTTAGCTTGCTGCCGTACCAAAAGGGCCACACCAACCTCTAAGTTCTGCAGTATGCTCGCAAATGATGACTCATCAGTGTTGAGAGCTTACTCAATGTAGGGGTCTAGTTCTGTGCAATTCATGATATGTAGATCTCCGCAGCTACCACTCTCTGTCTTCGAGTGGCGAGTAGAAGAATATCCAACGCTTGTCCGGGACACTTGAATACGAGAGTCTTCAGACACATTAGAATCTCCACCATCATCATTACGTGGAGGTTGAGTGCGTCGGGTTTTCGTATTTTCTGTGTCAAAGTACATCAAACAAATTTCGATATCTCTTCAATAAGGTACGCCTGGGTAATGGAGCCCTCAACTTGTGCTTTGTTGCAGACTTTCATCTTAAGATCGTGCATGCACTTACACAATAATTCAAATGAATCCATATGAAATATAAATAATCATCTAATGTGAATAAATTGAGACATAGGAATATATCTCTCAAATGGATACATCCATCGAAATTGTACTGGTCCTCCGACCCTAGCCTCATATGGCAAATGGATGATCAGGTGCTCCATTGAATCAAAGATGCTGGAGAAAATATCTTCTCTAATTGCAGACTGTTTGTAATATTATATTTTGCTCCATATGTTGCAAGTCATGAAGTCTGAGTTCTGATGTAGATAAAATCCTGAATAATTGACTCAACGCAGTCATTGCTCCCCATATTTGCTTCGGCAACAACTCACAAAAAGTAATTGGCATCAGTCTTTGCATGAAAACATGGCAGTCATGACTCTTCATTCCGTATATTTTTCCCTCATTGACATTTACACAACGGGCAATATTCGAGACATATTCATCCGGAAATCTCAATTGCTTCAAATGCAACACTTCCTTAATCTGTCTGGCCCCAAGCACATATGAAGCTTTAGGTTGCACCACTTTTCCACTAACATGTTGTAGCTCTAGTTCTGCACATATGTAAAGTACTTTCAAATCCATTCGTGCCTTGACGTTATCCTTCGTTTTGCCTTTGACGTCCATAACTGTGTTGAACATATTATCAAAAATATTCTTCTCTATATGCATGACGTCTAAGTTATGTCGTATCAAAAGTGTTGACCAATAAGGCAATTCCCAAAGATACTTTGCTTCACCCAATTGTGATCCTTCCCAAAGTCGGGGATTGTCGGGTACTACCAGCCAGTTATGATACAGTCGGTAAGTTCTGGACCCGCCTCGCCATGTTTCCAACAGACACCCATTCCATATCTACGTCCCCCATCACAATTGTATTTTTCATAAAAGAATTCTTTTGCTTTCGGAAAGGATGATCACTCGGTAGAAACCGATGATGACAATCGAACCAACATGATTTTCCCTCAGATTTCAACACGAATGATTTAGAATCCTCCAGCAATAAGGACATGCCAACCTCCCATGCGTGCTCAGCCAGATAATATGTCGTACACTGGAAGTCACTTATTGTCCACATTAATGTAGCCTTCAAATTGAAATTCTGTTTTCTGGATGCATCATAAGAAGAACCCCATCTGACCATAACAATTTCAGCTCATCAATCAACGGTCTGAGATATAGGTCTATATTTTTTTCCTGGACTTTTTGGACCAGGAATCAGCAATGAAAGATAGATTCTCACGCTTCATGCACATGCCTGGCGGAAGGTTGTACGGTGTTAGAATACTGGCCAACATGAGTAATGATGACCGAGCCTCCGAATGGATTGAAACTGTCTGTGCATAAACCCAGCGTACGTTGCATGGATCCTTGAGAAGTAAGGATGAGTACGGCTAAAATGAGCCCAAGCTTCACCATCGGCAGGATGATTGATTTCACCATCATCACGACGGACTCTTTCCGCATGCCAAGTCATATGTCCAGCTGTCTTCGGGGACATGAACTACCGCTGCAATCTGGGTGTGATCGGAAAGTACCGCAATGACTTATACAGAACATCCTTCTGCTTTGACTTGTCTCCTCTTTTAGGCTTGAATCTATCATGCTTACAAATACAACATGATGTCTTATCTGTATCATCTTTGTAGTACAACATACAGTGATTCGGACATGCATCAATTTTCATAAAACCAAGCCCCAGATCATTCACCATCTTCTTCGCACGGTAAAATCATCAGGTAACCTCTCTGATCGAGGAAGCATACTCTTGACAGGTAAGAGAAGCGATCAAACAAATCCGCTCATTGATTCAGACTTCAAATTCAGTAGCTGCAACACTGCAGACAACGTGTATGCTTCTCACAACCATCCCATAATGGCTCATCAGCATCGAAGTAACTGATAAAATATCTAAGCTGTATCATTCGGCACTTCTTCATTTGTTTGATCTTCATGAATATTGAACACCGGACCAGCAGCATCGACAACCATGTCTACGTACGTACTTGTGGAGGCAAAGTTAGCTGGTTCAAACGACTAATATTCAACTCACCATGAGACGACCATAACTCATAATGGGCAACAAATCCTCTCGTATACAAATGATGTTGCACATCCTATGTCGATATCTACTTCTGTTCTTACAAGCCGAACACAGACATCGGATGTTACCCATCGGATCAACTACCACTAATGAATTACTCAATGCAAACTGAATGAAACTGTCAACTCCTTCTTTAAACTCCTCTGTCACAACTCCATTAACTATTCCACGGTACATCCATGACCGATTCTCATAAGACATTTTTCCTACACAGATTAAAGGTCATGTCACGAGTTAAAATCTAACACACCCTCACACCGTTCGAGTAAGTCAAGATGAATAGGTAGGGCATATTATTTAGATTATCACTTTTTACCCATCTGTGAATATTTGATCTCACTCAGATGACCATTTACTATGTATTGTATTATTTGCTGAAAATTTCGGCAGTATCTCTCCACACCTCTCGGATATACCAAAAATATTTATTGATTAAGATATTTTCTTAAACACTTACTAATAAGTGGTTAAGAAAATTTTCTAAATCAATAAAAGTATATCAGAGAAGAGTGAGTAGAAGCACCCGAAATTTTCAACAAATAATACAAACACATAGTAAATGACCACCTAACTGCGATCAAACATTCACAGACTGTCCAAAACGGGACAATTCAAGACTTTGAGTTAGATATACACGTTCTCATCATTGAAATAAGACTCGTGCACATCAATCCCAAAGTCTTGAACGGGAAGGTTCATTGACACGGGATTAACACGCTCTCGTGGTGTGTGCAGTGAAAATTGCTATACATGCATAGATCAAATTTAAAACCCACATAAATATGAAGGAATATGAAAACAAATATGTCATGTGAACAAGTACAATATTAAAACAAATTAACACATACATGTAAATGAATTATATTAATGTAAGAAGTACAATACTAATCAAATGAATTAAATTAAAGTAAGAACTGCACATCATCGTTATATATTTTTTTTCTCTATCTCCTCTCTATCTTAAAATCTTTTTACAAGATGGAGGCTTTAATTTGCTCACAAGATTGGATTAGAAATACTTCGCAGATATGTTACTATGTTTTAATTAAACTGAGAAGCTTTAATTTCTATAGTTACATTTTAAATTGTAATCACTTTCTTTTCTATTTTAGGACTGGTTGGACGAGCGGTTGTTTAAAATAAGATCCATTTAGAATGGAACCAACAAACCCAGGGTTACTGCTATGTCTAGATGTGGCTTGTTGACCCGCCTTTTTGGACCCCAAAACAAGGTGAACCTGGCTTATGGTGCAGCTCAAATTTTCCACACTTCTTGTGGGAAATTTATCATATTATTTGATTTGCAAACTATGAAGACTAGGGACGATGAGACACTTTACCCTACCTAAGTACCTAACCGCAACAAAAGAATAAAAGAATTAAGTACTCTAAATATCAGAAAACATCAGATAAGATACACAACTGGGCCATCTTATCTTATGAAACCGATGACTGAAGCAAAGAGTAGAAGAATGTGTCACACATTAGACACCGCAGCATTTCTTGATCAACTTTGCAATGGGAGATGCAATGGACACACATACATGCAATTATGATTTCTATCTATGTCTGATGTTTTACTCGGAGCTTTGCTGCAAGCTCAATTAAAGGACAGTATATGGCAAGGAGGCCGACAAATGTGGATGATACGGACAAACGGCGGCGGCACCGGGCGGAGCACGGCAACGGCGGCGGCGGGGCCGGTCGAGGCCACCGGCGGTGGCACGGCAGGCGGCGAGGGGCGCGGCGACGAGGGTCGCGACGGCGAGAGAGAGAGAGAGGGTGGGTTTCGTGGGGATGGCGGAGAGGAAAAGGCGGGTGTATCGACGGAACTTCTGACGAGAGGGAGGGAGAGGGTGGGTTTCGTGGGAATGGCGGGAGAGGAAAAGACGGGTGTACCGACGAACTTCCGACAGACATATTTCCGTCGAAATATCCGTCGGTAATATTTTATTACCGACGGATGTTTTCGACGGATATATTTCCGTCAGAAGTTCCGATGGATTGTCCAACTAAACATTTTCTGTCGAACTAGCCGTCGAAAATTCCGACAGATATATATCCGTCGAAAACACCGTCGGTAATGACGCTTTTTCTTGTGGTGATTGATGCACTCATAGACATATTTTTTTAATTAAGTAAGATCACTAATAATGAAATTTTACATATTCTATAGAAACTTTTTAATCTAGTGAACTCCTATAATCTCACTAGATTTGTGACCCCACTAATCTTAAATAGATTTGCGTCTAAATTCTCCTATTGTAATAGATTGGATGAGTAACCTTTGATGGTCAGCTTCTACATACAACTTTAAGTCTTAGGAACAACTCCAACCCCCCCCCCCCCCACCTGACCTAAAAAAATATGAGAGAGTAAAAAATGACCAAATACAATAAATGGAGATACTATAAAATTAGTGTATATATAACCCAATTTTATATAGTAACTTTCCTTATATCTGAAGGTATTTCACAAATTTGTGATTTTCTTTCCATAAATTATTGGATTTCAAAACAGTGCCGATCTTATATGTGTGACATTTTACGATCCGATTTTACTTCTCCTAAAAGTGTAATTTAAATATAGACGATTTGGGACTAATTTTTAGAGGTTAAAATCAATATTTTAGCATTCCTCATCAAATCAGGCCGTTTTGTACATTTCCTCGATTCTGGTGACCATACAAATAATTATTTTTAAAAAATCACCAAATCTTTTGTTTGTTTGTGAGAGTCGTCCACGGCCGTACATTCTTTCTTGTCGTCCGAGCCGTCGTCCTTCGCTTCGCCGTCGTTTCTTCTTTCCTTCCATGTGGAGTTCGTCTTGGCGCGTTGAAACGGCACTCATCAACGGTGCCCAATATAAAAGGGGAAAAAAGTGATAGATAAAAAAATGGGGAAAAACAGGGCTGGAATATTATGTGTCAGAAATGTTTCTCATTTTTTTTATCTAGACAATGGGCTGGCCTGGATCAGGTCGTATTGGTTCAGATCTAATTTGGTCTCTAATCGTTCGGTCTAGATTCGGCCCGACTCAGGATAAGATCTAATTTTTTGAAGTCCGATTCGGCCCGAAAAAATTAGGTAAAGTTCAGCTTGATTTTATTTTTTAGGTATTTTTATTATTTTTATTTATTTTTACAATAAAATTAGTATTTATTGAATCAAAATAACATAAAGTAAATATTAGATTAATCTAGATAAATTTATTTCTAGTTGTTATAAATATAAAATAAATATTAAGTTATTAAATATAACTCCACAACATAATTTTTAATTTTAAATTTTAAAATATTAAAATTATCACCATGTTATTTATTTTAAAAAAATATTGAGACATTGGGACACCCGTGTTATTTATATTTAAAAATATATATTTAAAATTTTTTATGAACATAATATGATACAAAATAACGATAGTACATGACACAAACACAGATTAGGCAACATCTCCCTTTTTACCTGTCTGCCAATGCAACCAACAGATATTTCTCATCTTTCTATCAAAAAGGTTCCGCTCTTTAGTTATTTATCTTCTTCTATGTCCCTGTTTAGTTAAAACGTTAATTTTTATTAATTGTGAGTTTGACCTTAATATTTTAACATAGATACCATAAGAATGCAAAACAAGACAATATGCTGAGAGAGACTAACGATAAATTCCATATTGGTTTATGCTACATCTAGACATCCTCCTCTTTACTTTGGTGGCAACTTGTATAACTTTCATATTTATTTAAAGATCAATCCCGCCACTTTTAATATTTACTTTGAACCTTTCATGATGATACGCTTGCTTGCCCCACTTCGCTCTTCAGAAGACTTCTCTAAAAAAAATAACTTTAAATTTTCTTAGCATCCATGGACTAACCTGAGATTTTTACAACTTATAAATGGATCCGCGGACAGCGAAATTACTCCCCAAGTAAGATGAATTGCAACGGGTAATGTTTAAGAACACTCTCCATAATATATACAATAAAATAAATAAAAGAGTTTATTTAGCTGTTACCCCCTGCAGAAGCAATATTTATCACTGCCAGGCTGCCAAGCACGCCGCCTACTGCCACCTCTTACTTCCGTGCGCACCCGAAGATTCCAGATCACGTGACGCTACCCGCCCCCACCCCCACCCAGCTTTTCCTCTCTTTTCCCCCCTCTCTAGTCTCCTGCTGCTCCACCGGGACCACCGGCTCCACCACACACCCCTGCCCGGCCCGTCGCCGTCGAAGATGTGGTACCACGGCGATGTCGAGATTGTGACAATCATATGAATAATATCGTTTTCCGCTCTATTATTGCCTTATCTTTACTGTTTTCCATCCCAATTTCTCACATTACAGTGTCCATATGTATTTGAGAAAATTTTAGCACACTTAAATCTTACACTTTATATTTGTATTTTTCTTTTTTATTGACTAATATAAAAAAAGACATAATACACTTATCTAATGAAAAATAAAAAATACAAATGTAAAATATAAAATTTAAGTGTACTAAATTTTCTCTCTATATTTATATATATATGGACATGTCAAATCATTCCGGCCCACATACTATGTTATCCGCCCCGCTCCTTTCATAACACATAAATTTCCAAATACTCGTTTCAAATCCTCCTCGGCTCTCCGGGAGGGTTAACTTAATAACTTAGTAAGATTTTTCACATTGTTTCTTATTTGAGTATGTCACCATCATCTTCAAAGTCAAAATGTCAAGTGCGGCTAGGGTAGCACTCTAGTTTTCACCTTTAATTTTAATTAGGTATGTAAATGAGTCGATACGTTTGACGAATAATTTAAAATTCGACTCGATAAAAATTATATTTGACTCGTTTATTTAATTAACAAATCAAACTTGAACAAAAAAAAACTGATTCATAAACTTAAGATCTCAATTAAATACTCGTTAAGAGCTCGTCTAAATATTTGTTAACAGTTCATTTAAATATTTATTTAAATATAATAAGTATGAAAATATATTAATATAAAATATTTATTTATTTTTATAAAATTATTATTATTATATACAATATTTATGAGGGCTTAAATGTCATAGATTAAATCCACCGTGTATATATACAAATTATGTAAATAAGGATATACACAAATCATGTAAATAGAGACATGAACACAAAATTTAGTGATGTAAGGTCCCCCAACATATCAAGTATCTTCTTTCTCCCGAGACTGATCTGCGTAGCAGGTGAGCCCCCTGGTGAGGCCGAGGGGTGCGCGGGTGGCCATCGATGTCTTCAACGACCACCGCGGACCATCAACTGGTGGCGGACGGTAGGACTGCCAATGGACCTCCGAATTCCGTTTAGCCGGCCCGTTTCCGCATTTTTTATAGGATGCGGAACTCCGAAAAGAACTTTCCGATAGCTTAGCGGAAGCGGAAATGGATATCCGAATTCTTATAGAATGCGGAAGCGAAAACACCCAATTCTGCATCCGTTTTTCCGTTTCCGTTTCCGATAACTTTTAATATATATTATATAATATTTTTATAATAAAATCTCCTCAAACTTGAAGCTTTTGCTCTTAATTTTTTAACTAATTGTCTCTCACCTCCCATCTATATGTAAATGTCATCTATTCTAGTCCCAATTATTGGCAACTTTTTTCTCCAATGATATTTATATCTACATATATTGATTATCTATTACTCAACCATTATATATCACTATATGATTTTACGATACTAATTTGATCTTGTTATACTTCATTTAGTAAGGGTCATTATAATGTACATGATGAAGAAGATATGGTAAAAATTATTAAATTTTTATTTAAAATTATTCATAAATTTAATCATTAATATACTTGTAAATTTATAAATTAATTCTAATTGTACAATATTGTTACATCCGAAGTTTTCGTTTTCTTTCCGTTTCCGTTTCCAATTTTTCGATAGAAAGTGGAAATGGATGTGGAAGTGGAAACACCCTTTTCCGTTACCGTTTTCGGCTCCGAATTTCTTATAGGAAGTGGAAGCGAAAACACCCATTTTCGATTCTGACTTCGACCCGTTGGCAGCCCTAGCGGACGGTGTTCTTGGCAGCCGTAGTGTCATCGCCGATAATGCAGATGGGAGGCTCTGGACGGTGTGCGAAGGGGAGTTGCAGCGCGACCCCTGCCTTGTTGCGCACCGACCCTCTCACCTACGGTGTATATTTTAATCTTATATCATTTGTGACAAATTATGAATATATTTCAAATATTATATTAGATAGTTAAATTAAATAATTTATCAAAGTTATTGAGATATGAACTTGAAATAAAATAGATTTAAGTTTTATGAACAATTAATTATTTACTTGTAGATTGGATTAGACTTATATATATGAACTCACAAATTCAATTAAGATAGTTAAGATACACATTAAAGACTTAAACTTGAGAGTATTTAAACGAATCAAATTTGAATAGATATTTTTAATATTCGATAAAACTTAAATTCGATTAAAAATTAACGAACAGAACTTGAGCAGCATAGTACTCTACCTCTAATTTCAATTGAGAGGATTAAAATAAAATATAAAATGAGGAAACCAAATTATTTTGTGAGGAGAAAATAGATTGGCTCAGTTCACGGAAGCCATGGCGGTGTGTACGTAATTTTTTGGGTTGTTTTAATATTCATTTTTACCATCCAACCTTATATTACTCATTCTATTTAGAAATTATTTTCTTTAATTCTGATATTTATCTGATCTAATGGTGAGCTTTAATATTACTATTCACTCATTATATCATCCTCAAATTAATCCATTGAATGGCCTAACAAGATTTAACTAATAGATTTTGGGCCTCCAATATTTATAATATATTTATAAATTGTGCTTAAAAATTGATATTTATTTTTATAAATAATCACATTTTAAGTGATTTAATAAATCATTGAAAATATTTGGAAGATACATTTTAAAAACTATTCTCCAAAAATGGCGTTATGTAATTATAGAAAACTATTATATATTAAAAAGCAATAAATTAAAATATAATAAATTATAGAGGTTTGTAGTAAAGCGAAACAAAATTATGGAAATAGCCAGAAGTGGCTCACGGTAGTGTCCCTGTGGAAAACTTTAGTAATGCCGAAACGGATTTCTTTCCTTTATTTATTTATTTTATTTTCATTTTTAATTGAAAATATTTAAAGATGGAAACTAGAGTACGGACATAGCATACCAAATTACCAATTGCCCTATCGGTACTCTAATATTTCTCTCTCTATATATATAGATATGAAGAGAGTTATTTGATCACTTGATTTTGCACCCTATAATTTAGTTCTCAATAAAAACATATTACATAAGCATATCTGATCATTTGATTTGACTATATATATGATCCACGTTTGCTGCTGCATCAACGTATTACTATATATATGATCTAGAATCTGGATTTTTTAAAATACTTATGTACTCTTAAATAGCAAAACTAATTAGCAAATTCTCTCAATACTCGCTCGTTAAACCTTAATCCCCTTTCACATTATACGTCACACACGTTGTCAATATCTACACTACTAGTAGTGAAGCTAAGAACTACTAGTAGTGAAGCTAAGAATTCGTTTGATAATATTTAATAGATGTCTAATATTTAAAATGATAAGATATTACATTTTCAAATTGTTTGATGAAATGTCTAAACTTATGTCTAAATGAACATCACTTTTGAGGACCCTGGTTGCGTCGATCGATTAGAACTCTTGCTTAAAAGTAGGAGGTCTTGAGTTCGATTCCTGGGGGCTTCCTGATTTACATGCAATCCTCGAGGTATGTAGATCCGGAGTTTTTCAGTCAAGTGGGGTAAGAGCAATACGGGTACACGGAGAGTAGGAGCTGCCAAGTTCTGACCTTGGAATTCACAAACATCAATCCCTAAGCCTACAAAGCCACACAGGGTGGGATTTCCTCGTTACCAAATATATATATATATATATATAATATATATATATCTTCTCTTAAATTTTCTCTTACAAAAAAGTGAAGGATATGCCACTTTTTTTTTCTCGGCGTCCGGTAGCCAGTGCCCGACGGTGTCCCGTCCAGCATCGAGCGTCGCTCGGCGTCGGGTGTCCAGCGATCGACGTCCGACGTCCGGCACCTGGCATTCAACTTCCGACGCCCGACGTTTCGCGTCCATCAGTGTCTAGCAACTTGCGCTCGATGTCCGGCCCCCGGCATCTGGCAACTGGTGCCTGGCCTCCTACGCCTAGCACCCGGTGTCCGACATCCAGCACTCGGCGCCCCGGCATCCGGTGCCCGGGGCCTTGGTGTCTGGCACCCGACGTCGCCTGCAACCCGAAGCCACTGCATCCGACATTCCGGCATCTGGCGCTCGGCTCTAGGCACCTGACTCTTGACGTCCAGCACCCGACAATCAGTGCCTTGACTGCAAGTGATCGGCGATAGATGGCCGGTGCCCCAGACGTCGGGCGCCGGGCATATCCTTCACTTAAACGTTCATTTAGACATAAGTTTAAACATTTTATGTCACGCCCCGAAATTTAGCAGCGGAATAAATATCAAGATACGTGAACGATACGAATATAAGTATCACAATCAAGTAACTCAGAGCAACAACTAATTATAACCACATACTTGAGACAATAATATTGCCAGCTAAAATATTCTTTATTTCATTTCCATTCAACTAATTAAAAATCTTACATCATCCGAGCCAAACATAGGGCCCATTATTCAAATAAAACTCCATGAAAATGTTGACTATTACATAAACTACTCAAACGTCTATTCCTAATACTTCATCTCCGCATATGCCGGGTGATCATCACTCTTGCCCTGCCCCATCGGACTCCACGATATCCTCATCACTACCTGAAAAGGGCAGGATGATAGGGTGAGCGAAGTAGCTCAGTAGGATTTACATCTCAATGTGCGGGTACTAATATACATGATTAACATTTTAAATAGGCAGATATGCACATGGACATGATGACAATGCATACATTTCTAACAAGTCAAATAGTTGAATAGGACGAATATCATGTCAGATCAAATATTGAATGGCATACACAATGGACAGGTATTTCAAGAATAGAATTGTATCAAAAGGAATTGGCCATATTCACACAGATATCACATATTCACGTGATCAGACTTATCATATCAAACTTATCATATCATATCAAACGAAGGCACATTCCCACAATCTTGCATATAGTTTGTGCCATGCCATCACCACAAGTCCATACTCCCGCGGTTAATAAGTACGTTAGGGTGCTCCTCCCCAGGACTAGATCAGGCCTCTATTGCACAGACATTAGTCAAATGGACCTAAGTCCTAAGTTGTGCCAAACAAACATATACATATTATGGCCACGAAATTTCAATAACAAGCTTAATGTAATAAGAACATGATCATTCATAGAGTCAATGCAAGACCTAGTTTCCCGGTTTTCGTCCGGTGTCTGGGATGACTGGCCACTAACGCATCCAGGCTGGGCGACACGTTAGTGTCGCGTCGGGGGTGTCCGACGCGACAGTTATCCCTGTTGCGACACAGGTGTGCGCCGCGTTCTTGCCACGCCGGGGTTGCCTGTCGCGTTCTAGTCGCGACCGGTCAACGGGTCACGACAATGTTGTCGTGTTCATTGTGCGGTCGTCTGACGCCTGTCAGAGTGGTAGGTGTGTCAGTATGGCCTGTCGCGTTGTCGCAGCGCCCGTGGGGGGTGCATTCTTGTCGCGGTCCGTTGACCCGTCGCGTTAAGGTTCTTAACGCGACGGGGCGGGCCGTCGTGTTCTGGGTGCCGAAGGCTAAAAGCCTTGGCCGACGCCCCTTCCCCCTCTCTCTCCTCTTCTTCCCTTTCCCCTCTTCTCCGGCGATGGGGGGAGGCTCCCCTTCGGCGATCCGAGCGTGGAGCGGCCAGCGAGCTCATGCGGAGCGGCAGAGCGGCGTCGTGGAGCAAGGAGGAGGTGGTCGTGCGTCGTGAAGGCCCTTCGTGGGTTCAATTATTCATGAGAGGTAGGGATTTCTTGTGCCCTCTCTAATCCGGGTGGATTGGAGCCCTCGTGGTTTGTAGAATAGCTTTTCAACTTTCACCATGCTCCCTCCCCCGTGTGTGCATGTTTGTAGCTCGTGGGCGGCCCCGGGATTGAGGATCCCGGCGGTCTACCTCTCGACTGATGTCGCGACTGCGGTGCGCGTCGCGACACCAGTAGAGGCATCGGCTCGGTCGGGCGCGACCTTATCGCGATGCGGTTGGTAGTCGCGATAAGGGTTGTTGTCGCGGCACGCTTTCCGATCGCGACAGGGTTCCCTATCGCGATGCGTCTCCCCGTCGCAATAAGGTTGGTGTCGTGGCGCCCTTCCCCGTCACGATGGGATCGCGATGGCCTGTGGGGACGCGACATTACCTGTGTTGCCTCGGGTGCTTCCGTGGGCCCAGTTGTGTGTCGGCGTGTGCCCCAGGGCAGGCTTTGCCCTTAGGACCTTCTGGTAGGGAATGCGGCAGGTTGCCTCCCTACGTTCTATGACCGAAGGTGACACCTTCATGGTCGTGTCCTAGCAGAGGTGCAGGAGGGTCGCGTCTGTGTAATAATCGATTGACCGGTGGTCAATCGATTATTAGCAGAGCGACAAGTTTCCATGTTGCTAGTAGTGTTCTGAGGCTCCGGATTTTTCGTGCGTGTTTGGTTGGCCGACGGCCCTCTTGGGGATCTGTGCGTGCCTCGCGCTCGCTGGGCTTGTCGTGTGCTACAAGCCAGCGGTTCGGCGTGGTTTTGTTATGATGCCCACCTTTCGCTTCGCCCGGTGCTTGGCACTTGAGGGCTTGTCCTCGATCTGAGAGGTTGTTACCGTTATCTGGGACCCCCATCCTCGGGAGCTTGTTGAGGGAGTGCTCCGAGCTACGAGCGTGCTTGAGTTGGCAGCTGACTTGAGGCGGACTCTAGAGTTGAGGGGAAAACAGTGGTTTGGACAGCGGCGCTGAGTCGTTTGTAGAGCTCTCTTGTCTGGGGCGAGATGCCGAGGTCGTTGAGGTGTTTTCTTCCCAGCGTGGCCCAGATAGTCCTTTGTCTCACTGCCTCTCTCTGCGTTGGTTTCGAAGCCACGTAGTGGTGCTAGGCGTGGGGCCGTAGCTTGGCCAGGCTGCGGTGTTGCGTGTGTTGTGTGTTTCCGTGGCGGCTCTGTCTCACCCTTCCGCGGGGGCGGCGACAAGAGCTAGGTAACGAGCAGAGCGTGCAGACTACGGGTCCCCCTCTTGGCTGCTAGCGACGGTGGCTTGGTTGTTGTTGTTGTGACGGTGTTTCCTCACGACGTTTCCAAGTGTTATCCGTTACCCTAGCTTGCACGACGGTTATAGCCTGGCTATGCCTAGTTTCTGTGGGCGTAGTTGGTCTGGCCTTGTGTAGACCGGTGCTTCTGGTGGTTTCTGCTCGGTGTCCTCCCGGTTCCGTAGTCCTGTTCTTGGGTGCCAGTCTGTGATGGCACCGGCGTGTGTGGCTTCCCGACCTTGTGGCATGTCCACAGTCTGGGGTGGTTTTGCTTGTGGCCCTCGACCCTGTGGAGGTCTGAGGTGGCCGTGCTTGAGGTGAGACGTCGTTCTCACTTGGTTGTTCCGTGGTCTCGACAGGTGTGCCGAGGATTGCTTCCGCTGTGTGTGCCCGACTCCGTCAGTTTCTGCGGGAGTCGTGTGTGTGGCCCGACCTCTGTTGGTGGTCGTGGCGTTGCGCTGTTCTCTTCTGTTGCTTAGTAGTACCCTGCTGTAAGTGTTACTCGCTTTACAGTTTTCTAGTGTTGTTTTCCTATTTTCGGAGTTCCTGCTGGCCGGTGAGGGACTGGTAATCCCTACTGGGCCTTGTTCGCGAAGCTCACCCCCCCCCCCTCGCTACTTCCTTCAGCTAGGGGCTCGTCGTCGTGAGAGCTCGGAGTCGGACGGGTTGCCGAGGCGGCTGTGGTGACGTGTGTTGTCCCAGCAGTGAGAGCGAGCGTTGTGAGCTCTTGTAGCCGAGTGAGCTGAGAGTTGTGCTTTGCAAGTCTCGGGTATGCCCATTAAGGATTGCACTTTCTTCTTGTACCTGTGCTTTTGCTTGGACACTTGTACAGACCTTTGTATATTGTACATATTGTTATAGTTTATTTACATTCAGTACATTCTCACTATACTATTTCTTCTATCCCTTTCGGATCTTCGGATCCGTGGGTGGCGCCGCGACCCTCGGGACCTCTGGCGAGGGTCCGGGAGGTCAGGTCATTACAGTCAATGTGACGTTCCGGCCATTCGGATCGTCTTCCTGTGTGTATGGAGGCCAGTGTGTGGCCAATGACGTGTGTAGCAGGTGTTTTCCGCAGGTGGTGAGGCTCTGTGGGCCGGAGGTTTGGGCCCAAAGAGCTCACTGATTCACTATCTGTGAACGCGACGGTGAAGGGCGTCGCATTTTGAACGCGACATCCTAGGGCGTCGCGTTCATGAAACCGCTATTTTTAATCTTCGTCTGCATGCGCGCCACGTGTTGCGCATAGGGCGAGCTTGCTGACGTCGGCTTATTGAAGGCGACGGACTGGTGCGTCGCGTTAAGGTCGCGACACAGTGTGGCGTCGCGTTCTTAACTGTGAAGAGTTTTTATAGAATCCCGGCAGAACAGAGTTCACATGAGCTCTGCTCGGCCAGCGGGTTATGATGGAGGATTTCTGGGTGACTGGACTTGTTGGAGCTTGGTTCGACGTGTTCTCGCCGCGAGGACGTTGTGTGGAGCGGGGGAAACGTCGTGTGGACTCCGTACTTCGCTTGCTTCGCGAAGGTAGGGAGATTTCCTGTGTTTGAATCTGTGGATTGCTCATGTGTTGTGAATGATGTGTTTCTAGCTCTTTAAACGGTAGATACCATGTGTAGGAACACATTAAAGCATGTAAATGGAATGGAAACCATAGATTATAGGGGTTTTGGGGGTGATCCGGATGAAGGATTCCGGATTAGGGTTTGCGTTTGTGAAGGTGACAAACCTGGGCATCGCGACAGTGTCGCGACCGTATGATACGTCGCGTTCTTGTTTTCTAAAGGTGACATATCGGGCTGTAGCGTTCTGAAGGCGACACAAAACCCCGTCGCGATCACAGCCGAGGCTTGTTTTATGCATGGGTTTGTTAGTGTGATATTATCATATTATCGTATTGTACTATGTGGTAATGGTAAGAGGAGCATTGGCACTCTCAACGCTCGGGGAGCGTGTGGTGTGTGTGGTTGGCATAGTATTCACGTGGTTTACATGGAGGTTTCACGTGGCTTGTGCATTGTGCACGTGGTTTCCGTGTACGTGGCGTGTAGTTTGACGCCTACCATGATACCTTTTCAGTTGGGAGCCCCAGGTTTTGTGTGAGCCAGGCACGTGTGTGCTCGGGGCTTGTCCCGGTACTTAGTACCGTCGAGGTTTTTTCGTCTTCCTAGACACCCTCTCACTCTTGTGCTGAGTAGTACGTCCGGCTGAGGGAAAGACGACAGTAGGACAGCGACTAGAGAGAGTTTGTTGTGTTGTCGCTTGTAGCGCGCTCGTAGTTGGGGGAGACGGACACCAGTAGACATACTGGGCCCCAGCTAGTCCTTTTTCTAGTGCCTCACTTTAGGGAGCTCGGGCCAGAGTCCCTAAAGGTGCCAGGCATGGGCCTGCGAGTGTGTGACCTGCAGGTTGTGGTGGTTTAGTTGGACTCCACAGTTCTTTGTACTGGTTTAGTGGAGCGGCAGCTAGACCTTCCGTCCGTGGCTGCAAGACTGGGAGGTAGTCATGTGTTGTTTGTCCAGGTCAGTAGCTGGTGTCGTGAGCCAGTCCACGTGGCCCGAGTGAGGCGTTTTCCTACTATAGCTCATACACTTGTTTGGGTTTTTCGTTTATTTATTATTATTGGTTTCTATTAAGCGGCAAGTGGTAAGTGGTATTTACAGTTTTATATCCTGCTAATTAGTTCTATGATTGTTAGTGTAATCTCCTGCTTTACTATTGTGTTGTTTGCTCGGTTCCTAGGAGTTTCCCTACTGAGCCAGTGACTCGAGAGGCTCACCCCCTACTCTTTCAGGTGAGGGAGAGCAGGAGACCTCACACCCGTCGTCTAGTTCTGCCGCACCGTAGCGGAGGGTCTGCACCACTGGCAATGTAATTTACTTTTCTGTTGTACACCTCGGGGTATGCCCCAGTTGTTGTTGTAGTTTGGTTACAGTTGTGCTATGGCTATGTACATTTCTAATAAATATTTGTGAGATTGGCAGATCTTATATATTTGAGCTGGTTCCTTTACATTCCTACGGACTAGTAGTTTGATATCCCTTGCGAGACTTCGGCCCGGTCGCGGGAGGCAGACACGTATTAGGCACGTTATTGGGTTAACGGGTCTGAATAACGAGGGCCGTCACAGTTGGTATCAGAGCAACGTCTGTATGGATATAAGGGAATTGGAAATACATAGCCATGTCTCTATTGTAACCCACTGCTGGTAGCGACCTTGGTTTTGTATTAATTTATCGTATGTTGTGTCGATGAAATAATGTTGTGCAGATAAGGAATGGCAAAAAGGAGAGACTGGGGAGGTGGAGGAGAGGGGTCAGGAGAGGACCCTACGCAGAGAATGATAGAGAGAATTTGGGAAAGCCTGACATATAAGGATGAGATTAGACCAGCAGCACCGGTGCAGCCAGTGGCAGCAGTACCACCACTTCTAGAGGAGACAGTGCCAGTAGCTCCAGTTCCACCACCATCCGGAGTAGAGGTACCTTCTGTAGTACCTATACACCTGGCAGTTCCAGTGAGGCCAGCTATTGGAGAGGAGACTACAGTACTTGTGGAGAGGTTTTTGAGGTTTCAGCCCCCTACATACTCAGAAGGCCCCAACCTGGATACAGCAGAGCATTGGATACATGAGATTGAGAGGGTATTTGCGATAATGAGGTGTCCCCAGGAAGATAGAGTGATTCTTGCAGCATATCAGCTACGAGGATTTGCGCAAGAATGGTGGCGGATAAAGATGCAGACAGTTTTTGCAGGCAGAACGGAGGACACTATCCCATGGTCAGAATTTTTGTCAGTTTTTAATGATTCTTTCTTCCCAATACAGATCCAGCAGATGAAGAGGGAGCAGTTCAGGACACTTCAGCAAGGGAATCTCTCGGTGCTTGAATATCAGATGAGGTTTATGGCCTTGAGTAGGTATGCCCCATATGTGGTAACTGATAATACCATGATGGTGGAATACTTTATCCGAGGTCTGAGGGCAGAATTACAGGATGCGGTGATTCCATTAATGTGTAGAACAGTGGAAGAGGCAGCACAGCGAGCAGCAATACTTGAGAGGACTGTTAGGGCCAGGCAGGGGCAGACTCAGACAGGTGGTTTAGGCTCAGGCAGCTTTCGGCATCCACAGCCGTCAGGAGGAATCAGTAAGGGAAAAGCACCTTCTGGAGCTTCTTCGTCATCTGGAATAGCAAAGTGGGGCAAGCAGATCAAGAAATTCTTCCAAGGAGGCCGTGGTAGAGGCAGGCAGCAGGGCTTTCAGCAGGGAGGTTTTCAGCAGGGTCGTGGCTACAGGCCACCGGTTCCAGAAGAATCTCAGCAAAGTACAGCAGGGCAGCCTACGACATACCCAACTTTCAGATGTTATAATTGTGGACAGCCAGGACATTTAGCAAGGAACTGTCCGTATCCTCGAGAGCAGACTTATGGTAGAGGGACTCAGCAGTAGCAGCCCCTTCAGCGGTCAGCAGAGTAGGGCAGAGGTGTACCGTACCAGAGAGGAGGACGGGGCCGAGTGATGGAAATCACCCGAGCTCAGGCAGAGGCATCCAATCTCATTGAAGGTATATTACCTTTCTTTGATTTTACTGCTAGAGTGTTAATTGATCCGGGTGCTTCGCATTCGTTTATTCCGAAGATTTTCTGGATAGTATAGTACATCCTTTAGAAGAAAGGTCTTGTGAGTTAGTGGTAGAGATTCCTTCAGGAGGATATATGCTTACTTCCAAGTTTTCTAGAGGAGGTCCCGTTAGTTATTCATGGAAATCAGATGCCAGCAAGATTATATGTTTTGACATTGAAAGATTATGATGTGATACTGGTATGGACTGGTTAGAAGCCTATGGGGCCATGGTTGATTGCAGGAAAAAGAGAGTCAGTTTTGCAGACCCAGTGGTGAAGTGTTGAATTCCAAGGTATGCCTTTTTACACTCCCAAGTTTATTATTTCTGCACTTAGAGCTAAAAAGTTGATTAATGCGGGATGTGTAGCTTACCTTGCGTCAGCTAGTCTAGTTGAGTCTAGTAAGTCTGTAGATTCAGTGCCAATGGTCAGAGAATTTGCAGATGTTTTTTCCAGAAGAGTTGCCAGGGTTAGCTCTGCACAGAGAAGTAGATTTTACTGTAGAATTGCAGCCAAGCAGTTTACCGATCTCTAAAGCACCTTATAGAATGGCACCAGCAGAATTGAAAGAATTGAAGAAGCAATTGCAAGAGTTGATAGAAAAAGGTTTTATCAGGCCTAGTCAGTCACCGTGGGGAGCGCCAGTATTATTGTTAGAAAGAAAGATGGCAGCTTAAGGATGTGTATAGACTACATGCAGTTGAATAAAGTCACAATTAAGAACAAGTATCCTCTTCCTAGAATTGATGATTTGTTTGATCAGTTGCAATCAGCCAAGGTATTTTCTAAGATAGATTTAAGGTCAGGATCATCAATTGCGAATTAGAGAAGAAGACATTGAGAAGACCGCTTTTCGCACCAGATATGGGCATTATGAGTTTGTTGTGATGCCATTTGGGTTAACTAATGCACCAGCAGCTTTTATGAATCTGATGAACCGAATATTCATCCGTATTTGGATCAGTTCATAGTGGTATTTATTGATGATATACTAGTTTACTCAGCATCAGAAGAGGAGCATGCAGCGCACTTGCGAGTTACTTTGCAGATATTGAGGGATCATCAGCTATTTGCCAAGTTCAGTAAATGTGAATTTTGGCTGAAGGAAATTCAGTTTCTGGTCATGTAATATCAGGTGAAGGTATTGCAGTGGATCCCGCTAAAGTTGAGGCAGTAATGAAATGGGAAGAACCGAGGACAGTGTTTGAGATCAGTTTTCTGGGTCTTGCGGTTATTACAGAAGATTTATTCAAGATTTTTCCAAGATAGCAGCCCCTATGACTAGGTGACAAGAAAAGGAGTTCCTTTTTGTGGTCCTCAGAATGCAGACGCAGTTTTGCAGAATTAAAGAAAAGGTTGACTTCAGCACCAGTGTTAGAAATATCGTCAGGAAGGATTTGTTTTGTTTACAGATGCATCCAAGAGAGGATTGGGTGCAGTTTTGATGCAGCACAGCAAGGTGGTAGCCTACACCTCCAGGCAATTAAAGAAACATGAAGAGAACTATCCCACTCATGATTTAAGCTGGCAGTGGTTGTTTTGCATTGAAGATTTGGCGGCATTATTTGTATGGTGAAAGATTTGAAATATTTACTGATCATAAGAGTTTAAAGTATATTTTCTCTCAGAAAGATTTGAATTTAAGGCAGCACTGATGGATGGAATATTTAAAGATTATGACTTTAGTTTGACATATCATCCAGGCAGAGCTAATGTAGTAGCAGATGCACTAAGTAAAAAAGCGGTGATGAATCAACTTATGATCAGAGAATGGAAATTGTATGAAGATGTGGCGGAAAATTCCTTATATGTGCCAAGTAGTCAGCGTAGAGCAATATTAGCAACTAGTGCAGTAGAGCCGTCTTTATATCAGCAAATAGTAGAGGCTCAGAGAGCAGATAATAATTTAGCAGATATTATAAGAATGGAAGAAGTGACTTTTGGGAACGACAGTGTGGTTAGACTCAAAGGTCGATTATATGTTCCAGCAGATGCAGAAATCAGACAAAAAGTTTTAGAAGAGGCTCACAGATCAAGGTATACCATTCACCCAGGTAGCACAAAGATGTATCAAGATATGAAGAAACATTTTTGGTGGCCAATATGAAGAGAGAAATTGCAGAGTTTATTGCAAAATGTGTAGTATGCCAGCAAATTAAAGCAGAACACCAGAAGCCAGGAGGATTATTGCAGCCGCTACCCATTCCACAATGGAAGTGGGATGATATAGATGGATTTTATTGTTGGTTTGCCCAAATCATCAGGTCACAATGCAATTTGGGTATTTGTGGACAGATTAACTAAGGTCTGTAGATTGTTTCCGGTCAGTATGTCATGGTCAGTGGACAGATTAGCCAAGCTGTATGTAGAAAGAATTGTACCTTTACATGGTATTCCAATCACCATTGTTTCAGATCGAGATCCTCGTTTTACTTCAGGTTTTTGGAGGAGTTTGCAAAGAGTCGTCGGTACAGAGTTAAGGTACAGTTCAGCATATCATCCACAAACAGATGGGCAGACAGAGAGGACAATCCAGACACTTGAGGATATGCTAAGAGCTTGTTGTTTGGTGTGGGGAGGTATTTGGGAGCGCCACTTGGGATTGGTTGAGTTTGCTTATAATAACAGTTACCATGCAAGTATTGAGATGGCACCATATGAAGCTTTATATGGTAGACCATGTAGATCACCACTAAACTGGCATGAAGTAGGGGAAAGACAAGTTTTGGGTACAGAATTAGTCCGACAATGTGCAGAGACAGTAAAATTTATTCAAGAAATTTTGAAAACAGCCCAGAGCCGTCAGAAAAGTATGCAGACATCAGACGTAGACCTTTACAATTTGAAGTTGGTGACTATGTATTTCTAAAGGTTTCTCCTACTAAAGGTGTGCTGAGGTTCAGTAAGAAAGGCAAGTTGAGCCCAAGATATGTCGGACCATTCCAGATAAAAGAAAGAATGGGTGAAGCAGCTTACAAGTTAGATTTGCCAGCAGATTTCACTGATGCACATGATGTGTTTCATGTCTCAATGTTGAGAAAATAGTCAGAGATCCAACCCAAGTTGTCAGTTATCAAAGAGATGATTAAAGCCCGACATGACAATGCCGGAATATCCAGTGCAGATTACAGGCCACAAAACTCAGAAGCTCAGGAATAAAGAGATTGAATTAGTGAAAGTCAGATGGGAAAAGACAAGGTGGAGAGATACATGGGAATTAGCAGAAGAAATGATGAAAGCGTATCCATACTTGTTTGAGTAAGTTTTAATTCTTTTAGGTGATAGTGTTATATAGATTGAATTAGAAGTTTTCAGTGTTCAATTTTTGTTTTAAATTTCGAGGACGAAATTTCCTTTTAGGTGATAGTAATGTGACGTTCCGGCCGTTCGGATCATCTTCCTGTGTGTATGGAGGCCAGTGTGTGGCCAATGACGTGTGTAGCAGGTGTTTTCCGCAGGTGGTGAGGCTCTGTGGGTCGGAGGTTTGGGCCCAAAGAGCTCACTGATTCACTGTCTGTGAACGCGACAGTGAAGGGCGTCGCGTTTTGAACGCGACATCCTAGGGCGTCGCGTTCATGAAACCGCTGTTTTTAGTCTTCGTCTGCATGCGTGCCACGTGTTGCGCATAGGGCGAGCTTGCTGACGTCAGCTTATTGAAGGCGACGGACTGGTGCGTCACGTTAAGGTCGCGACACAGTGTGGCGTCGCATTCTTAACTGTGAAGAGTTTTTATAGAACCCCGGCAAAACAGAGCTCACATGAGCTCTGCTCGGCCTGGGGGTTATGCTGGAGGATTTCTGGGCGACTGGACTTGTTGGAGCTTGGTTCGACGTGTTCTCGCCGCGAGGACGTTGTGTGGAGCGAGGGAAACGTCGTGTGGACTCCGTATTTCGCCTTGCTTCGCGAAGGTAGGGAGATTTCTTGTGTTTGAATCCGTGGATTGCTCGTGTGTTGTGAATGATGTGTTTTCTCTCTTTAACGGTAGATACCATGTGTAGGAACACATTAAGCATGTAAATGGAATGGAAACCATAGATTATAGGGGTTTTGGGGGTGATCCGGATGAAGGATTCCGGATTAGGGTTTGCGCCTGTGAAGGCGACAAACCTGGGCGTCGCGACAGTGTCGCGACCGTACGATATGTCGCGTTCTTATTTTCTAAAGGCGACATATCGGGCTATCGCATTCTGAAGGCGACACTAACCCCGTCGCGATCACAGCCGAGGCTTGTTTTATGCATGGGTTGCTAGTGTGAGATTATCGGATTATCGTATATGTACTGTGTGGTAATGGTAAGAGGTGCATTGACACTCTCAACGCTCGGGGAGCGTGTGGTGTGTGTGGTTGGCATAGTATTCACGTGGTTTACGTGGAGGTTTCACGTGGCTTGTGCGTTGTGCACGTGGTTTCCGTGTACGTGGCGTATAGTTTGACGCCTACCGTGGATACCTCTTCAGTTGGGAGCCCCAGGTTTTGTGTGAGCCAGGCACGTGTGTGCTCGGGGCTTTGTCCGGTACTGAGTACCGTCGAGGTTTTGTCGTCTTCCTGGACACCCTCACTCTTGTGCTAAGTAGTACGTCCGACTGAGGGAAAGACGACAGTGGGACAGCGACTAGAGAGAGTTTGTTGTGTTGTCGCTTGTAGCGCGCTCGTAGTTGGGGGAGACGGACACTAGTAGACATACTCGGCCCTAGCTAGTCCTGTTTTCCAGTGCCTCACTTTAGGGAGCTCGGGCCAGAGTCCCTAAAGGTGCCAGGCATGGGCTTGCAGGGTGTGTGACCTGCAGGTTGTGGTGGTTTAGTTGGACTCCACAGTTCTTTGTACTGGTTTAGTGGAGCGGCAGCTGGACCTTCCGTCCGTGGCTGCGAGACTGAGAGGTAGTCCTGTGTTGTTTGTCCGGGTCAATAGCTGGTGTCGCGAGCCAGTCCACGTGGCCCGAGTGAGGCGTTTTCCTACTATAGCTCGTACACTTGTTTGGGTTTTCCGTTTATTTATTATTATTGGTTTCTATTAAACGGCAAGTGGTAAGTGGTATTTACAGTTTTATATCCTGCTAATTAGTTCTATGAATTGTTAGTGTAATCTCCTGCTTTACTATTTGTGTCGGTTTGCTCGGTTCCTAGGGAGTTTCCCTACTGAGCCAGTGACTCGAGAGGCTCCCCCCCTACTCTTTCAAGTGAGGGAGAGCAGGAGACCCACCTCACACCCGTCGTGTGACGACCCAACCAGCAACTGGCCCAAACCGTGCCAGTTGGTACTTCCCAGGAAGGTCACCCCTCTAGGACTACTCCCAACTGAGCACACTTAACTTCAGAGTTCTTTTCTGCTCGAGCTCTGAAAATGACTAGTCCGGGTTTTGGTAGTCTGCTGATTTAGTCCATTTAACATATCTTATATGGGGTATTACAATCTACCCTCTTATATAAGCGACGTCCTCGTCGCTGCTCACAACATAGCACACAATCAAACCCAGGCAGGCAGGATTCTAGAGGTGGCCCCCACAGGTTCAAGAGGTGGCTCCCACTATGTAGCACTTTGCGCCATTATGGCTTCAAGAGGTGGCTCCCATAGCGTAGCACTTTGTCTGTGTGGCACTAGTTCCTGCACTCCGGCTGGGTAAGGCTCTGATACCATTTGTGACGACCCAACAGCAAACTGGCCCAACAACCGTGCCAGTTGGTAGACTTCCCAGGAAGGTCACCCATCCTAGGACTACTCCCAATTGAGCACGCTTAACTTCAGAGTTCTTTCCTGCTCGAGCTCTGAAAATGACTAGTCCGGGTTGTTGGTAGTCTGCGATTTAGTCCATTTAACATATTCTTATATGGGGTATTACACGTCGTCTAGTTCTGAGTCGCACCGTAGCGGAGGGTCTGCACCACCGACAGTGTATTTACTTTTCTGTTGTACACCTCGGGGTATGCCCCATGTTGTTGTTGTAGTTTGGTTACAGTTGTGCTTGGCTATGTACATTTCTAATAAATATTTGTGAGATTGGCAGATCTTATATTTTGAGCTGGTTCCTTACATTCCTACGGACTAGTAGTTGATATCCCTTGCGAGGCTTCGGCCCGATCGCAGGAGGCGGACTCGTATTAGGCACGTTATTGGGTTAACGGGTCTGAATAACGAGGGTCGTCACAGTCAAGGTATGACAAAAGCTCAAGAGATAAATTGGGCAGCATAACGACGTATCTTAAGTTTCATAATTCATTAATATCTTGACATGAGGATAACTAATGACAGATCGTACGCGGAACAAGTGTTCTCTATCTCTAGGGAACTTCATGGTGCAACCAGCTCGGTCTCTATGAGGGAATCCATAGAGTGCGGAGACTTACGGAGGTCTTAAGAAAAAGATCGCTAGTCTGTCAATACGGAATGACTGGCAGAGAGCTCTCAATTCCCCAAGAAGGGTGTGCCTAATCGTGCAAATGTGTAAGTGACATGTCACGGATCTTTCCTAAACATGTATGCAATTTATGAACAAATAATTGAAACATCGGAGAGCATATAACTAAGAAAACTCACATGCAAATCATGATACAACTTAACCAACAAGTCCATGCTAACATGTATTCATCCCCACATTCATAGCACATTCTTATCATTTCAAATTCATAACAAGGTAGATCACAAGATAATAATCAATGAACATAAGATAAATCACATATCATGCATTAGAATCATATTCATGTCATTACTGTTTTCAAGTTGATTGATTGTTTTTAGGCCAATGCACACTATGTAACAGTATGTAACATGTTTACAGACCAAGGGAACTAACATGCTAATTGACTGGCTAAAAAGTACAGTCTCGGGTCGATCTATGAATCGCATCCTACACAGTAGACGCTTTTTAAAACACGGTGTACAGTTAAACAGGCTAACTGTGAAGAAACATAAATCGCGATGGGGTATCCTATCGCGTTCATGAATATTCGTTTAATAATCAATGGGCGGGAAAACGTGCTGAATCGCGTCGGGGGATCCCGTCGTGGTTCAGACCGGTGCATAAAACCACGCGGCGCGAAGTCTCACGCGGCCCGTTGACTGGTCAGAGTGAGAATCACGTCCGACCTCATGGTCGCATTTTAGGGAATCACGTAGCCAAGGTCGTGTGATACCAGGCATTGGAATCGCGTTGCCTGGACCGGATGCGATTCCAAGTGCAACCCGAAAACGCGGTATTCATGCAGTGACTCTTTTACCATGCTTATAACTCTCTACCTACTGACATTTAGACAAAACGTTCAACATGAAACATGACGAGGACAACCTGTAGAAGAACTTTCATGTTGGGGATTGGATCTAATTCAGTCTCAAATCACATACAATAACTGAAGAACGTAAAAAATCCTAAAGATACATGACTTCATTGCAACCTTCATGTAACGCCTATGACTGAAATATAATGATATTTAGATAAAACTCTCAACATAAAACATGATGAGGACAATTAGTAGAAGATCTTTCATGTTGTGGGTTAGGTCTAATTAGGTCTCTAATCACATGCAAAATATGAAGAACGTAAAAAGTCCTAAACATATGTGACTTCATTTCAACCTTCATGTCAGGCCTATAACTTGAAATATAATGACATTTAGACAAAACTCTCAACACAAAAGATGACGATGACAACTAATAGAAGAACTTTCATAACTTGGGTTGGACCTAATTCGGTCTCAAATCATATGAAAAATATGGAGAACATAGAAAGCCCTAAACCTGCGTGACTTAGGGAAAACACTTAGAACTCGACGTACACACCATGAAAATTGGGAAAATCAAGTGTGTATGAGACTAGACATGCAGCACTACAAGAGGGTTTAGGTTTCATTTAGTCTTGGCCTGAGATCACCTACCTTAGACGGATGTAAGAGACGCAGTAACCAGGTCGATGCAGAGCGAAGTTGAGGAATAACTCAGTTTTCCCCAGCCGTTCTCCACTCCTCCTGCACCCTAGCTTGCTCCCCACGACCCCAACTCAATGCCAAACCTTCCCTAAGAGTCTCTTCATGATTATATATACATCTAGGGTTTAATTCATGTCCCAATGGTGTTAGGAAAGGGGGCTGCGAAATCTGCATTGCACCTTCCAAAATTTAGGATTTCTCCTGCCAAATGGAGTAGCTACACCGGCCACGATTTGGCTTGCCATGCTTGGCTAATGACACTATTTTAAACCCTAATTTACCCTTCCTAATTACCACATATTACATGTACGAATTTTTGGGTATTTTCTGCTCCAATTTATTCTTGGGCCAAAAGGGATCCATTGGCCCCATTTTGATAATGGGTCATTAGTACATGATGTGGAAGTCTCTCCAACATGTTTATTTAATTATGGTCGCATTATATTTCCGCGTTAACGGTTTTTCGACTTAGTTTTCTAATTTGGTAATTTGTCACATTGTGACGTACATAAGGTCAATCAGATTTTTTGTTGCACGAATTCCTTCGTGGAACGCTTAGGGATAATATTTGGGGTTGATTTATAATTTTTACAGAATTTTCTGATGTGTTCTCTCACGTACAATAGTGGTACGTAAGTTCTATCATTCCGATAATACGGAAGTTATTTATTTACTATTTTCATACTTGAATTTGTTTATGGGTCATAAGTTGTCCATTGGTCCAATTTCTTTTATGGACTATCCCCACATATTGTTTGGAGTCCACCTATCATTTTTAATTTAGTTTATGATCACATTTTGTACAGATGATCATAGATTTTTCAACTTATTTCTTAATTACGATAATAAGTCACAATAACTCTTAAATATACCCCAAATGACTTTTATTGACCCAAATTTCTTTATGGATCATTAGAGGATATTATTTGAAGTCCATCTATTATTTTTATTTAATTTTCTGACTCATCTAAGTATGTGTGATAATGATTTTCCGACTTATTCTCTGATTACGATACCCAGTCGCAAAACGCCTTAAACTTGGACCATCAGATTTTTCTTTATACGAATTTCTCTATGGGTCATTAGGGAGTATTATTTAGAGTTGAACTATGGTTTTTATGAAATTTTCTAATGATTTTTTTTATATGTACGATAATGGCACGTACGTTTTTGCTATTTCACTAATATTGAATTTATCATTTTTAATTTATTTCTATTTTTTTCAATTATTGAATTTTCGGTGTGTTACATTTTATCAAATAACTCTTAACGAATATTTATATATATTAAATATTTTTAAATTTTAAATTTTAAAAATAGATGAGAAAGAAAATTTTAGATTTTAAATTTAAGTGTTATAAAAAGTCACCTAACTAGGGTCTGTTTGTTTCACTGTAAAAGTTTCCACAAGAAAAAGTTTTCCAAAAAAATCTCATAAAAGTTGTCATTTGGTTGTTCTGAAAAGTTGATCCACGAAAATATTTTCATAAAAATCTCAGATTCTAGCATCCGGAGAGAGATCTCGGACGTCTTTTCACGCAGTTCATTTTCAGGGACCCTGGAAGAAGATGCGAGTTGGCTTGGCATCTTCGACTCTGTAAAGGACGTTGTCCCGGGCCTGCGACACCGTCGCCCGCTCCCTCCGCGGCCCTAAGGCCAAGACCAACTTCCCCCACGCGTCCTGGAGGCACATCGCCTTCTCTGGTCGACGCGGGTGGGATCAGCGAAGGAGCAGGAACATCCTCTACGAGATGGCGGGGAGGCAGAGACGGACGATGGCAGTGGCGGGGGAAGAGGAGGAGGGGAGCGGGGAAGGCTGCTACAGCGACGGCTACTACCGCGAGGAGGGGGACGGGGCCGTCGAGGAGGAGCCGCACGCCTGCGGGAAGGGCCACCGCATGTCCCTGCTGCTGGCCACGGCGGAGGGCGGGGGCATCTGCCTCGTCTGCTTCTCGAACCTCATCTCCGACCTTGTCTCCCCCTCTCACCACGTCTCCTATGCGCTCTCCCAGCTCTCTCACGCCGTGCGAGGTGGCGGCGGCCACTTTCTCAGGGAGTGCGTGCCTGCCACGACCACCTCCTCGTGCTCCCTCTCGTGCAGGCCCTCTCCTTCACCTCTGACGAGCCCATCGCCCTCCAGGCCATCGATCTCATCTCGGATCTGTGCTCTGCGGCGCTGCTCCTCGGATTCAGAGACGAAAGAAATCGAAAGAGGGAAGAGCCCACGATAAAGCAAAGCAAAGCAAAGCAAAAGATGGTTCCTTTTTTGCTTGGAGTGCACAGGGAAGGCCGTCAGGATGAGGAAGACAATTCCCCATTTCGCGGTGCCAAGGGACCTTGGCAAATGTAGTTTTATGTTTGTACCATTTTTTCATAATTTGATTGAAATCATATTTTATCTATATATCATATTTACATAATTGTGTATGTATCTCTGATATTAGTATTTTACACACAAATAAAAAATATGAAAATAATTTTTAGAAAATATTTTACTAGAAAACAAATATCAGAAAAAAATTTCATTGACAACATTTACGTGGGAATCAAATAGACAATTTTATTTTTAATTTTTCTGTAAAAATTTTTCTTTGAAAAAATATTTTTCTATGAAAATATTTTATATGTAACTAAATAGACCCTAAATCGGGCACTTGACATTGGCGAGGAAACTTCCCTCGTACAACGGCCACACTCTAACCCTAAGAGCAAAAAAAGTTCAACATAGTTTTTTTTTTCCACTTATTACCGTGTATGCCCAAAAGGACGACCCCTGGCCACCAACAGGGTCCGGTTATCCAGGGGTGGCAGAAGCGCACAATCTCAGCTTTGACGCGCGTCGTCATCGCTGCCATCTCGGAGGCCGAACCAGGTCACCCCAATACCCGTTCTCTTTCTTACATGTTAAGATACGCGCACGCACATACACGCGCCCAAGCATGAAAACTATAAACCGTTCCACTGCATGGTGAGCAGAGGCGGGGAGCGCATCGGAGTCTCGTACTCGCCAGCTCAGCAGTGCGCCAGCCAGCCGTAGCAGCGCACCCCGCACACACCCCACGCGCTCGCTCTCTCTCTCTCTCTCTTAGCTGTCCCCTGCTCTCCTGCCATCCATTTCTTCCGAGATGCGTCATGTGCGCCTAGAGAGAGAAAGAGATAAAAAGCTGCTACGTCTGTGCGAGCCCCGGTGGCACTGGAGAGAAAAGTAGCCATTTGTTGTGCAAGCTTCGCCAAATCCCCAGACCCTCCGGGGGGTCCCCCGGCCGCTCCCTCCCCAACGTTTATTTTACCCGTTACAAGCCTGGACTTTTTAAACCGGTGTTCAAGAACATGGGAAAAAGGAGTTTGCGAGTATTATAATGGCGGAATATTAATGGCCGTGTATTGGTGGTGGCGTACAGATATATATGCTCATGTGAAGGCGTAGCAACATGTGATGGGAGAAAGAGAGAGAGAGATAGAGATCAAAGCCAAAACCCATCAGAGGACAGTGTTTCTTTTGTGTGCTTATTATCATGACATTTTAATGTCACCTTCGACGTCATATATAATTAAATGAGATTCAGAAAAAAGAATGGGGAGAAGGGCATTGGCAAGTAATGTGGAAAATAAAGAAACTTTTTCGAGAAAAAAAAACAGCCGTCTGTACTGGCCGTGGTGTAGGTAGATCCTCTTCAAAAATTCATAATACTTGAACAACTAATGGATATGGCACATGAAAACTGTGCGTTTGAGGATATCTTTGTGTGAAGAAGCCAAACATCGGTGTAATAATATTGTTAAGTAGAATCATTTAGGTATGTCAGCATCATTTCATTGCCGTGTGAATGCCGAAGTACTTGTAATTAGGGGGGGAAAAAAAAGGGTAGAACTGATACGTCGGATTCTCAAAAAGGAAGAAGGAAAAGGTCAAAATGGCAGATAATTAGTAACCATCGTCGACGAGCTAAACGAGTTACGAGTGTATATTTCAAGACTGAAATAGAGGTTAATTAGTAATTACCATAAAATGAAGAACCCGAGTACACATGGATGCGAAGGGAAAATAAACCCAAGACGCAGAAGCGTCATTATTGGGTTAATTAAATGGAAGACCAAGACAATAAGATGCAATAACAACGTCACCCGTCTTTCCCAATCGGAGTTCAGACTCCCCCCCAACCGGCCATTGCTCCTGCTGTTACTTCCTTCTCTGTTCTCACCAACAACTCGTCAACTACTGCTGGCCCGTGCTCGACCAACTTGCCCTCTCCACGGGGGCTTCTCCGGTTCTCCCCTCCCCCCACCACTATGTTCCTTTCCTCTCTCTCTCTACTTTCTATTCTCTCTCTCTCTCTCTCTCTCTCTCTCTCTCTCTCTCTACTTTCTACTCTTCTTCTCTGTCTCTCCAAGTTGTGGATGATGAGTATAAAGAAGAGGAGGAGGGGGAGGCCCCGTTGGAATAAAGATTATTGTGTGGGTCGGCATACACATGGAGAGGAAAGCAGTGGGAAGAGGCAGGGGGCCGCGAGGGCATTCTGTGCAAGCGTGGCCCTGATCAGGAGGAGGAAGCCTTTCTCTCGCTTCCACCGCCGCCGCCCCGCTTCCGCCGTCGTTCGCCGACCTTGCGTCGCGCAATCTGCTGCCACACAGCAGAGCACCTGACGGGGGGTTGACGCGGCTGGTGTGCCGGTGACAGTGGGAGGGTGGTGGGGCTGGTGGACGTTGGAGCTTGCCGCGGTTGGGGGAGAGGGGTGCAGTGCAGTCCAAGGGAAATGATGGTGGTTGTTGCTGTTCCCACCGCCACCGCCACTGCTGCTGCTACTGCTGCTGCCCCTACTGCTACAGTGGCCGCCTCTACCTCCTCTTCTTAATCTTCCTGTTCCTGCACATACGCGGCTGCTAGTCCCTTCGTCGCTCTCTCCCTCTCTCCGTGTAGCCTTCTGTGTGACCGCATTTTTACTCTTATACTTGCTGCTTCACCACCCTGCATTTGCTACAATGGAGGAGAGAGGTCAACCCAGCTAGCCATTCTCTCCCGCACTTCTCTTCCTTGCGGACCTCCATCGGCTTGTTTTGGTATTCTCCTGATTCCTGATTAGATCGTGGTCTATGTTCTCTGCACCTCTCGTTGTTGATTCTGGGATCTGCCTGAGGGCTGCTGCAACCGCCGCCAACTGTCGGCCCATGGAGAACGGGTCGGCGGAGGACTGCTGCGTGAAGGTGGCGGTCCACATCCGGCCGCTTATCGGGGATGAACGTCTTCAGGGTTGCAAGGACTGTGTCACCGTGGTTCCCGGCAAGCCGCAGGTGCCATGCGTCTTCTCCCCTGTTTCCTTGTTCTGTGTTTGACCCCTCTCAAAATTTGGATTGTCTCTCCATCTATCTCAATCTCCGGTGCTCTCGGTTTGATCTGGCGGGAAGGAGGCTTTAGGTACGCCTTGATGAGGGGATTTACGGGTAGAGGGTGAGGAAGGAAGAAAATGGAGGTGGAATGAGGGAAATCGGAGGCATTCATGGTGTCCAATTGAAGATCTTATCATCCAACAGATCGATGTTTACATGGGTCTCTGATAATTCACAAAGATTGTTCCGAGATAATTTGACACGATAATTGAGATGAGTAATGGGAATGCAGAGAATTCGTGGAGAATTTTAGACATATTGCTGGCGGACTAAGGTAGAAACTAGAAAACATTTTCCTGGCTTTTTTTTTGTTTTTTCATATTCTGGTGTGGCGGGCCGTCTGGGACTCCTATGATGAATGGAGGGTGACCACCATTGTGCGAGGTCTATTTCTACTCATAATTTAGTCATCCCTCTTAATTACGTATGAGAAGAGTTGCTCCAATTCCTGGGTCGGGTCAAATGGACATGGTTGGTCTCATAGCAAGGTTAGCACGTTGGAAAAGAAGAGAAGAAATCCTACACGAAATGCATCAACTCTTCTTCTTTTGTTGTGTATACCTGTACACAGTTATATCAAGGCCGATTCATGGGATAAAGCACCTGAACTTTAAAAAGATCATTACCTTCCGGATTTTACTGTTTTTGGCATTGGCTACCCCCATATCTTTGTTTTGGAAATTACATAGAATAGTTCTGGTCCAATCTCGTTGTTTTCGTTCTTCATTCCGTAGCTATGTGCAAACTTTTTATCTGCTGTCCCTTTCCTCAGTTGTCTCTACACGTATCACTTACTTTCAGTCCATTTTATGTTTTGGCAGAGGAATTTGCTCATTTGTCTCTACGCATGTCATTTGCTTTAATTCTTTCATAATTCTGTAGGTAGTCAGATTAGCTTGAAGTTATGAAACATATCATTGTTATGAGGTTAATCCAATACAGAGAAGCCTGATCATGCAGTTTCATATTTTAACGTAATTGCAGAACTTCGTAATTGCATCTCATGGCCAAGCATTATCTAGATATTCTGTCAAACTTCTAAGTGGACATGTCTTGTGTATTCCATACTGATTTTCTCCCAGGGCACAGATCCAGCGGGCATTCCTACCTACATGCTAATCTCAATCTCAATATTGTTCCCTTAGAGAAAATTTCATCCTTTCTTTGAGCTATTAATGTCTAAACTTTTTTTATGCATTCTTTATATTGCCATTTGGTCATCTTGACATGTGCGAGAAAGTTTTCTTGTTTGCATCTGCTTTTATAATTGGTAGATAAAGTTTCCAGAAGGGTGGACAGTTAGTGATTAGGATATCTAAAAGATTTGAGTTCTCTTATATTGATGCTAGTATATAATAATAATAATAATAATAATGTCACTGGAAAGATATGTACCTTCCACAGACTGGGTGAAGTTTATGACACATGACAGAACACCTATTTGAATGACTGATTTTTTTTTCTTTTTTTCCTGCTAAGCTGAGGAATTATTTGCTACCACTTGAAATCAATATTTGCTTGGTCTCACCTTCATTATCTACTCCTTGACTCCTAAACACTAGTGAATGATATCCAATGTTGGAAAAAAGCATCTAGGTTTCTGAGTCCAGAGTTCTTGCTTTGTAGCCACATAGGTTCTAAGGCCCGCTAAGGACCTGTAGCAGCACGTACCCCAATCTTTCACTACTTTATTTACGTGATCCAAGTTTTCCCAAATACGAGTACAAGTAAAAGAAATACTACACTTCCCATATTGGGCATACCCTAGGGATTTGACAACAAATAGTTGCTAGAGAGAGGAAAGCCACATTCTGCGAATTAGTCTCTGGTCCAAGGCCAACACTGCTGATATGAGCCCTCACCTGAAAAGTAGGGAGTAAGTCTCACAAGTCATAGGCTTAGTAGGGATCCTTCAATCCTACCACTTAGCCAAAAATAGCGAAATAACAACATAATATGATATGATAAAAATAGTTCAATTAAACTATGCAGGAAAGCAACAAACTAAACTAATGATAAACAAAGTAAGGCACCACCTTAAAGTGGTCTACACACGGTGAACACAAGACAAGCATGCACAGAGTCAACAACAAGGCACCATCTCAGACCAGGGCTAGCCAACCTACACTAGCCTACTCTTGTCTAGTCGACACCCTAGTCTCATCGACAATAAAACACGTCCATCAGCCTCTTAGTCAAGCACACCAACAGGCGACTCACCTCCCAACTATCGCCTCATGTCTAACTAGCTCCATACGCACGGAGTGGGGCAAGTGAGGACTCTGTAGAAGACAACACAACTATGGCCCCATGCCTAACCACCTTTACCAGACTTTAAAACCTCATAGAGTAAGACAAGTGAGAAGAGTAGGAGTATATGGGGACCGTGGCTCCACACCCCGACTCTGTCCTCTCCCCATGTGTTCACAAGTGAACTATGCAAGTCATTGCCTCCAACCATTTTTCTCCAGCCTGGACGTAGGCTCAAGAGCAAGGGGAGTCCCAAGAAACAACTCAAAATCGATCATGCTCGAGGCATAAGGGTTAGACTCCCCAAACTCTCCCTCGACTGAGATGTGCTCAAGGCACCGAGGTATCTGACTAGTGGGACGTCGCGCTAGGAATATAGCATTGACTACCTTAGGACTCAAAGTGCGTGGAAAACCAACATGATCAACTCATCTAACTTCGACTACAAATGCATTCTCTTATTTAGACACCTTAAATGTAAAACGCATCAGCCATCACAGATGCCTCCTAAATGTGTCTATTGAGATAGATGCCTTTAGAATGGAGCTCACCTCTCTCCCTTGATATGGAAAACCCTTATTGCATGAAATAAACCCCACATTTCCTTCCTATCATGCTTCTAACATTAGGAATCAGCAAGAATCCAAACTTGGAGCATGGGGGAAAGTCACCCTACCTCTCTTTAAAGAGCCTAACCTATTGGGCATTTTCGTAAGTTGGTCGCCTCCTCCTCATCGTGACCACCACATCCACACACACCATCGCTTAGTGCCAAGTACTACTTTGTCATCGCCCTCGTCCAGTAGTCATCGTTGGTCACTGAGGAAGAGGAAGAGGAGGAGAGGGTGTGGAAACTCAGAGAGGGAAGGTAAGGGGAAAAAAGGGTCGACTCGGTGGGGGGTTCCTATATAAAGGCCCGACATTAAAGACGCGTCAAAGGCGTTATGATGTGATAAGTTGGAAACATGTTAAGTTCATGCAAATACTTCAGAACACATCCTTCCTTACGCCTTTACTTAACAGATCCTTCTGACACCTGACATATTAAACTAACACCTAGCAGGCTTACCAGTGCACTAGCAGATGTGTTCATTTGACCAGATGCCTCCTTGGCCATGCATGTTGCCACCTGGCAGTCGAGGTTAGATGTCTAATAGTTGACTAATGCATTACGGAAACACGTTCTTCTGCCCAGATGGCTCTACCTGATAGAGGCCTAACACATTGGTAGAACACTTGATGTTCTTGCCTCACTACCAAACAATACATCTAAACACATCAGCTAATGCAGACGCATTGAAGATGCATGTTGGACACGTAAAAATTCACATAAATATGTGATGATATAAATTTTTTTTTCTGAACCTCATGAGAGGGAAAATGTATACGTATGCACATGTAGGGCTACATGAATAGCCAGTGCTAGTTTTTGTGCGGCTATATGTATATCAAACGAATAGGGGACGTTTCCCCACTGACCGCAGTCAGTGTTAATTTATATTGGTGTAAAGTCCGAACACTTTTGATTAATTGTCAAAGAGGTCTTAATATCTTTTATAGGGGTTCTGATGCTACGAGCAAGTTCATTTACGTTGGCTCATTATGGGTTGTTGATCATCACCAAATAATTAATGGGATTAGAGTTTCATTATAGGCCTTATTAGATGAGGCAAAACCCTATAGTCCAAAGAACATAGCATAGGGAAGAGCCTTAGGCCTTAACGGGAGGGGTTACGGATATTTTTGGACTCCAGGGGTATTTTGATAATGTTTGAATTCCAAGGGTATTTTGGTAACTTGTTCAGGACCCAGGGACTTGGTACAAGTTTTTGGGCTGGAGATGGGTTTTTATACAATCCCTTACTTCCATAGACTCTGAGGTCATTTTCGGATGGTTTGGAGGTTATTTAACCATGTTTAGGGTTGCAGGGGTATAATAGTAATTTGACCAAGCCAGAGGGGCTCAATACAAGTTCTGGATTGACGACAAATTTTGGTGGGGTTCCTAACCTTCAGAGACACTAAGGCAATTTCTAGAAGGTTTGTAGGTGACTCGGACATGTAATGAACATGTTCTGAGTAATAGGGACATATGCGTAATTTGCCACACAACCACAAAAATGGATGGATAAAAATGAAATTATTTCATTTTATTTATCATTGGGGCAAGTAAGTGGTGTTCGACATATTGTTGATTGTACAAAGTGGGATTCGCACTAACACAGAATACGAGGGCATAGTCACAATTCAAATAATTGTAGGGTATAACTGCAATTCACAAGACTTAAATGTGTCTGGTCGACAAGGTGGGGCGTTTTCACAACTTCTAAAAGTTACATGTTGCCACCATCCAAGTGACTGCCCAAGCCATTAAGGCTAGGGGTGTACAACGGTTCGGTTTCCCCAATTTTTGGGGAAACCGAATTGAACCGAACCCCTTCAGTGAACTGAATCGAACGGTTCGGTTCGGTTCAAACCGAAATTGGCCAAAACTGGCCACTGCGCGCACAAAAACATGGAAAATGGCAAAAAATCGGATCTTTGCAAGGCGCTGGCGAGGCTCGAACTCGCGCCAACGTGCGGGGAGGGCGCGTTCCACTGCGCTACGGTCGGTTTTATGTTTAAATGTAATATTAATTAATTATATATATATATATATTCGGTTCATTTCGGTTTCCCAACCTGAAACCGAACTGAACAGTGAGGTCCTCCAAACCGAACCGAACCGGTTCGGTTTTTCGGTTTGGACCATATAGTGAACAGCCCTAATTAAGGCATAAGTGCAAAGACCCAAGAGTAAATTCGTAATTTCATACCCTTAATGGGCTTGCACAAACTGACGCACGAACACACTTGCACGAACTAGCACAAACAAATATGAACAAGCACAAATTGGCTTTAAGTGTTCTCTTCCTCTCCTCTTCCCCCGTACCATGTCACAACGTGGTACATCGCACTGACGCGGGTTATAGGGGCAGAGCCACCATGGTCGACGTATTGTCGACTACACAATATTGTATTCCCCGCTGATGTGGGTTACAGGGGCATAGCCACCATGGTCGACATATTGTCAATTGTATAATATTGCATTCCTCACTAACACGGGTTACAGGGGCATAGCCACAATTTTATAGAAGTACAGGATATAATTGCAACTTGTAGAATTTGGATCTTCCTACAAGTAAGGGTATTTTAGTAACTTCTGAGAGTTACACATTTCCCCTCCAAGCGGCATGAAGATGCTACATCACGATCATTGTCCACACCATAAGGGGCATAAGGGCATAAGTGTAAAAATCCAAAGATATTTATGCAATTTTGCATACCCTTAAGCGCTTCACACAAAACCACGGATGAACGAACGAACCACGAACAAGTGCATGAACTTGGCTCCAATGGGTCCTCTTCTTCCCCCTGAGCAACTCCCTAGATGGGGTATTTATAGAATCCCCCAGGCCCCCTGAATGAGGACTTTGCCCCATTGGGGTATCAAAAACTGAGAATTCTGCCCCAGTAGACCCCCAAAATGGGGGTTTTGGCCTCGGTGGGACCCAAAAATGGGGTTTCAACCCTGGTGGGGCCCACCGGGGTAAGCCTGACTCCGCGGGAGTCTGGTCAACCACACTGGGGGGCAGCAGGGTTGACCACCCCCTGCAGGGGCCAGGTTGGCCCCGCTGGGCCTCCCAGAACCCGTGCCTCGCGGAAGCAGGGTTGGCCCCGCTGCGGCCCCAGCAGGGTTGACCGTCCCCTGCTGGGGGGCGGGGCCAACCCGCTGGGCTCCAGCGGGGTGAACTGGCCTTTCGGGGGCCTTTTTTGGGCCCAAACAGGCCTTGAGAAGGGCCAGTTGGGCCCAGTTGAGACCCTTTTTTTAGAAAAAGGGTGCAACAATGCGTCAGATCGTACCTATGCCTTTAGGTGGCCATGCACTTCTAATAAAAAAAACAATTTCTAGTCCAGATCGGGTCCCTCATCCACTCAAAGCCTTGGTGATTATCTGACCCAAGACTCTAAACCAGATCCGAAGGAACCCGAGACCACATGCTTCATGTCATTCAAGTCCATCTTTAATCTTTTCTGTATGTCGTTTATGACGAGTATACAATTTAGCATCCAATGTAGAGATTGGAGGGGCTAATTGCATGGGCTATAAGGGTTGGCCAACATTACTCTCATTAGTATACAATCAATTCATAAGTGGGGCACCCTTTCTATCTTGGCATCTTGTACTGGGAGAACCCACTTTCCCATTTCACAGTATGAAATAGTTTTTTCAAAGATTGAATACATTCTCTATGCCGCCCAAATTGGTTATTCATTTTCCGACTTTAGCTAACAAATCTCTTCTTTGTTTTATAGTTTTCTCTTACAAATAGAACACCATATGTGTGCTTATAATATCTCTTTCACTGATCTTTGGGCAAGAATGGTTGGCATCTTTTAGTATACACCACATTTTACCATGTAGAGAAGGACAATTAGCATTCTGTAGGAGATAAGGTTTATGCCTCAGGTATTTGCTCCAACCTGAAGCCTTGGAGATTGACTTGTATCATGTGGAGGTTATAATCTTATATGATCCTGTCCAACTGTTATTAGTTACCTTAGATAATGTTATGACTGCTGTAAGTTCAGCAAGTATTACTCCATTGTGGTCAAACCTGTGAGTGCAATATTGAGTTATTTAGACTAGTTGGCCAAACAAGTTACTGTGTGCATCTACATTAATTTCTTTTCAAGTGAATGGAATTTTGCATTTAATATAGGGTCCTCAGATGTTTGTTTACTCAAGGATTATCAAGAATTTCATGGTAATTATATCGATGGTATAAATGTTGAATAATGTATTGATAAAAATAAGTGTGATATTACCATTTTTTATGGTCTCAAGGTTTTGATGGCAGCAAGATAGGTACTCAAAAGGAAATGCACACATTTAAGCTAAACATGCCTGTATCTATTCAACAAGTTCATTAATTTCAATGTATGTATTGGAGATTTATAAGGATATTATGTCCATAATTGCTTTTGGTTATTGCTTTATTTTCCGTCAGCATTTTGCTTGTAAGTGGTCATTCTTTGACATTTATTAGAGAGAGTTATGGTTTGCTACTTGGATACAGGTGCAAATTGGGACCCATTCTTTTACCTTCGATTATGTCTATGGAAGTGGTGGTTCTCCACCATCTGCAATGTTCGAAGAATGTGTGGCCCCTCTTGTTGATGGTTTATTCCAAGGATATAATGCTACTGTTCTTGCATATGGTCAGGTGTGGCATCAAAGTCCCTCTCACCTTAGATTTGCCTGCAAAATGATAGAAAAGCAGACAATATAGTTGCATGGTTGATCTACTAAAATTATTTAACTTCTAATTAGTTGCTTTTATCATCTGCTGCAGACAGGTTCAGGAAAAACATACACCATGGGTACAGGATTTAGAGATGGATGTCAAACGGGCCTTATCCCTCAAGTTATGAATGTACTATTTGAAAAAATTGAAACCTTGAAACAGCAGACAGAATTCCAGATACGTGTTTCCTTCATTGAGGTATACATGTGTTGGTCATTTTATTCTCCCTTCCATTACTTTCCAGAGGCATGATTTCTTAAAGATAGATATCTTCCTTCCTTTCTATGTTTGCATAGAAGATACATTCGCTTATAAGATGTAATGTCCTATTTCTGGGAAATGGTAAATCAATGGGTTTCCTCCGTACCATTTTCTTGGACTAGATCATGAGCATTGAGCTTCACTTAGAATAAGTTTGATCTGAGATATGATACTTTAAGTTAATATTTTCATTTATTTAGTTCATAAGTACATAATATCAGGTCTTTAAGAAGCTGCAATCAAATATGCTTCATGTTTTTCTTAAAGAAAGTATGAGGTTAAAACTCAGTGAACACTTGATGCTGACTTGGAACACCCCCCTTGGTTTTAAATTGTGTATATAAGGCAATTTTCTGGTATATATTGGCTTTGACTCTATAGAAAGGGGAAATAGATAATTAAGTTCTAGGCTCCAATAATCCAATTAAATCTTGTATGCCACATCAATTATCCAGCTCATTTTGTATTTTGTACTGTAGTGCTCAATAGTGGTTCTGAAAGTCCATTGATATGGTACATGTGCATGGTTGTAAAAAGTAGTCTATTATCTGATCAATAATCATCATAATTTTTTTTTTAAGTGGGTAGTACCACATGTATATATTAAGAAAGAAGGAGAATGTACGAATATAGGTGGGCCAAAACACCCAAAAAGGAACCTCCCCACAGCACCTATACGAAAACCAACACCAAGAAGGTGTAAATCACTCTACCGCCCCAAAACACCCAAAAGAGGAGATAGAGCAATGTTTACATTAGAAAATTGGACTGCCCATTCCTTCACCCTATCCCAAACAAAATTGACCAAATGCTCCTCCGATCTGGATTCCCTCTTGAAAATCCGAGAATTACATTCCCCCCACACCGCCCATAAGGTGGCATGAAGGATGAGCCACCAAACAATTTTGTCCGCCTTTCGGGGCCAGCACCTATGCCACTCTTTCAAGAGAGAGGACACATCATTCCTCAAGGTGATAGAATTACCGGTCTTTCGAGCAATCTCCCTCCAAAGTCGCTGAGAATAGGGGCATCCCACAAAAAGTGATACAGGGTCTCCTCGTGGCCTCCACAAAAACAGCAAGAAGGATCCACATTAGGCAAAAAATGACACAATCTATCTCTGGTGGGAAACCTCCTCTGCACAATTCTCCACATGAAGACCTTGACTTTAAGAGGGCTGGCCGGTCTCCAGACTTCCTGCAAAAAGGCAAAACAGACACCCCCATCCGAACATACATCATACGCTGACTTCACTGAGAATGCACCTCCCTTTCCCATCTCCATCTCCAAACATCTTCCCTATCCTGGGACGATAAGGAAGAATGTGCCTCATCAAACTCTGGAATTGATCCTCCTCACCCAGCTGGAAGTGGCACCTAAAGGTAGGAGCCCATGCACCTCCAGGGAGATGCATATCAAAAGTCTGGGCCACGGATGCGAGTGGATCCACTGTCAAAGCACAAAGGCTGGGAAACAAAGGCTTCAAAGTAAAATCTCCGTACCATCTGTCTTTCCAAAAATCTGCAATTCCTGTCGTCCCCCAACACAATCCTCACACCAAAAGCTATAAGATCTCTGCAGGAGAAAATACATCGCCATTGGGGGGAAGTCCTGTGACATGGTGGTGGAGTCAAGTCCCAGACTCTAGAAGAAGAGTAATAGTGACACTTGATAACCTCTGTCCACGGCCCTTCTTGCCCTTTGCCCGTCCTCCAAAGCCACTTACTCAAGAGAGCCAAGTTGAAGTTGACATTCTTCAGTCCCAAACGCATCTTCTTAGGGAGGGTAATCTTGCTCCAGGAGATATCATGCCATCCTCTAGTCTTGTCACTAAAAACATGCCAAAAGAATCTGCACTGTATAGAGTGTAACTTCCAAGCCACAGAGCTAGGAATCCGGAAGACAGAGAAAATAAGTAGGCAAACTGTCCAACACCGAAGAGCATAAAGTGAGACGGTCCCCAAAAGATAACAACCTCGCCTTCCATCCTGCAAGACGGGACTCAAACCTTTGAATGATGGGTCGCCAATGAGCACAACACAAAGCCCCCGGCGAAAGAGGAAGACCAAGGTACGGTATAGGGAAAGTACCACTGGTACACCTCAAAAGAATAGCAGCCCTCCAAAGTGGTCTCTCCTCCAAATTCACACCAAGTAGGGTGCTTTTATCAAAATTAACATCAGCCCAGTAGCCTCCTGAACAAACTCCAACAAAAGCCTGGTCATAGCATACGATTGGCCCTCGTCCTCTAAGAAAAGGATGGTATCATTAGCATAATAAAGATGGGAGATAACTGGACCATCTCTGCTCACTGCAAACCCTTTAATTAAGCCAGCCACCTCAGCCTTCCTCCATACCCTGCTAACCAAGCTAGCCACCAGCACAAACAAAAGGGGGAAAGGGGGTCCCCTTGTCTCAAGCCTCTGATATCATACTGCATTCAGCTAGATGTAGTGCATGGATATGTACCTAATTCCTAAAATGGTTTTCTTTCTTCTACCATAGTACATAAGGCTTGTTACTGCTATTTACTGTAGTTTCCATTCAAACCTTACAAGTATCTTCTTGATCTTTCAACCAGGGCAACTTGCCTATAGGCCCTACACCAAGAACGGTGCAGCGGATGAGGTTGTCTTGTATTCCATATTGGTCTAACATAAATAATACAAATCCTATTCACCATAGCAGAACCCAATTCTTTTAGCTGTGTGCCGCCACTCGAGGTCTTGATTACAAATTTGTTACTGTTGATCTCAATTGTCTAGAACATGTTGGTTGTGTGTTTGACGGATGCCTCATGGCAATGGGTCGCCCTTCTATGCTTCTTCTGCATGTTTTTGGTTAACATTGCAATCCTGTACTTTTATTTTCTTTGTTGTGCATAGTGATATTTTCATATAATCATAAAATAACAGCAAGTTTCTGGCCATGAAGATTCTAAAAGAAGAAGTGAGAGACTTGCTGGATCTGTCATCTGTTGGAAAAGCAGATGCCTCAAATGGGCATGCAGGGAGGGCAACACTTCCAGGGAAACCGCCAGTGCAGATTCGAGAGACATCGAGCGGGGTTATAACACTTGCTGGGACCACTGAAGTTGATGTTCGAACACAAAAGGAAATGGCTTCATGTCTAGAACAAGGATCATTAAGTCGTGCAACTGGAAGCACAAATATGAACAACCAGTCAAGGTTAGAACTGGACCACACTAATTATGTTAGTAAGTTATTTATCTTCCATGACAATAACAGTAAGCTCATATGACATCAATTTGAACCAGGCATGAGTATGAGGTTAATGATCCAAGGTCTAAGCAAATGTTTGGCCAGGTATTCCTGGCATATGCACAATTTTTCCAAGAGATGGTTGCTGAGGATACATAAGTGATTAACTGTAGACCATCTTCTTGTTTCAATACCTTAAAACAGTTTGTTTGACAGTTTTCGTACGTGATACATCAGGCGCACATCTGGACATCTCTTCTTAAAGCATTTTTTGGAAGAATTTCATTGATCAAAATAAATGCACATTGCATTTGGGTGGTCAAAGAGAGTATGGTACTCATATTTGTATCCCTTCACTAAATATGTGGTCAATAAGATAGATTCTAAGTCATTCTTTTCACTGAAGTTTCATAAATCATATAAAATGTAATTGTATAGTATAGTGGTACTTGAGATTTATTTCTACAGCATTGTGTAATCGTTATTGTTAACCTAGAACCTAGGTCTTAAGGGAATCTTCTACTCTTGTCAAAAAAAGGGAATCCTCTACATATAAAGAGGGAAGGTGCCCATAGGCTATTATTCTATGTGAGGCTAAAGTCAACAAATACCAACCATAAGGAATGGTAGACATATGGCTTTACTAGAGGTTCATTTTGTAGTATATGTAGTTCCTACTTCCTAATGACAGAAGATAATTACTACGTTGCAAAAAAATATTTGTGATTTTTTATTTCTGAGCATTTTTAAGTGTATCTCTATCTTGTAGTTTTAAAGTTCAATCTAATTTGTTGCTATTGGAGATAGAAAGCCCATTTTTGTAAGAAAAAATCTTGAAACCTAAGGATTGAAAATATTTTGGGACAACTTTCTTTTCTACCAAAGAAACAAACATCTTTTCCAAACTTTAATGAGAAACTTTTTTCAAAAATAATAAAATTTTTATAGTGGATTTGCTCCCCCCTCCAATTGAGGCTGGCTTCGCCACTGCCAAAAATACTCTAGGATTTCTGCTATTTTAATTTTGTTATCAATGCATTTGAATATTTCTAGGGATCTGAAAGTACATAGCTAAATTCAACCATTCAATGTATCAATTTCCTTTTGGTGCAGTCGTTCGCATGCCATCTTCACAATCACTCTGGAGCAGATTCGCAAACTTGATCCAGTTTTTAACACTGATGGGACAACAATTGATGATATGAACGAAGACTATCTATGTGCAAAACTCCATCTTGTAGATCTTGCTGGGTCAGAAAGAGCAAAACGTACAGGTTCAGATGGCCTTCGTTTCAAGGAAGGTAGGAAAACCTCTTATGTAGTTTATACGAGAGTTCAGATTTCAGCTTTAGTTTATATGAGAGTTCAACTTCAAATTAATACAAATGCCTTGTTTGTCATCTCCTCTTATTCAGGGGTTCACATTAATAAAGGCCTTCTTGCACTTGGCAATGTTATAAGTGCACTTGGAGATGAGAAGAAGAGGAAAGAAGGTGTCCATGTTCCGTACCGTGACAGCAAACTTACAAGGCTGTTGCAGGTTTGTCCTTTTCCTCTTGTAATCAGAAAGTTGAAAGCATAATTTCCTCCATTCTTGTGAGTTTTCTAATTGATAAAATTCTTCATTTAGTATATTAGGTAAGTAAAAGAGCTTCATTAAAACAGGGAGAGAAAGGAAGACATATTGAAAGCCAAACTGAATGTCTGATTCACCAATAACTAATAAAGCCTCAAAGAACTGAGCAATAGTAACAGTGGAACCTGAAAAGAACCAAAAATGTAACACAAGTATACGAGGGGACGGTCCAATCTAACATGAGAAGAACGGATCCTCTAGCTGACTTTTGTATTCCCATTTCTTATATTGTGTCTCTACTAGTATGGCTTATTATCACATATAAGGAATGCCATAATGGGCCTCAACATTCTCTTGGAAGGGCAAAGTGAAGAGGTCTTCAAAAAATCCTAGAAAGACAGTTAGGGAATAGCCATCAAAGACCATGATAATCTTGCTTTTCTTTAGTAGATTATTCAAGTTTTGTGCACTTTACCATTCACTATGTGTGCATGTTGAGTGGCTGACTTCAGAATAACACTCAGATATGTAGGCATTGTCTAATGTTAGCACCCCAGGTCCCCAACTGAAGGGTGAGGAGAGAATCTAGGACTGAAGAAACTGTGGTACAAGGGATTAAGAGTAATGTTTTGGCTTGGGCTAAATTAATAGGTCACTTTGAGAGTCCTCATTCTCCTCTTCTTTTGTTCATGGGGAGGTGAGGTTGTTTATTTTGGGTTGTTTGAACTGGAGAGAGGACGTTTGTTTGGAGGTCTTTTTGTTGCTTTGCCTTTACTCTTGTACATTCTTCTTATTTCAATATACTTTGTGGTACCATCCACATTTCAAAAAAAAAAACTGAAGGGTGAGAATAGATTATCTTGGCAAGAAGAAAACCAAGCGAAACGCTAGCAGACTTGTCTTATCGTGTTTCTTTTCTTCCCTCTTTTATTTTTTGCTTTCTTATACCCAGGTGTTTGTGCCTCTACATTTGGTCTATTAATAATGATTTTTAGATGAAAATGAAACAGTTGGCTCACTCCTACCATTTTTATACACACCTACATGTCCATCTGGGATTTTTTTTCTTTTGGAAGTGTCCATCTGGGATTAGTTTTAGATGATTCACATGTAGTCTTAAACATGTTCCACTGCCAGTCATCTTATCTGTGTCAATTACATGTTGTCCTTGCTTATGCGCTTTTCGGAACAAATTAGAATGACATTGCTTTCTCAGCCCTCAGGTACTAATCTAATTTGACAAGTTACATGATTTTATTGCTAACTTCGTCTCTAACAGTTAGGTACTGTCTTTAAGCTGAAGACTAAGGCAACAGTTTCAAGTTTCAACCTATCCTTGATTTTTTTTTGAGATGCATGTTTCCTATTGTCAAGGTAAAAACCATCTGACATCATTTGTTTATCTATTTGGTTCACCTGTGGCAGGATTCACTTGGTGGAAACAGTAGAACAGTTATGATAGGTAATGTGCCTTCCTTTCCTTATGTATAACAGAGTAGTTGCTCTGATGTATTTGCTTAATTCTACTTATTCTGCCACTCATTAAATTCATTTATCATAAAGCTGAAAGGAAGGCTGGCAGTTTCTTCTCCCTCATTATTGGGGTGACATTATCTTCTTCTTTTTTATTAATAGACCAAATCCCCCTCACCTGGGCCGGGATTATCCTGGGTCCTAACCTACTTAACTTAGAGAAGATATGTCCTGTTGTCTGTATGTGTGCCAAGATTGGAAAAATAGACTTCAATGCTTTCCCAAGCTACCAAAGATACATTGTTCTATTATGTTTGCGGCATCAGAGAAATTTAGGAATGACTCATGGAGCCCTTTTATTTACATTTCTCTTTCAGCCTGTATAAGTCCAGCAGACATTAATGCGGAGGAGACCCTTAATACCCTGAAGTATGCTAATCGTGCTCGCAACATTCAGAACAAGCCTATTGTGAGTGCTTCAATTTACTAAGTCTCAAATATAAGCTTATGTTCATCAATTAATTTATTTTGTAATGAAAGGTTCCAAAGCTTTTGTTTTCTGCTATCATAAAGTCAACATTATCATCATGCCAAACCTATCATCTCAATGTCGATCAGCTAGGATTTGGTCATCAAGGCTTTAAAGAATTTGAATTTTTTTCTCTGAGCAATCAACCTTGTGCAACCAACTATTATCGCATAAAGCTACTGTGCGCTCTCTGGCATGGCACTGGAGGATATTTCATTGCAATGTTCCTAATAGGCATGAAGTGAATAATTACCACACATTGGAAAAGGTGAAGAAGGGAACAGACACGAGAGCAGATAAAGAAGAAAGGATAGAGGAAAAGATGTAGAAAAGCAAGGGTGAGGAATGAAAATCAGAAAAAGGAAAGGAATATAATGTAAAAGGTGAACATTGGAACTACAGATGAAAATTAATTAATTATAATTATTAAAACAGCTGCTATCACTAAGCGTACTATATGAATTTGATATATTAAGTTCAATAGTGCTATTTTTACAGCCTTGATGAAATCTTCATTTGAATTCACATGCTGTGAAATATTCTATTCTCAAGGGCTGGTCAAAATTGGAGATAAGTTATTATTTGCATACTTAATTATTTACATTGTAGAATTAGTATTTAGAAGTTTTTGATGGATTACTTTATTGTTAGTTAACTTTCACCCATTTTAAAATGAATACTTGGCACTGTGTGATACATTACCTTATGGTCTTCTTGGTATTTTTTTCACTTTATATCAAATGTCATGAAAAAATATTCACCCAATTAATGGGTGACAGAAGATGTCCTAAATCCATATTTGTGTTAACTAACAGGTCAACAGAGATCCATTATCCAGTGAGATGCAAAAGATGCGTCAACAAATGGAATATTTGCAGGCAGAGCTACTGTGTGCTCGTGGGGGAGGATCATCTGATGAAATGCAGGTAATCCAAGGTTTTACATTTACTTAGTTCTTTGTAGAGTGTGTTACATTCACATGAAGTCTATTTTGTTTTTCGATCATCTTGCAGGCTTTGAAGGAGAGGATTTCCTGGCTGGAAGCTACGAACGAAGATCTCGCTAGGGAACTACATATGTTCCGGAGCAGAAGCATACTTGTTGAGCATTCAGAAAGAGATTCTCCTGTATGTGATTGGATTAGTTTACTTTTCCTCTTGCTTTAACACATTATCCATGTTAAGTTCCTTTGGATAGACCACTCATTCAAGCTAGGTCAAACTGATAACTTTGTCCTGGTGAAATGCATTCACAGACTATCCATGTTGAGTGTCATGTTCTTATATAATGAGAACTGGTTTAATTTAAAAATCATATAGTATTTAATGACTGATAGAGTAGTTTAATCAATGCCACAGGATACATGATACTCCTTGTTTGTAAGTGAACCCTTCATTTGATTTGTCATTTGCCTGCCTGGCAAATGAAAACTGAATGGATTTAGTTCTCACTAAAAGGCACTAAATTGTCCCACTTCTTTCTGTTGAAACCCCTTGTATGCACTGATAGTGGTATGTCATTGTCTGTAATTGAGTAATCTTCATGTTCAGGAGGATCAAAGCTGTTTTATGAAAGTTGAAGGGCAAAAGAGAAACTTACAAAATGGCGAATCATATGATTATCATATGGGTGAAATCATGAAAGGTACCTCCCTCTCCTCACTTCTCATGGGCAATATCATTATAAGTTTTTCCTGGGTGGTGCCATGGTGGGCTGCTGCACTCAATATCAATATTGACAAAAGCTCCCTAATTTATTTGTGACTTTGGCAGGGGATATATGTCGGGTTAGGGAGGGGTATGTTGAGGGTTAGGAAGAAATGGCAGTTTGGCAAGGGGGGTAGGTTAATCGGGTTAATTTTTGGAAAAGTGGGGTAAAAGAGAGGTTAAAAAGGGGTTTGGGTACCCCACCTATTTAGGAGGGTTAAGTTAACCCCCTTTAACCCCCAACCTATTTTTTAGTGCCAAAGGGGGATAGGTTAAAAGGGGGATTAAGCAACCCCCGGTTAAAATAACCAGGGGTTTCTTATCCCTCCGTCAAATAGTGATGGCAAGGTGCATTGTTCACATTTTTGTCTATTTTATTTCTTGTTAATAATGTCTGTGCTCCAGATAGCAAAAGAGTTTTTGCTTTATAGCTTGTATACATGTATGAATGTGTTATTATTGCTGTTTTAGTAGGTGATAATGCCAAGGAAATTGCTGATGAAGTAGCTAAAGAGTGGGAGCATTCACTTATGCAAGATACGATGGGAAAAGAACTGAATGAATTAAATAGACGCCTGGAGCAAAAGGAGGTATGACACAGGAATCTGCAAACATTTATTATTGTATCTTCTTGGAACCTGGATTCCCTCGAAACGAGGGCAAGTATGTCCTGTAATCCCGTTCATTTCATAATTGTTACTCAAGACAAATACTGTTATAACTTATACAATAGCAGTTCTTGTAGAATTCGTAGTAAGAGATGGTATGATGCTGGTGTGCCAGTACTTCTGAATTTTACCTTTTTTTTATGTTATGGTACTTTCCTTGATACTTCTGTCTTCTGACATAAGTGCTATGAAAGAAAGGCATCCAACATGTTTCATGATACTTTTCACAAAATCCAGGAAAATTATGTCCTGGCAAACCAAGGGTTGGTTTCCTTGTCCTCTTATGTTCTTTTCCTTTTCCTCATAGAATGGTTTTCTTGGCAAACTTGTCCATGCTGGGACATTTGCATCTAACATGAATGCCACCATTATAGCATTATTCACTAGTGTGAAAAGGAAATGTATATTGATCGCCTTAGGTACCTCTTTTCCCCATAAAGATATTGAATAAAATGACCTATTTTGCACTCTTCTATAAATTAACTTATGCAATTCATGGATGGCAGTTTCGGCCAAAACGTTTATCCGAAACCGACACACTCGATACCGGCCTAAACAGGATCCTTTGAAACCAAATTCCCTTAAACTTTCCGAAACTTCCGAAACCGAGTCCGAAACTGACTGCCATCCTTGATGTAAATACCCTTCAAAGGTAAGTAAATACACCCGAAACATATAAAATGCGGTTAGTCCTGCTGTAAAACAAGCTATTACTGCAAAAATTGGTGAATACAACCGACACAAATAACTCCTGAAAGACTAAAGCCATTGCAGGCCGAAGAGACTAACTTAAAGTTCCCTTTGTTACTGTAGAGAAAACCAACAGTACCGATGAGTGATCTCGAGAAATTAGTAATGAGCTTTCCACTATATCCAAAAGTTATTTGGTTGTTTGGCCTGTCTATAAGGATCCACGCATGGAATATGACTTTTTGTGTAAAACATGACTGCAAATATTGGATGGAAATGCTCTGACGTATGCAATTTTTTGGTAACCCTATGTATCACAAGTTTCTTGAGCTCAGATAATGATCATATTTCATACTTTCTTTGCTAGCTGTCTAGATTAACTGTTTCACATCTTGGTTATTTTATCTTTAAAAGTTATTCTGTTTACTGACATTTGCTGCAAAAATGATTGACAGCTGACTGAAGGAACTCCAGAGTATATGTTAGTTCTCATGTTTCCTTCTTCATGCAGTTGGAAATGAAATCATTTGAAGGGTCCAATACATTTGCTCTTAAACAGCATTTTGGAAGGAAGCTTATGGAACTTGAAGAAGAGAAGAAGGTTTTGCAGGTTGATATGGATGTGCATCTACCTCTTTGTGTTTCTATCCTTCCTATCATTATTTCATACTCACATCATGCATGATTCAATTCAATTTAGCGAGAAAGGGACCAATTACTGGCTGAAGTTGAGAACCTTGCTGCCACATCTGATGGCCAAACACACAAGATGCCTGATATCCACTCACAGAAACTAAAGTCTCTAGAAGCTCAGGTTAGAAATATTCAGTTGAAGATCACTTTAATGATGACCCTTGCAGTGGTCAAATTGACCATGTATGTAACATTTTCTTCAGATCTTGGATCTTAAGAAGAAACAAGAAAGCCAAGTTCAACTCTTAAAGCAAAAGCAAAGGAGTGATGAAGCTGCAAGAAAACTTCAGGAAGAAATTCAGTCTATCAAGGCACAGAAGGTTGACTCACTCACTTTGTCTATCATGTCTTTGTTGATCTCTCCAATGTTATCATCACTAATGTTTCATAGATTCTACTCTGCTAAATGCAACAGGTGCAACTACAACACAAGATAAAACAAGAAGCAGAACAATTTAGGCTTTGGAAGGCTTCTCGTGAAAAGGAACTTCTGCAGGTAGATTTGCTCTTTGTATCTGGAATTACCACATGCAGTTGTTTGATTTCAGTCTTTGACAATGAAAAGACATTAGATGTTTTAGCCATATGATATAACCATGAACATGAAAACTGTTTCAATCTCAATGAACAGAACAGTGATGTTTTAGTCATATGATGCAACATAAACATGAAAACCACTTTGGAGGTTTGCCTCATCGCCGATTCGGATCAAATCTAGTTTTCTCTGATTCGATCCGATTCGGGATGTTATTATTTGTAGTTTCATTTACTTAAGATATTACATGTAAATAAGGAAGTACCCTCCATTTGAATCCAATAAAAATATTAAAAAATCATCTCCCTTACCAATAAAAAGTCAACTCTCCTATCGAAGAAGAAAATCACGATTTAGGTGATTCCATCAAAATAGCATCTTTATAATCTTTCATAATTTGACCTATCTAAAAATTTCATAATTCAAATAAACTTAATAGAATACTAAAAATCAAAAGTTCGGTGAAAAAAGTCAAATGTGCACATGACTTCTCCAAGGGAGCCACTCTCCTACTGACAGCAACTAAGTCCTAGTCAGTAGGAGAGTGACTCATTTGGAGAAGTCACATGCACGTTTGATTTTTTTTACCGGACTTTGGATTTTTAGTGTTCCATGGGGTTTATTTGAATTATGAAATTTTTAGTTAGACCAAATTATGGGGGATTAGAAAGTTGGCATTTTGATGAAATCATCAAAATCGTAATTTTCTTCTTCGATGGAAGAGTTGACTTTTTATTGGTAAGAGATATTTTTATTGGATTCAAATGGGGGGTACTTTCTTATTTACATGTAATATCTTAAGTAAATGAAACTATAAATACTAACATTTACAAAAGAATCGGGTATATGTATGTCATACATACATATAATACATACATATATATATATATACATTTCTATGTCACAATATAATTATATATGTATGTATATACACACATATATATATGTGTACACCATATAATATAATATATATACATTATATTATATTATATATATATATATTAGGCAAATCGGACCGAATCGGCGTATAAGGGAATCAGGTTCTCCCTGTTCCGCCACGATTCCGAATCGGACCGATTCAATCTGATTCCGCAGACCATGTTTACTTATTATTAAAAACTGCATGTTTGCTTATTCTCCCTCAAGCCTAAATAACTCAGATTAAAGTCATGCAAGTTTGAAGTGGAAGACCTAAATTCACTCTTACGATTTTTCTTCTCAGTATCTTATGTATGTTTCATTCCATTTCATGTTTCTGGTGAGGCGTGTTATAGCACCAGTTTCATTCATCAAACAAATGGCAATGAGAAGTTTCCTCCTGAACTACATTGGTCTAACCAGAGTTCTAAGTAGTTGTGGTGCTGCTGCAGCACCAGAGGGTGTGGTGTTTCCTCAAGGAGGTTTTGCTTTTTCTGCACCGTTCTTTCTCCTAAAAGAAAGCTCAATTGCTGCTGCTTCCACCTCTTGTTCATGTGCAGCTATATGCCAAGTTGGTTGAGGAGGAATTGGCTAGAAGTCATAGTTGTCAAGGCACCCGCCTAGGCAGGAAAGCACCCAATTGAGGGCTAGGCAAGGGCCCACTTTATGGGGACCCAAAAAGGCATCCCAAGGCAACACTTAGGCGGGCTAGGTAGGCGCCTTGGTCTGCCTGACAGCACAGGTCGATCTGCGTGTGTTTACCCACATATTGGAGGATTCAGAGCCTCAAACTTCATATTCCAACACCGTTCACTATCATTAGATTGTGAAGGTTGTCATGATCATTAAATGTTAAAAAAATCCTAATTTTTCAAGAACCATCTAAATGTATTATGCTTTTCATATTTTTTAGTGAATATTATGTTCTAATTTTAATTTTAATGTCATATTAACATTTTTATTGCATAATTGCATTTTGATTATTCATAATTTTGTACCTTTAGATACTTAAATTCCATATAGAGGAACATATCACATTGGGCACCACCTTGGACGCCTAAGTGCCGACTAGGTGGGCGCCTAAGCGCTTACGCTCAAGGACCCCTAGAACAGTAGAACACCTTGGGCACTTTAGTGCCTTGGCAACCAAGCTAGAAGTATAGTTGCACACATATACACTACTAGCTGCCATGTGGGACTCTATTCTTTGTCAGCTTCTCAGACTTGGCATCTAGTTAGCATTGTGAATTATCATGGTTGACTCCACCTTATTGATCATATCATAAATCATGTAAATTGGAGTAGAGAGATGCTGGTAGCAAGCTAACTAATAGATTTCTGTTCTTCAAGATACGCATTTTATCGGTCTGGAAAACGTTGGTTGTTGTTACTTCAATATGCACCTTAGCGGTTAACACTACTATCATTATCCACAGAAATAATATGCAGATACTTTGAGTTGATTCACCTATTGCCTCTATAACCAATCTAGCCTTCTGTTCATACCTGTTGTAAGCTTCTTGCAAAAATGTGAACTTTACAGAGTACCTCTCTGGTTTTCCGATCAGGTTGGCTGTTAACTTTCTCTCCTCAGGAGTTTATAATGATTATATCTTCACAGTGTATTCGTAATAAAAACATTCAGTATGGGGATACACATTTAAGCTATAGGGACAAACAAATGAGCCTTTGTCCTTGCAGACTTATCATTATTGTGATTAAGATGTCTGAAAGCTGGGAGCTTGCTATGTCTGGGGTAGTTTTTGTAGATTTTACACATGCCTGATCTTGTAAAGTTGAAAAATGACCTTTGTATTCCTTGTTATTTTTTCTTGTCTCTGTCTTCAAAAAGAAATTAGGTTTTTTCTCTGAATTTTGATATTACGCTATGATTTTTGTTTGTTACTATACTACCTTAGTTATTCACTCCTTTTGTTAAACAGTTGAGGAAAGAAGGAAGGAGAAATGAGTATGAGCGCCACAAGCTACAAGCACTGAATCAGCGCCAGAAACTGGTATCTTTCTTTTGTCACCCTCACTTCCTATTCACACTTTTTATAATTTATATGCAAATGAGGATCTGAAACAAAGCTTTAAAAACCGACCAGCTTGGATCAGCTCCAGTTATGGAGACTGGAAATGGGCCAGAAAAGCCTTTGAACCAGGAAAAGGAGCCCAAACCAGCACTAGCCTGGACCCGTCCAGGACAGTTCTGGTTCCTGAAACCAGTTTTTAAAACCTTGATCTGAAGTTATACTCTAAAGTCTAAAGTATCTACCCTGTTTGCACTTTTCAAATAAAATGTATCCACTTACAGTCTGACTTAGTTTTAGCTTCAAACTTCATTTATTCTGCAGCTCTTCTTTCAGAAATTTCTTGATATTTCTTGGCTTTCTGTTGCATATTCTCAAATAAGAATGGAAGCTCATATCATTCCAAGCAATAATTTTATGTGTAAAATGCTGCATATATTGTAATTGTTGGAACTTGGGCATTAGTCCCACATCGGATTTTGGGTTGAGATTTCTATGCGTATGACCATGGGCCTGTGAATCTCAACATCGTAGTTTTGGGATATCAACTTTGATATTAGAGCAGGGGCCTGGACCCAACCCTACTCCTTTTCACCTCCACCCAATTAATTTCCAGGCCCATTGTGGACACGGGAAATTTTTCCCTCCTTCATTTATTTGGAGGATGTTTGTTCATTTATCTTTTGACTTTGTATTGCGGGGCGTGCCAGCCTGCCTGCCAGGCAGAAGTAAGGGTCTGCGCAATGCAGAGAAAGAATTTTTTGAATATATCCGTGAAACGGATGGGTGCGCCGTGTTTTGATCTGAACTTCTTTGATTCCGTGCCTTTTAATCATCAGGCGATTGGGGTGGCGTGTGCTGGACCCCTGTCTCCATCGATCAAAACCGATGTTACATTTACATCGAGTTAAAAGCTTTAGATGTCGTATTAACACCTGTTTCAACCCGAATACCATTTCATAGCATGGGCGAGAATATATGCATCTGTAAGAAATTTCAAAACAACATTTTTTTTTTTGCTTTGTTTATTTTGAACGGAATGAGTCCAAGTTTAAAAAAAAACGAAAAGGGTTGTCTTTTTGAAAAGAGTATGTAGCTTATCGTGGGCAGGAACATGCCCGTGTTAGCGAAATTATCTTCCGAGTATATACTCATTTTCAGAGACAAAACTTTAGTTGAAACGTATGCATATAAACACCCTGGATCCCCCACGGAGACTTGCTCGAGGTGGGGTATAAATATACCAAGAGAGAGAGAACAAAGGGTGTTTAAACACCATATGTCCATAGAGACTTGCTCGATATGGACAGTATTTAAACCCCTGGATCCCCCACAGAGACTTGCTCGATGTGGGGTATAAATATACCAGAGAGAGAGAACAAATGGTGTTTAAATACCATATGTCCATAGAGACTTGCTCGATATGGACAGTATTTAAACCCCTGGATCCCCCACAGAGATTTGCTCGATGTGGGGTATAAATATACCGAGAGAGAGAGAACAAAGGGCGTTTAAACACCATATGTCCATAGAGACTTGCTCGATATGGACAGTATTTAAACTCCTGAATCTCCCACAGAGACTTGCTCGATGTGGGGTGAGAGAGAGAATAAAGGGTGTTTAAATACCATATGTCCATAGAGACTTGCTCGATATGGACAGTATTTAAACCCCTGGATCCCCCACAGAGACTTGCTCGATGTGGGGTATAAATATACCGAGAGAGAGAGAACAAAGGGCGTTTAAACACCATATGTCCATAGAGACTTGCTCGATATGGACAGTATTTAAACCCCTGAATCTCCCACAGAGACTTGCTCGATGTGGGGTGAGAGAGAGAATAAAGGGTGTTTAAATACCATATGTCCATAGAGACTTGCTCGATATGGACAGTATTTAACCCCTGAATCTCCCACAGAGACTTGCTCGATGTGGGGTGAGAGAGAGAATAAAGGGTGTTTAAATACCATATGTCCATAGAGACTTGCTCGATATGGACGGTATTTAAACCCCTGGATCCCCCACAGAGACTTGCTCGATGTGGGGATGTGGCGCGAGGAAGATGTCGGAGCCGTATACGATGGCGATCTCCCGCTCTTTTCCACGTTATCGGGCACTCCTCACTCCATATTGAACAAGGAATAAACCAATACCTTCACGCCAAACCAAAGAATTGGATGGAAGGAGATCGGGAGAACAAGAAGATTTGCAATATTCTGAAAATTTCAGAACCCGGGCCTTACAAGGCTTGGAGGGACTGGTTTACAAGGGTTTTGGGACTGGTTTACAAGGCTTGGGGATTGCCAACCAGCAGGGATTTTTGGGGGACTGGTTTACAAGGGTTTAGGGGACTGATTTTTCACAGCATGTAGGGGGTTTATGGGGCATGGCCGGCCTCTCCTCCTATGGGGACTGATTTCTTCAGCATAAGGGGGGGGTTTTCTGGGATTTTTTCCACACTTTCAGAAGAGGGGGTGCCTCCCCTTTTATAGGGGGCTGGCTTCTCCTCCCCTCCCTGCATAAACAGGAGATGGAGGGGGGGAGAACCCCCATTTCGGTTGGGGGGAAGCACCCCCAACCTGTTTTATATTAAACAGGTTGGGGGGGTGTCCCCCAACCTGTTTAATATAAAACAGGTTGGGGGGAGTTCCCCTCCAACTGTTTTATATAAAACAGGTTTACTTTTTTTTTTTCCTTTTTTATGTATAAAACGGTTGGAGGGGGGGGGGATCCCCTCCAACCTGTTTTCATATAAAACCGGTTGGAGGGGGGAGTCTCCCAACCGGTTTTATATTAGAAGGTTGGAGGGGGCCTCCCCTCCAACTGATTTACATGAAACCGGTTGGGGGGGGGGCACCCCCCAACCGGTTTTATGTTTCAGAAATTGGAGGGGGCCTCCCCTCCAACGCCCTCTCTTCCCCCCATTCCCCTTAAGGGTTGTTTTGAAGTGGGGGGAGAGTGGCCTATAAATAGGCTATAAGGGGCTCATTTAGGGGGACTGGTTTGCTGAAGTCCCGCTCCCCTTGCTTGGAGTTTCGCCCGGTGAAGAGTTGCATTTGCATCTTCGGAGCTTCTGTCGCCGGCTTGTCCTTGTGCTTGTACTTGTACTTGTACTTCATGCTTGGTCTTCATGGACCTCGTGCTGCCGGATTTCTCTCGTACACCGATTTGTGTGGAGTGTCATTCCATTCTGAACTTTGGTGTTTTCTGGAGGGCTTAATGCCAATGGTATTTATAAGGCTTCTCCCTTGGCTTGGAGGGGGACATCAGTCCCACTTTTTACCTTGCCTTGGAGGCATAAGTTGCTTGTCTTCAAGTCATTTCTCTTTCTTTTACCTTGCCTTCAAGTAACTAAAAGCTTTGCTTTCTGAATTTCCTGTCTTCAAGGTGTGAATTACCTTGACTTTAAGGCATGCATCACCTTGCTTCCAAGACATCTTTCTAGGTGTTTTAACCACTTGGATCAGTATAAATAGATCCATGGGCTCCTTTCAGCTGGGTATCCCTCATAGTTCAGAAATTCCTTCAGTTCAGAAATTCCTTCTAGTGGATATTCCACACACCTTGGAAAATTCAGGAAGTCCTTCTATTGGACATTCCACATATCTTCTATTCAGAAATCCTTTCTAGTGGGAATTCCACACATCCTCAGGTCCCCCGGGTACTTCTTTGGGTAAATGTTTATCATGCCTTTTTGGGGTTCAACACCCATCCTGACCATGAGGGGGAGTGTTGGAACTTGGGCATTAGTCCTACATCGGTTTCTGGGTTGAGATTTCTGTGCATATGGCCCTAGGCCTGTGAATCTCAACACGCAGTTTTGGAATATCAACTGCAATATAACAAATGAAAGAGATTCAAAGTTGCCTTAAATGCAATATGTTTATAAGTGTGTTGTGTTCAAGTATGCAAGGAGAGCAAGACAATATCATTCTGCAGATTGGGATGAAGAAAATCTGCTCCTGTGTTTGAGAGGTGTGTGCTACTTGTGAAAAGCATTCGGTGAAGAGTGTTCCCTATGGAGTGCCATACCCAATGCTTAAACATGGACCTATTTGCTTTTTAGGTTCTGTTGAAGAAAACTAAAAATTGTACCCTATGTAGATAACTAGACACTAGATGTGAATGTTGTGCCACTGAATTATGTCATTTGTTTAACTTTCTATAAGGCATATTCTGCAGCCAAAAGTAAGTTTTGGAGGCATTCTTGTGTAGGTTCTTCAAAGGAAGACAGAAGAGGCTGCAGTGGCTACCAAGAGGTTGAAGGAGCTATTAGAAAGTCGTAAGACTTCCTTGCGTGAGAGTCCAGGTAAATGTTTGCTACTGCATCCTTTTTTTTTCAGCCATAAAACATTTCTAAGTTTAACCTCTCCTTTCCAGGAATCGCAAATGGAAATACTCAGGGCAATCAGGTACAGAAATGATGTTTAATCATAAGTTTGAGCTAAAATCACTGCTTCTATGTTTACTGGAACAGCTCAGCGGAATGATATGCTTCTAACTTTTAATGAAATAACAGACCAACGAGAAGTTCTTACAGCAGTGGTTGGATCATGAGCTTGAGGTTATGGTGAATGTCCATGAAGTTCGTTCTGAATATGAGAAACAAAAACAAGTGTATGTATAACAAACTAAGAAGAACTTCCTCAGATTAATGACACTTACATTATCTGAGATACCTATTTCTTTTCACTTTAGACGAGCTGCACTAGCTGAAGAGCTAGCCACATTGAAGCAGGGGGAAGAGATGATTTCAAAGGGTCTTAGTCCTCCAAGGGGTAAAAATGGATTCTCCAGGTAAAAGTTGAAAAAAGTCTAAATCCAATCTGTTTGACAGTTCTCTCAGATGGTCACCTGAATTTTCAAAGAGCCACAATTGCAAAATGTGGTATGCAAATTAGTTAAAGCTGGTTTTCCTGCTTCATTATTTCTTAGGGTATCCTCCATGTCACCGGATGCAAGAATAGCAAGAATAGCATCACTTGAAAATATGGTGAACATTTCGTCAAATGCTCTTTTAGCCATGGCATCACAGCTATCAGAAGCTGAGGAACGAGAACGTGCATTTACTGGTCGTGGACGATGGAATCAACTGCGGTCAATGGCAGATGCTAAGAACCTGCTTCAGTACTTGTTCAACATTGCAGCAGATGCAAGGTACAATTTCTGATGCAAATATCTCAGTGATATTTGGTAGTGTTTTATTGTACGTAGTTTGTTATTATTTCTTTTATGTTTCTAAAAAAAATTGACTTTTAATTTATTTTTATGTGCTATATTGAAATTTCTATCCAAACTAGAAGGATTTAACTCATATGGGCCTCTGGCTTCAAATGATATTGTGTTAGACTAGGTAGTTCTACAGTTCTACTTCTACTCTGATCCTAGAAAATATGAATATATGATATCATTGCTGATAGATGTATCAAGAATCGTGAACTTAAAGTATGTTGAAAATGACACTAGTGTAGGATGTAGGACAAAAACCTTTCTCCTCCACTTTGAACAGGCCATAGATATGGAATGACCTAGTAGCTTCTAAACAATGGCTTGACAGTTAGAACATGTGAGCTTTTATCTTAAGTGTATTATGAAGAATAATCTAAAGACAACTTCTCAGATCTTGTTTTAAGGAATTTTGCATATAACCATTACTAGAACAAAAACACAGATTCATTGTTCTTGTATGTTATCAGGATCGATAAATCTGCCATTTTTGTGCTAGTGATGGATTTATGTAAAAGCCTACTTGTTTTATTGCTGTCAACTGTCAATATGAACCAGGTCTGAAAAGTTCAGTTGAAAGGGTCATTCAAATTCTGGATCTAGATTTTTGTGCTCTTCCTAAGCATGTGAAATACACTGGAAAACTGTGTCCTTGACTATATATACAATTCACAGTGGTTAAAGCAAAGGAAAATAAAATGTAGCATAAATGTTTGAGCCTAAGCATTTGGAGATTGATGTCAATTTAGAGTGGCCTGGGGCAGCGAAGAGATAATCAAGCTTGCACTTGTAGTGTATCTTTGTGGATTTGTCCATTTAGAATGAAAGAAATTATCAACAATAAACAAAGAACAAGCCAGGATTATTCACAATGAGTGGAAGGTTTAAAAATAGAGTCCATTGAGCAATGTAGTCCTATTTCACACAGTTTCTATTGGCTGTTTTTTTAGGAAATGACTAAGAAACTTGTTCTGTAATAATTGCTTTCATATTCTTCCATATTTTAATCATGCTAATATTGTTTATATGTAAATTGTTTTGGCCTTTGGTGACAAGCTATAAAATTTGGTTTCTGTTTGGGCAGATGCCAACTAAAGGAGAAAGAAATCGAGATCAAGGAGTATAAAGAACAACTGAATGAGCTTCTTGTTCTACTTCGACATAGTGAAGCACGGAGAATAGAAATTGAGAAACAACAAAAACTGAGAGAACAAGCTGTTGCAATTGCTTTGGCCACATCAGCTATGGTGAGTAATCTCATTGACAAATGAGGGAATTCAACTCATAGAAGACTGTCTCCCAGTAGTGTCAACATTGTAGATATACAACTCGATTTGCATCTAGGTTTTAGCAGCCACATTTGGTTGAAGCCTGTGACACAAAATACTTCTTAACATCTATCTGGGTCCTGAATAAATTAGAAAATGTAGGATGTACAGGTAATCTCTCCATGTAGGAGTGGACCTAGGCTGCAATCACTCACATCATTCGGAAATCCAAAAGGAAATAAGAGATGAAGAAGACCAATCCACATTAGAGTGCAATTTAGCCAATTTCTACACTCTACTACAAATGAAACTGAATGGACTCCAGGTTTTTGGATTACCTCTGGTAGCTCCTACCTTACTGTTCTTTCCAAATAGCCATAAAGTAGTACCAAAGGTCAGCCATCAGAGACCAAACTTTGCAATCTTCTTTGAGATTCCAAGTGCGCTTCCACAGGAATATTAAACCATACATCATGGATGGCATAGTGTGCACAAAAATGGAGCTTGTCAGAAGGAAACCACTTGACAAAATATGATCCATATCTACTCTTCTTCTCTGCATGAGTAGCACATAGGCCTGATGCCATTAGCAAACCTCACAAGTTGATTGCATGTTGGAATCCTTCCAAAGGAGGCTTCCACCTTCAGTGCACTCAAATGTCCCCAAGACATGCTTAGCCAAAGGGCACTGAGTGGCTTCATCATGCATGGATTATATGAGGACTTGGGTGAGAATCTGCTGTCGTCTGGTCTTCGGTGCCTTGAGTCTGCCAGTTCTTTCCCTCCTGCAGAGTGCTGGAGTCTGCCACTTGGTTGGTTTCACATCCCATGGCTTCATCACGCAGCTATATCTAAAGGGAAAGAAGCAAGCCTGTAAAGCTGATGACAGCCGATTCAAAAGGATCTGAGTCATAGTGTGCATCCCTGTAGGGAAAAAAAAAATTGCTGTCCATTGACGAAGGCCATGTTTGTGCCATACCTCACACTGAATCATATGCCAATTGTGCAAGACCCCACCACATATAGGTGAGAGAGAGATCAGTGGGAGTTGAATTCCATTATTCTTGAGCACTATAATTTCATCTGATAGAAGCAAGAGTTTGGATGTACAAGCTTCCTAGTGCTGCTTGTATTTTGAGATTTGCTTATTTCTTTTAGTACAGGCAATGAAAACTGTGAAAGGATGGAAATCAGGTTGGATCCAGTTTTCTGAGTTGTATTAGCTATTGTTGTGTGTTATCAAGGTTAAACTAAAGTGGTGAGTTTAGTTCTCACATTCAAACTCACTATTCTTTTACACTGAGCATGAATGCGTGTGCCTCACACAAAGCATCTGTTTATATGAAATGTTCTATAAACAACAAAGAAAATGATCCTGTATACTGATAGCATAAAGACCAATAGATAACGTACAGAAAATAAAAAATGTCCCCACTTTGTCACCTAGTCATGTTTTTGATCTCGTGGGAACAACTAAAAAATAACAAGTACTGGTGTTAGGAAATAGTACTAGTTGGACGTTAACTACTCACCAAATAAAGTATCAGATTCCCATAGGCATCCAGCATAAGGTTTGAAGGATATATGGGTGGAGGCAATGGAAGTTCATGTGATCTTCAGAAAGTTGCCAGTGTACACATTGACATTTTATTGTTTAGGCCTATGGTGGACCTGTTTTAAGCCATTACGTGCATGGTAGTTACTTGACCATGTACTTCAAGCATAAAAGCAGCCTTATTAGAAAAACTTACCTCTTAGTGCAACAATTCTTGATATCCACAGGGAAACTCAAACAATTCATTGAAGCATGGTGTGGATGATACTGGTGCACCATTATCTCCGGTAGCTCTACCAGCACAGAAGCAACTGAAGTACACACCTGGCATTGCCAATGGTCTAAACAGGGAGAGTGCCAGAGTCATCAACCAGCAGCAAAAGGTTTTTCTGTTTCTAACTTGACTAGTATTCCAAATTTGTTTAATTTGTACACTGACACCAGATGATTCCTATGAGCAGAAGATGCCAGTTGGGCAATTGTCTATGGGAAAGAAACTGGCGATAGTAGGGCAAGCTGGGAAGCTCTGGAGGTGGAAGAGGAGTCACCATCAATGGCTATTAGAGTTCAAGTGGAAGTGGCAAAAGCCATGGAGATTGTCTGAACTGATCAGGCATAGTGATGAAACAATCATCAGGGCCAGGCCACGGCCACATCGCCTCCCTGAAAGAATATGATGATGCCATATTCTGTTTTTTCACAGAATCAGCTCCCTGCCCACATAAATAACTTCTTTCGTGGAGGTTACTGTGGAGTCGAGATCAGGGTAAGCAGAAATTTTCATGTTTTGCCTTTGTTGGCCCATCTTGCATGCCTATATGTCATGATTTCCACTATACAACATTATTGATGTTTTGGCTTTAAGTAAAGCCATGAAAGTAGCCAGTAAATTAGTAAGTTTTTTGTACAATACACTCCCAACGGACCATTACAAGTTCACATTTGTCCGTGACTGCAGGTTTGCAAAGAAGCTGTTCTGTGAAGATCAACATTTTTGATGTACAGACACAATGTTGAACTGGGTGAGTCTTTGGGGACCTTCGGATTTTGCCTGAACCAAGCATAAACATCAATTGTTATGATGTGGATGCTGCAACTATAGACTGAGGTACATGGGTTGTGCATTAGGTAACCCTATGGTGCTGGCGGTTCTGGTGGATAATCACGTGTGAAGATGGTAGATTATATATTTTTATTTTTTATTATTTTATGACTACAAGAAAGAAAAGAAAGAACAGATCAAAGATTCTTAGTACTTGATGTTTTTGGTAACATCCCTTGTAATGTTTTTCTTTGGTAATTTTTTTCTCTTTTCGCTGTAAAGCTTGCTTTACTCTCTGTTGTATTGAGTGGGGTGGTTGTAATCAAGGAAGAAGTTGCAGGTCTTCCCTTTTTCTTTATTTTTATAATGGACATTGACGAGGTTAAAAAAAAAGTTTTTCACAGTTCTAGCGAATAAAGAAAAGGATGGTGTACGTGTGTAAGCATATGAGAACAACTTAACAAAAACAGATGTCTGCAATTTCCCTTTTCTTTTGTTCTTCTCTTCTAGGTTTCCTTGAAGAGTACCGTGTGGGGACTATCATAGTGGTTTGGTGATGATATTAAAATCTTGGTGGCAACAGGTTGGTAAGGGCCGACCAGCTGCATAATCCCATGGCAATCAATAGCAATGAGACTCTTGCGAACAGGTTCTGGCAATTTCGATCTTGCTTTACACAGGCTCCGGCAACTTGGACGTGATCTTCTTGGCATCCTATTGAGCTCTTTCCACAATCATTTGATCCCAATCTGATAAGCTATTTACGCCATGTATGATGTTGATAGCACATTCACAAGCACGTGCCTGAGAAGACGCTGTACTTGACGTGAGAATCACGGTGTGCAACGCCTCAGATTTGTGGTACAAAAAACACCAGCGCAGCGTCGAGGAGTTAGAAACTTACCAAGGATACGCATGTGAGAATCCTATGATGATTTGTCACCGAACCAAATTACTCTAGTGGAAGTAGAATCCAAACACATGCAGGTCCCCAGTTCATTAATACGTTATCTGAAAGAGACACGTAAATAGTGGAAGTACAACTGACCACAGGCTTCACTAGAAGCCCTGTATTGAAACAACGTACGAGACAACCGTAGACTCCCATGTAAATGCCATGCCGGCCTGTCGCCTACGGAAAACTGGTCATTGGCTTCCCTGTTCCCGCACACATTTTGGTTGGAAGAAATCTCGTTTGCCTCCCTTTCCCGCTATATGTCCACAACTTGTGTCCATAGATGGTACTGTGCTTGGTATTGGAGTTATCTGTCTCCTGGTGAAGGTCCAATGACCCAAGAGAGTTCTCACTCTATGTTTCTCTGAGAGAATCCAATCGACAAACATGTCGCTACACTAAAGAGTGCGAACCTAGAGCAACAGCCTATTAACTCCGAAGAGTTTGTGAGCATCATGCTTAGCTCCAATGAGGAAGAATGAATTGAGGAATATATTCAGACAAGCATGGATTAAAATTTGTTTTGCGTTATAGGGAGTTAAAGAAACGTTGGACTTAACTCGAAATGAAATTAGAAGGCATTAATCAAGTCAATGAGATAGAGACACTTCTCAATGTATTAATACAAGCCGTCCAAAATGGAGTCTGAATAGAGATTGTGACACACCTTCATGAAGTTCACGTTGCCATTATCTTAAGTTGCTTAACAAGATGCAAACTAAAAGTACCAAGTTGGTAAAGAAGGTGCCCTTAGGAGCCCAAAAGCATGCAAGGAAGGAGGTTGACCCCACTGCACTCAGTTTCAATGAATGAATGAGGTAGACACATGAAATTAATATGAAAGAATCAACAGCAGTTTTACAGTGACTTCAGCTGTTTCTCTATTTAGATTTGAATAACAGTCCTACAAGCTATACAGTCCCTTATTGGAGGAATAACAATGTAGCTAGAAAGCCTGCAGATGAACAAGCTTCAGAAGAATTAGAACTTGATTAGAAGTTTTACAAACTATTTGATTACACCATCTCCTTTAAGACAATTTTATTCACCACAAGCAGTTAAACCAAAAAGATAAAAAAAAGTTTCCCTTTAGTGTGTACGTTCTCTAAACATGATAAAAATACAAATTACATGCACAAGCCACCAATCAAACGATTTCACAGTGCCTTATTCTATGATTTTCTTTCACGTTTGCGCAGCCCCATGCGTGTCTTTGCATACCTATACATCTGATTAAGGATACCCACTTTATCTTTGAGAGAGCGGATATCATGAGATTATCGAGAAATTAGTTCTAGAAGATATTGCATCAAATTATAGGGGGGAAATATTCTAGATCTCATTGAATCAAGCTATAGGAGAACCAGTTCCAACCGTTCTAAGGATACTCCAGTCGCATGCCTTCCCCATCTGATGAATAAAGAAGGGTACCCTGTAGATGATTTAGTGCTTCAGAAGAACACACAGCATCCTGCAGTCGTCAATGAAAGACAATCGGCACCGTGCTCAGCAACAAATAAAAAACATTCAGATAATCATGCAGAACATTGGTCTCAGGAAGGCTATGAAAAGTTAATCTAAGCAAGGGATTGCCAAGTTGAATGTGATGACTTAACAGTTACACCGTGTGGAGGAACAGTATGTATGCTGCATAAAAAGTTAGTAGCAAACATTAATGTATCAAAGGGTACCATGGAAATAGAAAGGATACCCAAAAAAAAGTGAGGAAAATGAAGAGGTTAAGATTAAAAGTAAGTATTAAGCTTTTTCATTCCTTTTTTTTTAGGGGCTTGTGCAGCAATGGCACAGTCAGTTCACAAATATCTGGGCCACCCAGGTGACTATCCTAAAAGCCCCACCTACCATTGGTCCATAGCTTGCCAGTAAGAATAAAGCAAATTAAACCCGCAAGATGCCCATGTAATCTGTTTGCTTTCATAAAGAGGATTATCAGTGGGAAGGCTCCTTGCTATTGACCAGCTGATGCCCTTTATTGAAGGCATAATCATATGAGGCCACCCTTTCGTCTTTCAGGAAAGGGAAAATCATGGTCCAGCCTTTTGTCATACACTCTTGCTTGGGATGTGTAAGAATATACTCAACTGGCTTCGTCGTGTACTGCATTCTGCCTTCTGCAGGCGAGCTTTTCATTGTGAGGAAAGGTTATTGGTGATTCAAGGATGACCGTCTGTAGCTGATTCTTCATGCTATCCTAGTGCAACTTGAAACAAGACGGTGCAAGGATCTCCCATAAGGAAACCAAGATCGTGGAAACAACTACCTCATTCATTTGTACTAGGTGTTGGGGGTGTACTAGAAGTGTCAACAATACAGATGTATATTCTTTTTCTCTTTTGGTTTTTCTGGAAGGTTATTTGATTGACGTCATTTAGGTGAGCTCTTGGATAGATGGGTTTTGGGTCAAATCACCTGTATATTTGTAAATTCTCACCTCTTTCATATGGAAAGAATTTATTGTACCATCCACTTCCAAAAACAAAAGAAAAGTGCACAATGAAAGGTGGCAAGGTACTGAATCTGCTACGCACTGAAAGAGCCCAAGTACAGCTAGGTACTTGAATCCATGAAGATGACAGCTGAAGTATTCAAAAAGTAAAACATAGAAGAGAAATTCAACTAAAGACTAAATGGGACAAAACAGAGGAAAATAAGAAACTCTTGAATCACAAACTTTCCATTGCAAGAAAAACTTGTCCACCTCAGTCTGGCATGAAACACAGCCTTCGGGCCAAATCTTCAGCAAGTAAAGCTTTCGTTGGAATGTGAGACTGCTATGTCACATCCCCTCCACAATTCTACTGTTCTCACAAGTAGACCATAAACAGCTTGCAATTTCTCTTATATCTCTGCCTATGAGTAGGGAAACCTTTGCAAATGCTTTGCCTGCAGTGCTCGAGTCTTCCCAAAACCTGATACTTTCCACATCCCCAAAAGAAAATGAAATATACATTTTCATGAAATCTGTAAGTCTGCAGATATTCCTCTCAGGCGAGCTTGAATGCTTCAAACCCTGACCAGCAGCTGAAGATGACATTTTGATGAGCACTTACCTCCTACTAGAATGAACAGAAAGGAGACAATCTGTCCCATTGCCTCAGTCTACAGGAAATACTAAAGACACAAGGTCCTACAGTCAAGGAATGATTTGTATCTCAGTTTAGAAGACATCCCGGGGATCAACAATAACTGTAGAGATTATTAACATCATTCATTTACCCAGACAATAATGCAAAAGGACATAATGAGGAACCACGCTTTAGCTTTCTCTATCTAGCTTTCCTAGAGAGAGATGCTCTGGGAATCTGCTCGGCCATCTTGGTGCAGCATCCCCGTGGCGGGTGCTTTTCGGAGGTTAGCTGGAGTTTGTCTGGAGGATGCTGCCGCTCAACCTCAGTTTCTGGCCCTTCCTGCTCCTCTGGCAGATGTAGAGAGTGAGGCATTGGAGCAGGTTCAGGGGGATGAGATAGTAACCACGGACAATGGTAATCTCACCAAGAAGGAGGTTATGGATATCTTGAACAAGGTTGAGAATTTTATGGAGACCCAGGCAAGTGAAACTGCTAGGTTGATTGGTGTTTCTGATGTAGGTGTGGATAAAGGTTTGAAGTCCACACTGCCCTTGATCAAGTGTAGGTGGATGGTGGACATTGCTAGAAAGGCGAAGTTTGATGCAACAGTAAAAAATGAAGTCTTGAAACTTGCTGAAGCTTAGGTGGTTTGAGCCTCCAGGAACCGTCTCTGTTGACTTCATGATTGTTTTTTGTTGCTTTTGTCTTCAGGGAGTCTGTATGATGTTGAAGGCCTCAAGGAAGAGGTAGGCTCTTGTGTTGGGGCTAGTGGGAATCATTGGTGGATCATGTAGCAGGCACGGGTGCTTGGGTCTTTTTTTTTACTTTGCTCCCCTGGTAGACTCAGGTTTGCCATCTCTTGTTTTGGGGGAGTTTTCAGTCCCCTCCACCTTTCCATGTACATTCTTTTTCCCTTCTATAATATCAGTGATACTATCCACTTTTCAAAATAATAATAATAATGCAAAAGGACTTAAGAGAAGGGTCACCCCTGCAAGGAGTTACACTTGACTCTCCTCTCCGGGATTGCAGGTGGTCCATGAGTAGGGTGATGAAACCTTCACCTTTACCACCAGCTCTTTTGGTCCCTGTTCCAGCTCAGTCACATCCTTCAGCAATCTAACATAACAAAACTTATCTTCCTCATTTCTTTTGGAAGGAGTTGAGTGACATCATTTTGTTGTTTTATTGTATACAGGGACTTTTAGCCTGTGTCACACTTCTACAGTTGTAAATTTGTTTTTCATTTATATGCAAATGGTTGTAACCATTCCAGGGGGAAGGTAGACAAGAAGAATCACTGGTGCTTGCAGCAATAACAAGAAAGCAGAAATGTGCAAAAACTAATAAAAAACGTGAAATGTATAAAAAACATATTCCCACATACATATCAGACAAGTTGAATACCTGGAAGTCAACAAATGCCACAGGAACACCATTTTTATTTTGCATCTTAAGCTTCAAAAATCCACGACATCTGTGACAAAACAGTTTGATGGTAAGGCACTTCATTTAGAAAGGAACTTCAGGTTTCCACCAGCCACAACAATACTAGTAATTTTCCCAAACCTTGAGAATGCTTGCGTCAGCTCTGGTTCAGAACAAGTTGGGCCCAGATTAGCCACAAAAAGCGTAGGACATGGAGCACTAGAAGAAACAGCCTGCAAAATAAAAAGACACCAACAGAAAAGAAGGTTACACATATAAAAATGAATTCATGATGCACAGTTTTATCATGAAACTGTATTTGAAGTAAACAATTTTGAAGCTGGAGAATCAACACATTGCAATGAGGAAACAGTAATCGTACATAAAATAAGTGTGCATAATTGGGTTTGCCTTTCTAACTCATTTTAAAAATGAAGTGGACACCAGTGAAGCAATTGACGAGCAATTTTAGGTGTATAGCAAACATACAGAACCTAATCATCATCCATATTGAGGTTGGGGGTCTGATTCCCACCTGCAGAGCTGTAACTGGAATCCCTTTATGAATGATTAAGAAAAGGTAGGTGTAATATGCACCAGAAAGAAGAATGGCTGCTGATGGCATTTAGCATAGCAATGAATCACTTTGGATGGGCACAGAGTGCAGGCCACTACTGAAAGTCTCGGGTGCTCTGATGCAAGAACAGGGAAGACAATAAAACTGAACAGACAGAAGAGGGATGACTTAAGAACCACCATGAAGATCACTCATTGCAAAGGCCATACTATTCTTGAAAGCAATGATTTTCCTACTTTCAAGTTTCTATATAGTGATGGTGAGGCTCCCGAGTCCACAGCACCAGTCACCAAAGATGTAATATACATAGATCTTGTCAAAAATTGTTGTCTTGGAAGAATAGAAGAGGGTTTTACAACCACAGTAGACTTTGGCATCTAGATTCTCAACTTTCTGTGCTAAATTTTCACAAAATTACTTTAAACCATTGAAAAACTAGCATAGACACGGATGGCAAAGTCAGCCGATCCGGGGGAACGGGGGGGAACGACGACCCACCCGCGATGTAAGGTGGGATTGGGGTAGATCGAGCAGAATCGGACTGGATCGGGCCGATCCAGTCCAACTCCATCCGATTCCACCTCGATTCCATCTGATGTAGCCCGATTCCCTCTGCTTACCTTAGCTATGTCTGATCCCCTCCACTTACCTTATTTATCTGAACATCATTTAAGTAAATGTTATATTTGTAGTTTCATTTACTTAAGACATTATATGTAAATAAAGAAGTACCCCACATTTTAATCCAATAAAAATATCAAAAAAATCATATCTCTTACAAATAAAAAGTCAACTCTCCCATCCAAGAAGAAAATCGTGATTTCGGTGGTTCATCAAAATAGCGACTTTTAATCTTTCATAATTTGACATATATAAAATTTTCATAATTCACATAAACTCAATAGAATACTAAAAATCTAAAGTCCGGTAAAAAAAGTCAAACGTGCATATGACTTCTCTAAGGGAGCTACTCTCCTACTGACAACACTTAGCCTGCTTGAGTCATCTCAGGATTTGGTCAAATTTATGCTATCATCATCTAAACTCATGAGATTTTTCACTTTATAATTGAAAAGAAACTAGAAAGTGACAATTCTCATGAGTTTGAGTGATGATAGTTTATGTTTGACCAAATCTTGAGAGGTCTCAAGCAGACTAAGTACTGTCAGTAGGAGAGTGGCTCCCTTGGAGAAGTCATATGCACGTTTGACTTTTTTTACCGAATTTTAGATTTTTAGTATTCTATTGGGTTTATTTGAATTATGAAATTTGTATATATGTCAAATTATGAAAGAGTAAAAAGTCGCTATTTTGATGGAACCATCGAAATCACGATTTTCTTCTTGGATGGGAGAGTTGATTTTTTATTTGTAAGAGAGATGATTTTTCTAATATTTTTATTTGATTCAATGTGGGGTACTTCCTTATTTACATGTAATATATTAAGTAAATGAAACTACAAATATAACATTTACTTAGATGATGTTCAAGTAAATAAGGTATCATAATTATCGTTGCTCAGTATTGTAATATGAACATATGTGCAACTAGACTATGAATATACCCAAAATGTTCTATTATTATATGGTTCTTAAGAATTTTCTCTGATTTTTCCTGATTTTTTCCTTCATTTTCTCTTTATTTTTTAACTTGGCCGATCCAGGATCAGCCAGATTCCCATGGAATCGGGCCGATCCTGCGATCCGAGCCGACTCAGATCGGGGTCAGCTAGGTCCGATCCAGCACCCCGATCCGACTCTGCCATCCATGAACATAGATGACATTTATGAACTAGGCAACTGATCATGGATTACCCAAGTTCATTCACTTGACAGGCCAATTATTATACGCCGCACAATTTCTTTCTTAGGACTGCAAAGGCCATAGGCTCCAGTCTTTCCCAATCCAACCTGCTATTGAGTTCAGTTTTTAAAACCATTAATTGCATGTATTGGCTATGCAATCATCTCTAATCATTCAGCTGGGCATCAATGAAAATATGATTGTCGATTTCTGCAATTGCAAATGAATATGAGATCAATCAGAATGGTCACGCATACACCCATATTTTAACTCATGCGGCTATTTGTCAATAAAGATACATGGAGGAAGAGTTCAAGAAATTTCAAATTGATCAAAAGCTCTAGTGAAATATGTCACTATGCAGCCACTTCAAACAAGATAATCATGCATTTAACATTGATAACTTCAAAACAACATAAAGTGAAACTTGACAAACATAAGAATGCCATAAGCATGACATCATTGGTATGTACAGGCACGACCTAAACAAGGAAATTAACAGCATCATCAGTACAATATTACATTCTCAAAATAATTGCGGAGATGAGAATAGGGCGTAAGCAAGATAAACTTCACCTGTGACTTATTAGGAATAGGATCTGCACCCTTAGCGTCAAAATCAAAGTTTACACGGCTGTACACATTAAAGGCAGTATTAGACGATCTGCTAAATGTGGGCCACCACTACCGGTAACATAATCAACTTCAAGAATGGCAAGCACACTAAAACTTTTCGATAGTAAAAAAGAAATATGATAACTTCACAGAGAACTAATCAAAGTAATAAATCTGTGCTCAAGTAGTGTGTGTTGACCTTTGTGTTGCAGGATAACCATTGTAAGCGGAATTGCCCATTCCAGGCATGTGAATATTGCTTCCAACACCTGTTAGTGCGCAAAAGTGTGACAAACATGTGCAACATGAGCATTTAGAAGATGGTGCACTTCATGTGAGTAACCTTGCATACACCATTAGATATAAAGGTAAGCAGACAAAACTAGCTGGCGGACAAGCAGTGAAATAGAAATGAAATAGTCCATCATGGTTGATAACCAATAAAAAGGACTCCATAATGATGAAAGAAGTGGCATGTAAAACCAAATAACAATTTTTATCATTCCTATTAGGTATAACATTTTCAAAGCATGAAATTTAAAAATGTTGGCAACTGCCTCAAAAGAGAATCAAATTATGTATTACCAGATTCCAGAAAGCCTCTAGAATATCCAGCAGCTCCTCTAATTTTCTTGTCAGAAGCGTATGGCAGTCCATCATCTAATTTCATGTCCCCACCAATGAAATCAGTAAGAACTCAGTTCTAAAGCATAAAAGTCTAATAGAAGAGTAAGAAAGACTTGAATAAATTTCCTCAATATTTCACTGCAGACCTGTTCTTGATCGTTTAGCCCTCGAATTGGATTTTGCAAGATCTATAAACAAAGTTGATTCTTTCTCAAGATCAAACACCATTCCCTGTTTTCAGGGGAACATGCATAAAGAATAATAAAACAAAGCTTTCAGTAGAATAAGACTCAAGTTAAGCAACAAATCAAGAAAAATATTAGATGCATTGTCAAGTTCCAAAACACAAGGTGGAAGCAGAGGGACCATTGATAATAAGTTGTTCAAAATCCATAAAGCATGAATTATCCTTTTTCTTACATTGATGGTGTGCATTGCAGCAAGGGCAGATTGTTGATCACTGAATACAGCAAATGCAAATGCCTGTCCAGAGCAAGACCAAGGGAAACAAATGTTTTAGTGGTTCCAACTCACTTCAAAAAGGAAAAAACTAGCTCTGAATGTTACTCTTCATTAAGGGCTCAAGCATCAGCATTTATGTCATCTATTAAAAAATAGTAATAGAACTTACATTAAGGATGACCTTAAATCACTAAGAACCTTTAAAAGACATGAGAAGAAATTTTTCCGATACAAATTGCAGAGACCCCTATAGTGAAGTGTCTTTTTTGGGTTCAATGGCAAGACAATGTAAAGGAAGGATGTCACATTGTAACAAAGGCGGATTCTGGTCACAACCTCAACTGTCTAGTATCTTGATGGTTATGGATCATGTACACAAGCCAGCTTGTCCATGAGTTGAAACAAGACAAGATTAGGTTGTAGAGAAAACAATAGAATACATTCATGACAAGGGAAAAATAATGCATAGCATACGTAAAAACATGAGCATTGCCACAAGACCAAGAAAACATGTTCCCAGAAAAAAAAATTCCTAAGGTTTTACCCTCGTGTCTCCCTCATCTATATATCTATTTACTTGTGTGTGTGTGTGTGCGTCTGTGAGAGAGAGAGAGAGAGGGTATATCTGAGTGTTAGGCATCATGCAGGTGTCTTCCAATAACGACTTACAAATAATGTTGGCCACTTTAGAATCTTGCCAAGATGACTTGAAGCTCTGCTGGCCTTCTCCACAGCTTCTCAGCAAAACATGGAAGCATGCCAAAAAGAATAAAAAACACTTCTAAAAAATAGTATTGGAAAACTCCATCTTTTAAAAAGCAAGAGGAAGAAAGTGTGGAATTTCAAGGGATGTATTTTTCTGTCACGTATATTGAACTTGTTATCCTTTCTTATAGGACAGGGTATGAGTGGTAGCTTTGGTGGATGAAACACCACATATTGTGCTTTCTCATGGTGATTGTGTTCAAGGCTTCAAGCAATTTCCTATATAGTGAGCCTTCTGAAAGGAAGTATTATCTGGTTCCAGGTTTCGCGCGTGGTGTCTGATGTGGCTCTTACCTAGGTCATTATAATACAGTTCTTATTGTGCCTGTCTTGTGTTCATATCGCGTTTTGGTTACCAAAAGAGGTATCTCACCTCTCTTTGGTATATCACATTCATCGGTTTCTATAAATGTGGACATGGAATCTTCCCTCTTTATAAAAGAAGTGGGAGTGAAAGTGGATCGGCCAGACTTCCCTTGGATCCATGGGATCTTGCGATCCGATCCCAATCTGGATCGGATCGGTGCCTAGCGATCCCGATCCAATTTCGACCTTCCATGTGAGGTAGAGCAATTGAAGACTTTCATAGTCTCCTACCAGTAGAAAGGAAGAAACAAGAAAGATAAGGAAGACAAGCCAATTGTCTTTTACAAAGGTGACCTAGTCCCACAAGGCCCCCCTGAGGATGATTTCAATTGGGGTACCCCCACTGACAATGCACCGGAATTAGTCCAAAACATGGACGATATGCTGGAATACATCAAGGACGTGTAGAAAGCAACATATCCCTCAAGTCCAAGACCCCACATAGACTGCATATTCAAGACAGGAACCCTCTAAAGGTCTGGGGGCAATCTCCCTTTTCCCATGGAGATAGGAGGGAACTCGAGTATAATCAAGAGAGTAGTGTTGAGGTCCACTACGCAGTCAATGCGATAAGGTTGCTACCTCCTCCTCACAGGCAAACAGAAGCTAAGCCTAAGACCAAAAATTAATAATGACTGCCCTCTCGTCAAAGGGGGCCGAGCCAATCGGTTGGTTGTCATCAAGATGAGGAAAATTCTTCGAGTTCAAACCCTGAAGAAGATTCTAAGAAACTTTAAGTCTACGAAGCCAATACTGATGACATGGGAGACTTCGTCAACCTCCAACCAACTTCAACGAAACTTGAAGACGGTGGCCAAGCAACTATGGAAGAGTTGATTGAGATCAACCTCGGAAGCAAACAAGACTACCGACCAACCTTCGTGAGCGCTCTTTTGAGTGAGGAGGAAAGGTGCGCATACCAACAACTCCTTGAAGAATTTCAGGACTACTTCGTCTGGATTTACAAGAAAATGTCGGGGTTTAATCCCTCTGTGGCTAACACGATCTGGTAATACTTCCAACAGTCAAGCCAGTCAAACAATCCCAGAGGCATGTATGCGCCATGAATTGGAGTTAAAACTAAATGTTGAAATCGACAAGATGTTCAATGTGAACTTTATAGAGCCATCAGCCATGCATGTATCCATTATGGCTTAGCCAACATAGTTCCTGTCAAGAAGAAAAACGACCAAGTTCGGGTCTGTATTGATTTCAGAGATTTAAACAAAGAATGCCCAAAGGACGATGTCCCAATAACTAAAACAATGGTTGACATGACCATGGGGCATGAAGCCTTTCTAGATAGGTCATCGAGCTACAATCAAATCCGCATAGCTATCAAGGACCATATGGCTTCCCAATCCCCCAAGAGAATCTTCAACTATAAAAGGATGTTGTTTAACCTGAAGAATGCCTACACAACCTATCAAAAGGCAATGAACAAGATCTTTGACTACCTGCTGCATGACCTTGTTGAATGTTATGTCAATAATATGGTCGTCAAGATAAAAAGACTAGATGATCATTTAATTGACTTGTGTTGAGTCTTCGAAAGGCTTTGACAATACCAATCCAAAATGAATCCAATGAAATGTACCTGTAATACCTCAGAAAATAGACTGGTGTATATATGTAATTTTGAACGTTTAAAGAAGGGCATATTTACAATTTCTAAAAATTCAAGGTTAAATTTTAGAAAGGGAAAACGTCATGAGGTGTTAAATAAAATTTATCCTAGTTTACTTAACCCCTAAGAAACCTACGCCGCCAACCCTAACCCTACCCTTAAGTTAACTAACCCTAGCAAGTTAACCCTAAACCCTGAACCGCCCTAACCCTTGGCCTAGCCACCTTAGACCCCTATAAATACCCCCATGCTAGCCTCCTTCTCCCCCTCAAGTTGGAAAACTCGGCCCCTAAGCTACCTTACGAAGGAGAAAGAGAAGAAGGAAAAGCCTTGGGAGAAGACTCTTAGTGTTTCATTCAAGCTCTTCAAGCTTGTGTAAGGTAGTACCTCTAACCCTTCTAAGTCAAGAGTTGACTTGGTTTGAGGTTCATGTACTTGAATTATTCTTGCTAGTCCATGTTTATTTTGCTTGCATGGCTTTCTTTTGTTTCCCTATTAATTCATGAAAGAAGATCCATTGATCACATGTTAAATTCAAGGAAGTCATGATCATGTGTTTAATTGAGCCTTAGTTCAGAGCTCCCTTGACCTCCTTTATCATGTTACCCTAACCCCAACATGCAAGAAGCTTAGATGTTCAAGAAGGAAGAACTATTTCTTTGAATTTCCTACTAAGCTCTGAACTATTTTCTTGAAATCCTTGGCCATTTTCCCTAAATTACTGAATTGTCAAAATAGTATTTTATTGAGATCTTGAATCCACTTAGACTAATGTCTGTGCAATGGGGCCCCAGATTGGTCCTAAGCAGAGCACCCAAACACTTTAAATGCCTAGCTAGAAAGTGACAGATCAAGTGTTTTAGCATGACACCATACTTGCCTACTAGATTATTTGCTTGATTGACAACTCAATTTTATTGTTTACATAGATGATATTCTTGAGATGATTTCAATGGCCAGCCTCGTGAATAGACTTGATCGATCATGATTGCTTGATACACTGCCATTATCTTGTTCCTGCATAATTGTCTTATTGAATACTTTGTTACTGTTATTTATGATTCCTGTTTGATCTTGTCAATTGCCAATAATCTAATTTAGAATAATTCGAAGATAAATCTTACTGAACTTTAGAGCTCATCCTGTCTCTTCCAATTTTTCAGGTAATCCCCAAGACTAGCCAATAGCGGAGCGGGATGAATGCTGAGGAGCTGCACTTGTACCTAGACATTTGAGTTTATCTTACTATTCACTTCTGTAATACCTCTTCACAAGATTGAACAAAAAAGAAGTCAAGTTCAGAGTTTGAACCAGTTGAATTCAGAGACCTTGTTTTTTATTACAATTGCTTAAATCTCTCTACTAGTTGTTTTTTATTTGTCGCGTCTCGATTATAAATTCTATTGCGGTCGATATGTGATAGTACCTTTAGTGTCTTCAGTGGCAAGTTTCTCGACTTCATCATCAGGTATCGAGGGATAGAAATAGATCCTGACAAAATCAAAGTTATAAAAGGATTGCCTCTACTTGAAAATTTGACATAGCTCAGATCTCTAAAAGAAAACTTGCCTATATTAGGTGGTTCATTTCTAACTTTCTAAAAAGGTGCATGCCCTTCGGTAAATTGATGAAGAAATGAGCACCTTTCATATGGGATGAAGACTGTCAAAAGACCCTTGAACAAATCAAAGAGTATTTGCTCTCTCCCCCAATTTTGGAGGGCACCTATTAAAGGAAAGCTCCTGATCCTCTACATTGCTGCATGGATGCTTCGTTGGGCACTTTCTAGCCCAAATCAATGAGGGCAAAGAGCAACCAATGTACTACCTCAGTCAGAAACTAATTGGGCCTGAGCACCAATATTCACCGATGGAAAAGGTGTGCTTAGTCTTGGTATTCGCCGTGAAAAAGTTAAAGCATTACCTTTTGGCACATTGAGTGGAGCTCATTTCAAAATGCGACCCGCTCAAATTCCTTCTCAATTAGCTTGTTCTCTCAAGCAGGCTCAGAAAGTGGGCACTCATTCTCATAGAATTTGACATCACCTTCGTCCCACAGAAAGCAATCAAGGGACAAGAGATGGTCGAGTTCTTAGTTGCATACCATGTGCCAGAAGACTCGCCACTCTAATACCAACTTGCCTAATGAGGTGTTGGTGCCTCCGCAAGAAGTAGAACATGTTGAAAATGTCCCACCACAAACAAAGCCAGATATCCTCACCCTCGACTTGCCATGTTGGGAGTTGTATTTTGACAATGCTTGTCGAACAATGAGAAGGGCCAGCAGCCTCACATATTTCGTATTTGGCACTGGGTAGTCGTTATAACTCCGCAAAGCAGTGTTCTCCATAATTCATGTGCTCTCATGAAGTCACTCACTAATAACGAAGCACTAATTATTGAACTCCAATTGGTTTTAGAGATGGACATCAAGTGCATCAAAGTTTACAAGGATTCTCAACTCGTCATTTGATAAGTCCTACGCGATTATGACGTCTGGAAGAAGGAACTGATCCCCTATCATGCAACCGTTATGATGCTAAAAGAAAATTTCTACCTATTCGAGATAGGTCATATCCCCAGGAGCAACAACTCCCAAGCAAATGCCCTAGCAAAATTACCACGATCTTAAAGCTCCCACCTAAGGGGGAATTGAACATCACCGTCTAACATCATAGGCTCATGCCAGATAATAAACATAAAGAGCGGTTGGCTTCCTCCATATCGTGCCCAAAGGGTGCAGTTATTGCACAGGGCAACTTCTTATCAGTTAATTGACGGTTGGCTCTTCAGGCTCATCAATGAGAAAGACTGATCAATCCTCCTACAATGTATCTCGCCAAAGGAAGCAAAAACTATAATGCGCGAAGTCCAATCTAAGTTGTGTAGTGCTCATCAAGTGGGAGCCAAAATGAAGAACATCAAGCTGAAAGGATTTTACTGGCCCACCATGTATGCAAATTGTAATCAAAACACTCGTACATGCCATCAATGCATAGTTGTCAAGGCGGTCGCCCAGACGCAGCCTGGGCACCGCTTAAGCACAAGGGTGCTTTTCTCAACATTTAAAAGGTCCACTTTTTAAAGGTTTAAAAAAGCGCCCCAAGGCGCAGCTAAGGCGGTCCAGGAGCGCTTGGGACCATAGATGGCAAAATCGGCCGATTCGGGTTTGAATCGACCGATTCGAGTCGAAATCACCCTATGGCGATCTGATTTTTTTTTTGGGGGGGGGGGGGGTGGTAAATGTTGACCCACCCATTATGTAAGGTGAAATCGGGGTGGATCGAGCAGAATCAGATGGAATCGGGTTGATCCAATTCGATTCTGCACGATCCACCTCGATTCCATATGATGTTGCCCGATTTCCTCAGCTTACCTCGATTACGCGCGATTTCCTCCACTTACCGTATTTACATGTAATATCTTAAAGTTTCATTTATTTACTTAAGATATTACATGTAAATAAGAAAGTACCCCCATTTGAATCCAATAAAAATATCAGAAAAAAAATATATCTTACCAATAAAAAGTCAACTCACACATTTAAGAAGAAAATCGCGATTTTGATGGTTCCATCAAAATAACGACTTTCTAATCTTTCATAATTTAACATATCTAAAAATTTTATAATTCAAATAAATTGAATAGAATACTAAAAATCTAAAGTCTGATAAAAAAAGTCAAATGAGCATATGACTTCTCCAAAAGAGTCACTCTTCTACTGACAGTACTTAGTCTGCTTAAGACATCTCAAGATTTGGTCAAACCTAAACTATCATCACTCAAACTCATGAGAATTGTCACTTTCTAGTTTCTTTTCAATTAAAGCTATCATCACTCAAACTCGTGAGAATTGTCACTTTCTAGTTTAAGTGACAAATCTCATGAGTTTGAGTGATGATAGCTTAAGTTTGACTAAATTTTGAGAGGTCTCAAGCAGACTAAGTGTTGTCAATAAGAGAGTGGCTCCCTTGGAGAAGTCATATGCACATTTGACTTTTTTACTAGACTTCAGATTTTTAATATTCTATTAAATTATTTGAATTATGAAATTTTTATATATGTCAAATTATGAGAGATTAGAAAATCGTTATTTTGATGGAACCACCAAAATCGCGATTTTTTCTTGGATGAGAGAGTTAACTTTTTATGGTAAGAGAGATTATTTTTCTGATATTTTTATTAGATTCAAATAGGGGGTACTTCCTTATTTACATGTAATATCTTAAGTAAATGAAACTACAAATAAACATTTACTTAAATGATGTTCAGATAAATAAAGTATCATAATTAACATTGCTCTGTATTGTAATGTGAAAATATGTGTAACTAGACTATAGATATACCAATATGTGCAATTATACTATGTGATTTCCCCCCCCCCTTCATTTTTTTCCTATTTTTTTCCTATTTTTCTGATTTTTTCCCTTGATTTTCACAATTTTCCTTATCTTTTTTAGATTGGTCGATCCTAGATCGGCCAGGTTCCCTGAGAATCGGTCGGATCCTCCGAATCGATCGGGCTCGGATCGGGATCGACTGGATCCAATCCAACACCCAGATCCAATTCTGCCATCCATGCCTAGGACCCAATTTAGTTCGAATCCCCTATTAAAAGCCCCCCAACCTCGATCGGCAATCCTGTAAGCCATTTCTAAAGAAACTAGGGTTTGCACTCCGCCCCTTCCCCGCATGCTCTTCTGCAACTCTAGTTGTCACCACCTCCGGCCTCTGCCACCTCTTCCAGCCACCATGAAGTTTTTTTCTTTTTCTTTTTTAGGTACTGTCTGTCCTTATCCCGTCTCTCGAACATCCCCTCCTTCGGTCGTTCCCTATCTCTCACTCTCTCTTGTTCTGGTGTCTGTCTCTTTCGTCCCGACCCCCCTCTCTCTCTTAGCTCGATCTCTCTCACCCCTATCTCGGCCTCTCTTTCTCTCAGTCCTCCCAACATCTTTCTTTCTTTCTCCACTGTCTCGGTCTCTCTCCCTCTTTATCTCACTCTCAGTCCCTCCCCTCCCCCGTCTCTCTTTCTCAATCCCTCCCCGCCTCTTTCTTCCTCTCTCCCCTGTTCTCGGTCTCTCTCCCTCTCCCGGTCCCTCTCCCCTCTCTCTCTACGGTGGTTGTGCAAGCACAAACATGTGACTGTGCAAGCACAATCTCCCTCGTCTCTCTTCTTGGTCCCTCCCTCCCTGGCTCTTTCTTTCTCTCTCCCCTATCTCGATCTCTCTCTCCCCTCTTTGCGGTGGATGTGCAAGCACAAAGTTCAATGACTGCGCTAGCACAATCTAATGACTATCTATTGCACAATCACATGATTGTGCTTGCGTTGTTGCACAGCCATTAGATTGCGTGCTTGCATTATCCATTTTATTTTTCAGGATGAAGCTAATAAAATACACTTTCAAACAAAAAAGGATGAAGCTAAAAATATGTATGTTATTATTTTTTATGCAATTTAATTTTCTATAATTGTTATGCAATTTAAATATTTAATTACTACAATTCCCTCATGCTTTTGAATGTTTTGTAATTTTTTATATAATTTATTCTTGTTTTTTATATTAAGAAATATATATAATTTAGATTTTTTAATTAGTGATCTAAGTGACGCTTATGCGCCTAAGCACTTGGGGATCTCGTGAATGCCTTGGTTCGCCTTGACACCTTGACAAGTATGCATCAACGTCAAGCCTTCGAGCTAGTACCTAGAAAGCCGCCCAATAAACTCCATCTAACTACGACAACATGGTCATTTGCAGAGTGGCACATGGATATTATAGGGCCATTCCCATCTTTACCTCAGGGGCCACAAGTTCATCCTTGTGGGTACTAATTAATTCTCCAGATGGGCGGAGGATATTCCGTTGTGAGAAGTTACTAGAGAGATCGTGGCTTGATTTGTAAGGCACTATATAATCTATAGATTTGACACCCCTAGCCAAATTGTGTCAGACAACAGTACGTCATTCAAGAACAAGATTGTATATGTCCTTGTGTCCAAGTTCCATATTGACTGGAGGACATTATCGGTTTATAATCCCCAAGCCAGTGAATTGGCCGAAGCCTTTAACAAAACTCTTTATATAAATTATTAGCCAAAATAGTGACTGGCTATAAAAGAGATTGGGGTGAGAAAGTCCACAAAGTTCCATGGGCCTACCAAACTATCTATGAGACTCTTACGGGGATGTTTCCCTTTCTCCTTGGCCTAATGGGTTGGAGCAACAGTCTCTATGAAAATTGAACAAGTCTCCTACTATGTTGTTGTCCATGCTGGGCTATCAGGCCAAGACCAACCCGAAATAGAAAGAAGACTTGAGGAGTTGTCAAACCTAGAAGGCAAAAGACTCCAAACCTATAAACCCTTGCAAGTGTATCAATCCCTCATGACGCGTACTTACAATAAGCTTGTTTAAGCAAAAGGCATTCAAAAAAAAGTGATCTTGTCATGATCAAGGAAAATGATGTCTTGGTAGGAAGGTCCAGTGGCAAACTCCAACCCAACTGGAGTGAACTCTGCATCATTCAAAAGGTCTATGAAGAAGGCACATATATATTCATCGATCATAAGTGACCCTCCTCTCAACGGCAAGCACATGAAGCTCTATTATGCATCACAATATGAGCTTCTACAACAATCCTCTCAAGACATGCCTCTTTCCAATGAGGGTTCAAATTAAACTTCAAGGAAAAAAAATGGGGCTCAAAATACTAGTGCCCTGACGGACTTAGTCATTTCTCGTTTAAGGGCTGGAAGAACAAAAAGGCCGTAAACTCGACTGAGGTGCAAACCTTCAGATAAAAGCGGATAGTCCCTCGGTGTGAAAACCCGCAAGGGTGCACCGAAAAAAACAAAAGAGGGCCAACCTCGACGAAAATCCAAAAGGACAATGTTGTTGGTTTCATGGTTTGCTGGTGCGCCGATTCGGGGCGAATCGGATTCGCCCTGATGCGATCCGATTCGCCCAGAATCGAGGCGAATCGGGTCGATTCGCCTGGAACCTTCCAGGCAGTGTTGGTTCTGCCCCAGGTTTGGCCAAATTCGTATGGATTTGATGTTTCTTTGGCTGATTCTCTGTTTAAAACCTCCTGTGAAGAATTTCATGTATAACTGATGATATTTATGCCATGTAATACACAAACATCCATTTTCATTCAATTTTATTAGAAATTGAGTACAAACTACAAAGTACAAACATGAAACATGAATCATGAAACTCAATTCCAATTGAAAAATACAATGAGACTTATATCAACTAAAAAGTACAAACCTGAAACTCATATCCAAGACTGTCACTAAACACTAAACACTTGCCAAATCTATGTGTAAAAAATATAAATTCAAGGGAGAAATGGTAGCAAGTGAACACTAAACACTTGCAACATCATGTTTGAATTTTGTGTTTTTTTTATAAATATTTTCAGAAATTCAAAATTAGAAGAAAATGGGCAAATCTATGTGAAAAAATTGAAGATTCAAGGAAGAAATGGTTGCAAGTGAACACTAAACACTTGCAACATCATGGTTGCAAATTCTGATTTTTTAAAAAAAAATCGTTCCAATTTCTGTTTTTTTTTAATAATTTCAGAAAATTAAAAATGGAAGAACATGGCCAAATCTATGTGTAAAAAATATAGATTCAAGGGAGAAATGGTGGCAAGTGAACACTAAACACTTGCAACATCATGTTTGAATTTTTTGTTTTTTTTTTAATAATTTCAGAAATTCGAAATTGGAAGAAAATGGGCAAATCTATGTGAAAAAATGGAAGATTCAAAGGGGAAATGGTTGCAAGTGAACACTAATCACTTGCAACATAATTTCCCAAGAATACACTTCCCATACATCAACAAAAAATAGCAAAAAATGGAAGATACATGGAGGGTTACCTTCAAAACAGTGAAATGGATGAAGAGAGGGATGAGAGAAGCCCAAGAACGCCTCCAAGCACCTTCAAATCCACGTAAGAAGCCTCCTTGGGTCTCCTAGAGTGTAGATCTGGGGTTTCCTTGAGGGAGAAGGGGGAAAAATGGGAGAGAAAGGGGCTGGCGGCGAGACTCCTGCGAATCGGGACTGCACAGTCTCGATTCGCATGGCGTCGGGCGAATCTTAAGGGCCGGGGCGAAGCGGATCGTGGCGGATCTGCGAATCGGATCGGATCAAAGCGGATCCGTTCGATTCGCGGCCGGCCGGTGGATCCATGCGGATCACAAGTCGGGCCGGCCATGATTCGATCCGCTTCGGGCGAATCGGGCCGATTCGCCCCGCCTTGCCAAACCCTGGTTGGTTTTTGTGTAAGGCCAATGATACACAATATAAATATCCCGGGTCTTACATTTATGCCCCTAGAAGTATGGTTATATAATTTTCTAGCTTTTGGACAGCAAATGTACGTAATTTTCTGGATTAATCAGGAATTATAGAAATGCCCTCCTTCGATGGCGAGAAATATCTAAGTCCTGTAAATTACAGTTTTACCCTCCAACTTTCTCAAATAGTGGCTATACCCTTATGTCCCGCGCTAGTGCGGCGATCTTTTGTACAGTTGATAGTTTGTCGACAACTCCTTATACCTACATAAATGATGGATATATTTAGCTCTCTTTTATGTGTTCCAAGGGCATTGGGAAATTGTGTATATGCCCATCTTTCATCGAGAATGCCTGTGTGCCCCTTTCTCAATCCCATCAATGTCACTCCACTAAGAATTGATGTTAGGCTATGCTTATGCCTAGATGCCATTCAAAATCCCAAATGCCACTGACCATCACGCAAATTACCAAAATACCCCTAGAGCCTCAAAATCACCATAACGCCTTAAAACACCTTTGGCCTTATGCATATTGCGCACACACCCCAGAATTATAGGGTTTTCCCAACTTAATGAGACCTTTGATAAAACTCCAATCCCATCAACCCTACGGTGGTGAATAAGAAATAATAATGAACCATGCAAGTAAGTCTGTCCTTAATGTCAGACCCAACATAAAAGAACTTTAAGGTTTTTTTTATAGTTAATCAAGGGTGTTCGAACTTTATTGACCACAGTCAGTGGGGAAAGGTCCTGCACTCAACCCAAATCGTTTGATTCAAAACCAAACACATTGAATGAACCATGCACAGGCTATTCATACAGCCCCATACATGCATCATTATAATTTTCTCCTTTTAAAAAAAAGTCCCAAAGAGAAATTTATATTCCATTTTCATTCCCACTTCTTTTAAAAAGAGGGAAGATTCATATGGGTCACCAACAGACCAACTAGGTGGAATGTTCGACTGTTGAATTCAAAAAGACACTGGTTGGCTTGAACATCAAGGCCTTTCACATGACTCATGCGATCACCCCACACATTTTGTAAAGGGCAAAGTCCAAGAAATTGGCAATAGCTGTCCTCTAGACTGCGAATACACTATTGATTTGACTTGCTGACCAGATTTGGTTGACTGCATAAGCACCTATACTGGATTAAGTCTGGATATGCTTTCAAGTGGAGACACATAATCCGTGCAGCTAGTATGAACAGGAATTATTACAGAATGAAGGATGACACTAGGATTTGGTTTAATTACAATTTTCCAATTAAGGATGAGGTTGAGAAAAAACAGCCTGCGACTATTTTTTTTTCCAAAAAAGAAAGAAAGAAAGAAAAGGGGAAAAAATATCATCCTGCACAGATCAAAGCTCACAGCACCTGTTTTGTCCCTTTATAACCCAGTTTTTAACCCAAGTTTCGTTTAAAACTGAGGGAAGGAAAATTTTCATCGAGAAATAGGAAAACCACTTAAGCACAAAAGGCAAATACAAATACAATCTCAGAAATTCAGACCTCAACCCTAGCACTTACGACTTCCGAACCAAAACGTACATCTTATGCGAGATCCCATCGCAGCACCCTTTGGAGCTGGAAATTTACCGCATTTAGCGGCGGCGGCAAACCCACATACTACCAGAGGAACTAAAATAATGACTGAAAGAAGGCCAAAACAAAGAACGAGGCAAACCCTCTCGACTTCTTGCCATCGTCCGGAATATTTTTTTCTTCAGGGGGGAAGGGGATGCATATTTAGCAGATAGAGAATGATTGCAAAGGGGAAGAAGATCATGGTGGAGAGTTCTATAAGACCTGGTTGGACTGGCCGCTGCACCGGACCTGGCATGACTGGTACCCCGAGAACTCCCGGAAAAGATTGTAGATCTCCCGAGACTTAACGTCATCGGGAAGGCCCGCGATGAAGAGGGTGCGGACCTCGTCCTGGTCAGAAGGCTGGAGAGAGGCGTGGGCGTATCCGGCGGCGCCATAGGGGGGAGGAGGTGGGGGAGGCGGGTAGTACTGGGGGTGCAAGCCCGGCGGGGGCGGCTGCTGGGAGGACCCGGGCGGCGGCGGGGGGGCGTCGTAGTAGGAGGGGTAATGGGGGCCCTGAGAGGGGAGGTGGTGGTGGTGGTAGTATGCGCCCGCCGGGTCCGCCATCGCCGAGATAGGGCGTCCGCGGCGATTTCTGCGAAATCGGGGAGGGAGCAGGGCGTTCTGTTGAGCGGACACCACCGAGGCCGAGGGTTAGGAAGTTGGCGCTTTTACTGAATATTAAAATTTTAATAATAATAATAATAAGGGTCTTTCTTGTCGTTTAACTAAAAATTAAATTAAATTCAAATGTTTTAAAAACGAAGTTTAAGTACAATTAAGCGAAAATTAATTGAGGGTCCCTATCAGAGGGTGGTACTTTTTTCCTCGTCCCTGTTAGAATACTGGTAGACGTAAAGTCCTTACTTTTCCCCGGTTTAATTTCCAGTCCCTACTTTTCATACGTCACTATTTACGACCCACTCTTTCCGTCTCGTTGGCATCCGTCTCTTTTTCTCATTCTCATCTTATCCTTGCGTCTTTTCGAATCCCACGCCCGCCGCGACACTGACGCGTCTATCCTTTCGAAGGGCCGTGAACTCTGACTGATGGAAAGTTGCTCTTACATAGCGTGCCGAGACCTGTTATAGCAACCATTGACATCACTTACACAGACCCTTTCGAAGGCCCGTGAATTGTTCTTCACAACTATAAAAGGAACACAGGGCTCCATACTTATCATTCACAAGCTTTTATGATTCTTCTTCTTCCTGTCTGTCTTGCTCGTCTTCTTCCTCTTTATTTGCAGATGTCTTCATCTGACGGTGCGCCCCAGAGGGATGGCAAGGCACCTGCCTCACCGGTGCCACCGTCGCCCCCGGCGCCACATGTTCCACCGGCGCCACAGGCTCCACCTTCGCCGCCACCGACCTACAGCCCCGACTACTGGAAGGGTTTTTACATCGGCTGGAAGATGGCTTTACAGAAAGCCTCTCGGTTGTACGACCACAAGGGCCTCGTGAATATCGTCCCTGACATCGGCCCTAGGGTAGAACACATCTATTCCTCACCTTCCTCCCCTCCCTGCTCCACCGAGTCATCGGGTTACGGAGTTTAGATTGTAACGGGTTCCTCTTCCTCCCCTCCCTCCCCGGCCGGTTCCTCCTCCTCCCCTCCCTCCCCGACCCGTTCCTCCTCCTTCCCTCCCTCCCCGGCCCGTTCCTCCTCCTTCCCTCCCTCCACCACCGAGTGATCGTGTAACGTCGCTTATTTTCGGATCCTTTTTGGATCGTGTGTGTTGTGGTTGTGATGGCCGTCGTGAGGCCAGTGTGGTGTAGACGCGTGGTGTGTGCAGGTGCGGTGCAGGTTAGGTCCCGAAATGAAATAGGACCTGCTGCAGTTGAGTATGAGTTGGCGGCCAGGGGTGGTCGTTGACTTGTTGGCGTCCAGGTAAGTTGCCGTTGACTGCATGATCTTGGCAGCAGGGGATGTGGACGTTTATGGTGGCGGTTGCCTTAAACGGCAGAGGGGTTGACGCCAACCTGTGTAATCTGCAGGTTATAGGGTCACCCGAGAGTAGGTTTCCACTGGTTCTCTCTCTCCCTTGCCCTAGCTTCACGCCCCCGTATCCCTAAGGCTTCCAAAAGTCACTGGAGAGTGATTGGAGGATCGTGGAACGTGTGGCGTTGTCGAATCGGACGAGGAAACGCCGTGGCGTGGTGTAATTGCCGTAGGAGCTCGCGGGGAGCTTGGTGAGAATCGGAGGAGTTTAAGAGGTTTAAGTGCATTCTGAGGTAGGGGATGAACCATGTTAACTCCTTAGGATCATTAAAACATTATTAAACCACATGAATCAGCATGTTTAATACATTTTCGGATTAAGTTGCACCATGCGGGGTCAATGGGTGGTTTGATGAATTTGAGTAGTTAAGCATGTTGTTATAGCTTAATTATAATGTGTGGATGTTAGAGGAACTATTTTCTTACGTTTTCTCGATGGCTTTGGGAACAGAATGTATGTAGGATCGGCTTAGGGTTTCTGCAGGAACTGGGGTTGAAGAGCTTAGCGTCAACATCGATTGACGCCAGGTTCTTCAGCCGGGATACAGACGGTCAGATCCATTGCCGTCTACTTCCTGTAAGCGGCAGTCGATGTTGTCGCCAACTTGTGTATAAGCAGAAATGATTGTTTATGGTATTTATCGATAACGAATGGTGCGTTGGCACCTGTGGTGCACTGAGTGCACATGGTTTCTGTGTTTAGCATACGGGGTATGCAGTTAGTTACTCACTTTCGAGGCTGCGTGTTGTTCACGCAAGTCCAGTAGGGTTCACGTGTGGTGGACCGTTGTTACTTGAGGTTTACGTGAGGTTTCACATGGTTTGTGTGTGACGAGCACGTGGTTTGGTGTACGTGGCAAGCAGTACGACGCCTACCATGGTTACCTCTTCAGTTGGGTGCCCCAGGTTCTTTGTGAGCCAGGCTGTTAGCTCGAGACTTTGTCCCGGTACTTGTGTTGTACCGTCGAGGTCTGTGTCGTCTGACCTGGACACCCTCACTCCTGTGTTTGAGTTGTACGTCCGGCTGAGGGAAAGATGACAGTGGGATAGTGACACTTGTGTTTGTCTTTAGTCACTTGTAGCGCGCTCGTAGTTGGGGGTACGGACACCAGTAGACGTACTGGACCCTAGCTAGTCCTTTTCCAGTGCCTCACTCTAGAGAGTTCCGGGCCAGGATCTCTAAAGTTGTCAGGCATGGGCCTGCGATCGTGTGGTCCGCAGGTGGTGGTGTTTAGTTGGTCTCCACAGTTGCTTGACCTTTTCACGTGGAGTGGCAGCTGGACCTTTCGTCCGTGGCTGCGAGACTGAGAGGTAGACTTGTGTTAGCTTGTCCGAGTCAGTTTCTGGTGTCGCGAACCAGTTCACGTGACTCGTGTTTGGCTGTCTCTACTTTAGCTTGTACACCTGTACTAGTTTGCCGTTTAATTATTCCAGTTGTTTTTCGTAGTCGGCAGACGGTGAGTACTTTTACAGCTTTTATATCCTGCTTAGTTGTTCTATAAATTGTTGGTACTGTTTATTGCTTTTGTACCTGTGGTTTTGGTTTGCTCGGTTTTGGGGGAGTTCCCTACTGAGCCAGTGACTAGCGAGGCTCACCCCTACCCCCACAGGTGAGAGCGAGGAGGACGTTTCACGACCGTCATCTAGTTCAGAGCCGCGCGTAGCGGTGCAGGGTCGGTACCTCCAGTTGTGTAGTAGCAGCTCCAGCAGTGTAGTGTAGTTAGTTGTTTATTTTCTTCAGTTGTACTCGGGGTATGCCCCAGGTTCTTGTACTTCTTTTCAGTTTTTGTGGAAATATGGTTATGTAACTTGTGATATATATATATATAATATATATATATATATATATATATATATATATATATATAATGTGGTGTGTTCCTTTGTGTTTACACGGACTGTGGTTTGGTATCCCTTGCGAGGCTTCGGCCCATTCGCGGGAGGCGGACTCAGATCAAGTACGTTATCAGTTTAACGGGCTTGGCCGAGGAGTTCCGCCACAGATCGGGTTACGGAGTTTAGATTGTAACGACGCTTGTTTATGCAATATACCTATTTTCCTATTATGCAGTCTTCTGTGGGCTTGTATGTGTTCTCTATCATGCAAACTCAAACGTATAGTGTAACATGCTACCATGTATTGTAATAGGATTAGGAAGTTATTGTAACACCTTATTACGTGTACTGTAATAGTGTAGGTTAGAGTGTAGTGCTCGAACTGTAACCAGCTAGCATGTATACTATAACGACAATAGGTAAAAATTGTAACGACTTTCCACGTATATTGTAATAGTGTAGGTGTAGCTGTAGTGCTCGAACTGTAAGGTTGTAGTGCTGGAACTGTAACCAGCTATCATGTATACTATAATGAAAGTAACTAAATACTGTAACAGGTTTCCACGTATACTGTAATAGTGTAGGCGTAGTTGTAGTGCTCAAACTGTAAGACTGTAGTGCTGGAACTGTAACCTGCTAGCATGTATACTATAATGAAAGTAACTAAATACTGTAACAGGTTTCCACGTATACTGTAATAGTGTAGGTGTAGCTGTAGTGCTTAAACTGTAAGACTGTAGTGATCGAACTGTAACCTGCTAGCATGTATACTATAATGACAGTAACTAAATACTGTAACAGGTTTCCACGTATACTGTAATAGTGTAGGTGTAGCTGTAGTGCTCGAACTGTAAGACTGTAGTGCCGAAGCTATAACCTGCTAGCATGTATACTATAATGAAAGTAACTAAATACTGTAACAGGTTTCCACATATATTGTAATTGGAAATATTTCACGAACGACACTGTACGATTAACTGTACGGTGCTATGTAGATGTTTGCCCATGGCGCCTTCATGCGTCCGTCGTTCGTGAAGGTCCAGAATTTGCCATCAAGACTCTCAACAACATACACAGTTGTGGGTGTGACATTATGAGCGATGGACATCCTAGGACATCTAAGAAGTGGGTTGCAAATGCTGTGAAGGGGAAACTAGTTGATAAACCCACTTATAGAGCAAGTGAAATGATGAGAGACATACGTCGGAATTACGGTATCTCCATCCCTTATCATCAGGTATGCCATGATTTTAATTGTAACACATAACGACCTCTACTGTAACGCATTCAACGACAACTGTAACTTTCTGACCCTAGTATTGTAACAACTATATTCATATACTATAAGGGTCCGTATTGTAACTACTGTAATCATGACAATGTATACTGTAATAATCTATGCTGGTCACTGTAAAGTATATGGTCTACTACTGTAACAATCTAACATGCCATGTATCATCATATCAATAGGCATGGTGGGGCAAAAAAGTTGTTGTCAGTTCTCTATACGGTGATTTCAGAACAAGCTATCATATGTTGAACTGGTACAGCGTACGTGCATTACAGTCAAACCCAGGATCAGTTTTGTCTCTAGAAGTGGACTCGGAGACACAACGTTTCAAACGCTTTTTCATATGCTTCCAGGCATCTGCATATGGGTTCGAAGTTGGTTGCCGACCTATGCTCTTTTTGGATGGAACTCATATCAAACAGTATAGAGTACAAGGGGTTATACTTGCAGCAAGTGCTTTAAAATGGTAACAATGAGCTATTCACTGTAGCGTACTCCATCGCAGATTCGGAAACATATGACAACTGGGTTTGGTTTCTACACATTTGAAAAAGACATTACTTTCAAATAGAAGGATCGCCTTCCTATTAGACAGGGGGAAAGGTTTGAAGGAAGCGATTCCTGACATATTTCCAAATGATCATCACGGCTACTGTTTCTAGCACATCATGCAAAACTTCAACGACCAATGTGCAGGGAAATATGCCGCCCCTTTCAAGAAATTACTTAGAAAAATCCTCCAGCGCATTGCCTATGTTGTTACTGAACATGAGTACCAAGACGCAATGTTGGCAATGAAGATTAATTGTGCTGATGCCAAAGAATGGGTGCTCCGAAATGATGTCGACCACTAGTCCCATGCTCGTTTCCCGGAACAAAGGTTCGCCTCTTCAAATACACAAGCGACATGTTCTATTACATTCCGCCATTTATGATCTTACATTTTGACATTGCATATCATATAGTAGCAGACATAAGCTATTACAGTAAGCATGATGTTACAGTTACAGATATACGCTATTACAGAACGTGTTAAATATGGTTACAGTATGTAGTGGAGACGTGTTACAGATATATGATGTTCACATAATTTACATTGTCTAACAGGTTTGACGAGTTATACTCTAATTTGATAGAGTCATTCAACAATTGGATACATGATGCGCGAAGTCTACCAATACTACAGATGGTTGACAAAATTAGAGTTCAAATGATGGAAATGGCTGCAAAGAGGAAAATTGACGCAGCCTTGTGGGATACACCATACTGTCCTAAAGTACAAAAAATCATCGAAAAAAACCTTCAAGAAAGGAGAAGCTTAGCAATCCGTCATTCAGACGGAATCAAATTTGAGGTTATTAAAAGTATGAAAACGTATGCCGTATACCTCCATCTACAAAGATGCTCTTGTGGACACTGGCAACTTGTCAAGATTCCTTGCAAGTATGCATGCGTAGCAATTGGCAGTAACAATGAGGCCGTTTCTCAATATGTTTCAGCATTTTACAGCACAGAAGTGTACAGGGCTGCATACGAAAGAAACATTCAATCTATCCTAACATTTGATATGCCGGATCCGCCTCAACCATCAGATGTTCTCATCAAGCCACCAACAACAAAAAGGTTGCCAGGAAGACCGAGAAAGAGGAGAATACATTCAAGAGGAGAAGTAGATCACGTGTATATTTGTTCAAGGTGCAAACAAGTAGGTCACAACCGAAAAACTTGTAGCAACGCACCCCACAATCCAGATTGAATTTAAATCTTCTATATTTGTTACAACATAAGATCTTCCTGATATTCCACAATACGTAAGTGCATACAAGGCTTACATTTGTTATAGTTCCAGCACTTGCTAACATTTTTTGTTATAGTATATGTAATATAATGTTACAGTTTAAGCACTACACTGTTACAGTTTGAGCACTATACACTTACACAGTTCGAGCAACGTTTTCTGTTATAGTATACGTGATAAAATGTTATAGTTGTAGAACTACACTGTTACAGTTTGAGTACTATACTCTTACAGTTTGAGCACTACACTCTTACACTGTTACAGTTCAAACACTAAACTCTTTCAGTTCGAGCACTACATTGTTACAGTGGGAGCATTGAGAAGTGCTATCGTGCGGCAGGGTCTTTTGAGCACTACAGTCTTACACTTAGAGCACTACGCTGTTACAGTTTGAGTACTACAATGTTACAGTTCGAGAACTACACTTACGTTTCGAGGACTACACTGTTACAGTTCGATCACTACACTCTTACGGTTCGAGCAATACACTGTTACAGTTCGAGCACTACACTGTTCATCTTCTCCACCACACTCTTACACTGTTACAGTTGGAGCGCTACACTTACGATTCGACCACTACGATGTAACCTATACTGTTACAGTATACGTTATAACCTGTTATAGTATTTTGTTATTTTGATTATAGTCTAGATAATAGTATGTTACAGTATGTTATTGCTAACATGTTGAGTTTGCATGATAGAGATAGAGAGGACATACAAGCACACAGAAGACTGCATAAAATGAAAATATATTGCATAAACAACCGATGTTACAATAACTCTCTAAACTCCGTAACTGATGTCAATGGTTGCTGTAAGTGTGCTTGGCACGTTATGTAAGAGCAACTTCCCATCGATCAGAGTTCACGGGCCTTCGAAGGATCGAAGCGTCAGCGTCGATTGTGAAAAAGTGATTCGAAAGGACGGAAGGGTAAGACGGGAATGGGAAAAAGTGACGGATGTAAAAGAGAAGGAAAGCGTGGGTCGAGGGTCGTAAATGGTGACGTTTGAAAAGTAGGGACTGGAAATTAAACTGGACGAAAAGTAGGGACTTTACGTCTACCAATATTCTGACAGGGACGAGGAAAAATGTATCACCCTCTGACAGAGACCCCCAATTAATTTTCCCTACAATTAACTTGTTATGACGTGTGATAGGGGGACACCTATTTTTCCACCATGAACTTGTTCAATTTTTCTCTGAATACTTGAGTCGTTGGATGAGATGCATAATTTGAAACAAGTCCCTATTTGATGAAGTCTTCGCATAAATAGTGGACTACTTGACTTTTTAACAAGTATCAATTTTCAAGCTCTTTGCAATCAACATTATATTAAGCTCGTACTGCTAATTAAACACATTTATATAAAATCTCTATACATATATTCACATAGACACGTTTTAAGTTCGAAGTTTACGACCCACACTTGAATTTTAAATACTTATAATTTTTAAGAAAATTTTATTATAAATCTAACAGAACCTAAATATTAAACTACTCACTTAATATGTAACGGAACTTCTAATTAACTGAACCACTCCTAATATATCCATCCTAATCCTACATATCATAGATGATGATGAAATATATGTTATATAATATTAATCATATATGCATATAAGATTTCGCTCTTTCTAAATTAACTCAAACAGTAGCATGAAGCTTTTGCAGCTGTTTTCTCTGACTGAAGTCGTGCGAACTACTTTGGAATTTTTTTAATGAACAATCTACAAGGTGCATAAAACTATGGTTTTCCTACCATAATTTCTTGTTTAATAATCTTGGATCAGGATTGACCATACCGTCCGGAGCAAATCCAGACAATACCGCACTGATTTTTAGTCAGATTCAATCCAAACAAGATTTAAATTTTAATAACAAAATTTCATTTAAAAATAAATAATTGATGTGGCAAACCGTCCCGTTTTGATAGAAAATTAAACTGCCCATAGATAGCTTAACTGATCCACTAACTTAGAAATTAACTCACCCTAATTTGCATGCTGCACTAAAAAAAAAGAGACTTAAATAGATTAACTTCTTTTCTTGAATCTAACTATTCTAATTAAAAATAAAAAATACACATTTTAAGAAATACATAAATAAAATAATATTGAAATATTAATTTAATATTTTTATTTTAAAAATAACAAAAATTAACCCTTCCTACCCCCACCTCTTGAGACTTGATAGAGTTCTCCAAGGGCCCTGATTGTAATAACCAGAGGTATCCTGGATAATATTTTCCCCCTCCCCAAATGAGCGGTTTTTGGCCACCAAGGGGGTTTAACAAATATCAAAATGGCCCAAATTTCTCAAACATTGTATGATATGCCCGATCAATGCCTTAGATAACTGTGTACCAGTTTGGAACATGCGACTTGTAAACACAGACTCACATGCTTTAACGAGATGTGTGACGGCCTTTTAGAATTGATGCTGCAAGGGGAAAATCAAAACACGTAACACCTATTCCACATCACTTTTAATTTTGATAAGCCACAATATAGAAGTACTAGTATTAAAAAGAATATTTTATCGAAATTGATATTAAACCAAAAATGGTGAAACAACATGGAAGAAAAAAAAACCAGAGAAATACTAATTGCACGTGCAGCCGGGCATAAATTTCACGCTGGAATCATCGGGACGCTCTCGATTGGGCCGCGTGAAAAGTACTCACGTCAGTAACTCAGCACATGTCTCCGCCTGCATGTGTGTCTTCCCGAGGCCCGCCATCATAAAAATCGTCCACATCGTAAACAACAATTGCAGAGATATATTTAATTAATTCGAAATGTACTTTTTGAACCGGAAATCAAAATTTCCTATGGAGTCACGAAATAGGTTTCTTCCGGTGACAAATAGATTTCTTCTGGTAACAAATATGATGATTTCAGTGACAAATAGATTTCTTCCGGTGACAAATAAGTTGATTCCGGTGATAAATAGCTGATTTCGTGTCTTAAGTGATTCACATGGAGTCACGAATTGGAGTAACAAATATGTTGATTTCGGTGATAAATAGGTTTCTTCTGGTGACAAATAAGTTGATTCCGGTGACAAATAACTGATTTCATGTCTTAGTGATTCAGTGACAAATAGGTTGATTCCAGTGACAAATAGGTCACTCCTGCTGACAAATAGCTGACTTCGTATCTTAAGTGATTTAGTGACAAATATGTTGATTCGAGTGACAAATAAGTTGATTCCAGTGACAAATAGGTCACTCCTGGTGACAAATAGCTGACTTCGTGTCTTAAGTGATTCACTGACAAATAAGTTGATTCCAGTGACAAATAAGTCACTCCTGGTGACAAATGACTGACTTCTTATTTTAAATGATTCGATGACAAATAAGTTGATTCCAGTGACAAATAGGTCACTCCTGGTGACAAATAAGTTGATTCCGGTGATAAATATCTTAAGTAATTCACATGGAGTCACAAATTGGAGTGACAAATAAGTTGATTTCGGTGAGAAATAGGTGATCAGTGATGACAAATAAGTTGATTCCGATGACAAATAAGTCACTCCTGGTGACAAATAAGTTGATTTCGGTGGCAAATAGATCCATTCGATCATCATATTTGTCATGTAGTGAATTTAATGATGGCGGACGATTTCATGATGACGAGCCTCGAAAAGACGCGCGTGCAAGTAACAATGTATGCTGAGTTGTTGACGTGAGCGCTTTCCACGCGGTCCAATAAAACGCTCCCCGACGATTCCAACATGAATTTATACATGGATATACTTGCAACTAATATTTCTAAAAAACAAAAGAAAAAAAACAAAAGACAACCATTGTGAAAAGGTGTGAAAGACTAAGCCGCCGTGCCGCCGAGGATTTGCCGTCAATATCACCAGCTGCAAGCCCGTTCTTCAGACAGGGCTCCCTCGTCATGGTCCGCTTCAAGAACAGCCTATTAGACAGCACATGCACTACAGTCATCTACAACTTATGTAATCAATTATAACACAGCACTGCAGTTAAGGGTCAAAATAAATTTATAAGATTTTTTTTAAAAAATAATAACTTTTACAAAAAAATTAAAAATACAATTATCCATCTGATACCCCCTAAATATTTTTCTTGAAAATTTTATCTGAAATTTACTTCTCAGTAAAAAAAATTATTTAAAATAAAAAATTTTAAACAATAAAAAATATGTTCCATATATCGACCATCCGATCGTCTGACACCGAATGCCGAGTGCACCGGATATCGGACATCGGATGCCGAACACACAGACGTCAAATACCGGACAACAGATGCCGGACTCCAAACGTCGGCCACCGGACGTCGACCGCCCGACACTAAGCCCAAAACACAGCCAATAGCAACCAAGATATGGCTACAACAAAAGGCATGAAGAAAGATCCACATGGATATTAGGTCTTGTTTAAAACACCACACACCAAGATACCAAGTAATTAAAAGTTTCAACTAGCAAAAACATATGGCGGGAGAAGGGAGTGCCTGGTTGGGCCCCCCAATAGACGAGCCCGCCACGATAACCTACATAGCTTGGAAATCTTGAGCAGAAAAGGCAGCAAAATATGAAAGGTCCAACACACTGCGAAACTTAAAAGCCCAAACCACACTTCGTCCTACAAAAAGGCGAACTCCAAAACAATCCTAAATCACCCAAAAAAGCCCACAGAACTCAGGCGCAACCTATCCGGGATGACTAGACTGATGGGACTCAAGAGACCAGACCATCATTCAAGGACAGTGCAGCCAGTTGGTCGGCCGGAGCATTCGGCTGCTGCTGAGCAACACTCCTGAGAACCTCCATGGCTTCGGCAACCTTGGCCTTCAATGCCTCGGGAGACTCCAATAAATGCAGGACCTCAGTCTGGTCCATCTCCAGAAGCATGCCAGTCACTTTGGCTGCGGCATCGTGCTCCAGCTGCTCCACGAGCGGATACAGAGACTCACCCAACATCTGAATCAACATTCATAAAAAAGGCAAAAGAAGTCAATATCTTCTGAAAGGAATAGCTATAAACCTGCAGCAGAACATATGTTGTGCACGCGTGCTACTGCTAAGATAAAATGCACGACGTGAATCCTCTAATCACACTGAAACAATCATAATCGAATGAAATCTGTCCCCGAAGCAGAAGCCAATAGCACCAAAAACTTTGAAGTGTGAAGAGTGTGCGCTTCAAGAGACCAGACATCAGACCCCCCCCCCCCCCCCCAAAAAAAAAAAAAAAGATAGTTATAAGCAATGCATCAACGAGCCCACCACTGTATATAAGTTCCCGAGCACAAGGACAAAAAAGAAAAAAAGGATTTCTAGTTTTGAACCCCTAATATCTCTCATATTACGTATTAACTCCCAGTCTTGATATCTACTTATAATCCCCATAATCATGCATCTATTGCATAAATATCCCAGATATTAGACGTAAGCAATTCAAATTTATTTCCATGCCCTTAGGAATGGTGTTCACTATGGAGATTTTCAAATAAATACCTAGATTGGAATGACGAATCTTTAAACATGACATTAAGGTCGCAACAAAAAAATCCCAAAAGAAGAATGTAAAACGAATATGACACATACCGTTCTCTGTTGATCAGGAGATGCATTTGCGAGTGCCGAGGCCAGAGCTCCAATTGGAATAGGATGTGACATCCCAGCATCTCTTACAGGGAAGCCACCCATATCATATGGGACAGAGAGCATGCCCCCGGCAACAGCTGACATGGGAACTTCAGGTATGTTACGGCCTGGTGAGTAGCGGTAAACCCGTCCCCTTGGAACCATCTGCTGGATAATTGGCAATCAAAGTTTCAAGAAGAAAGCAATAAGAAAAATATGAAGAACAGAGTAAAGTTGATCAAGGCCAGAGAAACTACCTGCTGCTGGAGCATGGGCACAGGCTGCTGCGCTTGTTGCACAGGGCCACCCCCAGCACGTCTACCTCCAGGACGTTGTGCCTGCTGGCCTTGTTGGACTAATGGAACAAAGAAGTTTGGCATTGGAGGCCCTCCGGGCCTCATTCCAGGAACAAGCTGTTGCTGGTAGCCAAAACCAGGCTATACAGAAGGAGCATATTAGTCATGAGATCTCACAGAGATAAATAAAAACCAATGTATCAATATTAAATCTTTCATAAGACAATAGATAACTTTCTAAATCAACACCTTAAAGAAAATTGCACAGAATTGTTTTCTATTTTACATGGGAAGAATTTCCCGAAAGTGGCTTTATTGGTAAGGTTCACAAGGGAGAATTGCAAAAGAACAGCCCAAGTTCTATGGATGCTTAACTAGAGGTAGAAAGTTAAGGATGTGCTGGAGCTAATTCCTCATAGGAGTGATGAGAACATTGGCTGTAAGCCAAGTTTTAGGTTCATCTTCAAAGAGATACAAACTAATTCAACGGACATAGCACTTCTACATGATAAACAGCAATTCTATACAAACTATGGATCATGAAATGTGATAATACATACCTGTGGAGGTATAAGAGCAGGAGGACCTTGACCATAAAAGATTTGTTGTCCAATGCCAGGACCACCGGGGGGGTATATTGGCATCCGGGGAGCAACAGATGGTGGCATTGTGACAGGCCGCATTTGGGAAAATTGCACCTAGACAGATCAGGAATGTCAATTATTAGCTCAGCAACAAGGTTTGAACAAAATTATGGTCTATCCCTGCAAAACACCCAAAATAAAAATTTCCAGATTGCTACATATTGTGATGACCAATGATACGCAGTTGAAGACATTCAGACCGAAAACACCAGGAAAGAAATAGAGAACCAAGACCATTTTACCATCTGACAGGATCCGAATAAAGAAAGAAAAACAATAAACAGTATGACTTTCTTACCTTCATTTTAACTAAATACCAAACCCCTATGACATATACCATTCAATAATTAAACCTCCTGACATGAATATGTTCTTTTTTTTTTTATAAACCTGATCTTAGTACTTTGAAGTTTTATATAACTGCCACTTGTTAAACCCAGGGTTTTGCAAGGTGGATCAAAATCGGCTCGATTCGGCCGAATCGGATCAAATCAGGGCGAAGCTCGATTTGTGATTCATGTGATTCGCCCGAGCCGGCCGGCGGCCGTGAACCGGCCGAATAGAGCACATTGAGGTCGATTCAATCCGCCACGGATCCGACCAGATTCGATTCGTCGGATCCGACTCGATCCGCCACGGTTGACACCCTTAAGGGTCGACCGACACCCTGCAAAATGGGACTGTGCAATCTCGATTCGCAGGGTTTCACGCCAGAAACCCTTCTTTCTCCCCTTTTTCCCCCATTTCCCTCCAGAAAACCCCAGATCTACACTCCAAGAGACCTAAGGAAAATTCCTACGTGGATTTGAAGGTGCTTGGACGCTTTCTTGGACTGTTTTCATCCCTCTCTTCACCTATTTCACTATTTTCAAAGTAACCCACCATGTATGTTCATGTTTTGATTTTTTTGTTGATGCATAGGAAATATATTCATGGGAAATGATGTTGCAAGTGATTAGTGTTCACTTGCAACTATTTCTCCCTTGAATTGTTTTTACATGGATTTGATCATTTTCTTTAAAATTTGAAAATATTCTTTTAAAAAAAATTTGCAACCTATGTGCATTTCATAGCAATGCAACTTACAACGTCTAACATGTTATTAGAAATTATAATTATTTATATGTGAAACCAATGTAAAAAGAAAAAATTTGTCCGAAATGTAATGACTATTTGTTTTACGTAGATGGCACCAAAGAAGGGCAATAGTGAAGATATTGGGTGGCAACATGGGACCGCATTGGACAATAGGCACAATTACAAGTGCAACTACTACGGCCATACGAAACAAGGAGGTGGCATCCCTTGCCTAAAGAAGCACCTTGCAAGTGGGCAGCTAGCAGGGTACCATGATGTGAAAAGTTACAAGTCGACGCCGGCTGAAGTGAAGCGGCTCATGATTGAACACTTGAAAGGTGTTCAAGCCGAGACTGTAAGAAAGAGGACAGACATAGAGATGCAAAAGAGGATCATCTCAAGAAGGCAGCGAGATGAGACAACAATGATGAGCCAAAAATTTATACAGAACATGTGCCTGATCAACCTCTTAAGCTGACCAGAGAACAAACTAGGGTTGACTCATGGGAAGCTGAGCAGAGAGGGAGTGGTGAGGACACTCGAGCACGGGTTCGGTTCACCCAATCCGTGTCTATCAACGGAGGAGGCGCCCGCCTACGACTTCGGCATCCAACTGGTTAGAGGACGAGTTATTGCTTTGTTGATGTATTTCTTTTATTTGGTACCTCATTTGGGGGTTGTTTGGCCCATTAGGGGCCCAATGGAACCTTTTTCATTTTCTTTGTATTTCTAGCTGCAATTTTACCCTTTTTTGGTCCTATGGGTAGGGGGTACAACGGTTCGATTTCCTCAATTTTTGGGAAACCGAACCGAACTGAACTCCTTCGGTGACGTTCAAACCGAAATTAGACAAAACAGGTAAAATCTGGCCACCGCGCGCACAAACACAGGCAAAAGTGGCAAAAATCGGATGTTTGGCAAGGCGGTCGCGAGGTTCGAACTCGCGCCACCACGCGCGCCAAAGGGCGCGTTCCACTACGCTACAAGCAGTTTTCAGTATAAATGTAATATTTTATTATATATATATATATATATATATATATATATATATATATATATATATTCAATTCATTTCGATTTTCTCAATCTAAAACCGAACTGTGTATTGTGATTGTGATAGATAGGTGTTCTACCACAAATCTATTGATGCATCAGATAGAGTGCACAATGCTGAATACATTTTGAGTTTGATGCAATATATTATGCAGGTGGTGACCGATAATGACTCTGCTTACAAGAAGACAGGGGAGGAGTTGATAAACATTTATCCCATATTTATTAGACCCTCCTGTGCAGCACACTGTGTCGATTTGATGTTGAAAGAGATTGACACACTGCAACCCATAAGGATGATGGTGGAGGCTGGGCAAAAGATCACAAGATACATCTGTTGCTATGGCATGGCTGAGGGAGTCTACTGGTGGAGAGTTGTTGAGACCGGCCATCACATGCTTTGCAACTAATTTCATTGTCTTACAAAACCTCCTGAAGCACAAAGACAATCTAAAACGTATGTTTAAGACAGACAGATGGGTGCAGAACACTTTTGCAGGGACATCGGATGGTAAAGAGGTTGAAGAGATCGTCTGCAGCACTAATTTTTTGGATCGAGTCTTCAAACTAGTGCAGATCATTGAACCCCTTTATGAGGTTTTGAGGGTGGTTGATGGGGATAGGAGACCAACCATAGGGTTGGTTTATGTAAAAATTAAAGTTGCAAAGAAGAAGATCCGTGAGGTGTCTCCTCGCTATGCACACTTGGTCTTGGACATTGTTGAGGATTGGTGGGGACCGACAGATGAGTAGAGATCTGCACATGGCGGGTGAGAAAAATTTACTTCAATTTGGTTTTGATTTTAGTACATGAATTTATTTATTTTCTACCCCTGTTGTAGCTTACTATCTCCGTCATGCCTACCATTATACAATGGAGCTATACATGAATTTATTTATTTTCTACCCCTATTGCAGCTTACTATCTCCATCATGCTTACCATTATGCAATGGAGCTATCATACGATGATGACTTGACAGTCGTCTTTACGCGAGTTGTTGAAAGACTGTCAAGGAGTGCATTGGATACATTACATGCTATTGATTAGACGAGCATTAATCTCCCTACATGATGTCAATTACAAGTTTAATTTTTTTGCTAATGGACCTCATTGCGGCAGATGAAGAGCTTTCGAGAAGGGGTTAAGAGTTTTGCGAAGCCATCCGCCATTGCTAGTCAGGACCGTGTTGACGGCGGTAATGTGTTTTCCCTTTCATTCTTAGATATTAGTAGACTCAACGATTGACTAATTGAGTATGACTAACTTTTTTGCAGCTGATTGGTGGTTCAACTTTGGGCATTCGATACCCATATTGAGGAAAATTACAGTAAAGATCCTATCACTAACCTCCTCCTCCAATGGGTGTAAGAAAAACTAGAGCACCTTTGCATTCATACACACCAAAGTTCGGAACAGATTGTCACATAAGCTCTTAGACAATTTGGTGTATGTGCACTACAATATGAGGTTGAGGGTGAAGCATCTCACAGATGATCCAAAACGGGGGGAGGTGGAGTATGATTCAGTTGACATTGGGTTCCTACGAAATGATGAAGACCAATAGTTGCATGGGTTGCACGAGCGACCACAAAGCGGGGAGAGTATGAGTTAGATGAGGCGGCAGATGATCCTGAAGATCCACCTCGTCCTAACACATTCTTAGCTAGGGCTTTAGAAGCTGCAGAAGAGGAGGGAGAATATGGAGACGTGGGGCAGTTACATTCTTCTCAATTTTGGGCCAAAGCAGAGGATGAGGTGGATCTTCTTGGCAACTTACGAATGGAACAGGCCATGCCTTCTAGAGGTGAGACAGTAGTTATCATTTGTTAAACATATATATTCAATATTTTGTGTTTGTTCTTACCTTAATTTGGAGATTATTACAAGTGGTGCAAACCTTGATGATGAAGTGGACTTTCAAAGATTGATGCTAGACCCTATTGCTCGCTCACAATCTATGAGAGAAGCACCTGCAATTGCTTCCTCACAACCAAGAAGGAAGGGGTCACATACGTAATCTATTACTCCATCTCAAGCTGCAAAAGAAAAGGCGGTGGCGACATCCCAACCTGCAAAGATGAAGGACAAAGGTCAAACATGTGGCCCAGCCAAAGGCATTGTGAGAGCCACTTGCCCCAACATAAAAGAAGAAAAGTTGGTTCTCCTGAAGATCTAAGAAAGGGAAAAAAATGACTGCCCCTATTGAAGATCCACTTGATATTACAGATTTAGAAACTTCGGATCCAAATGCAGAAGAAACACCTCCCAAGAATTAGCCCTGATTACCCAATAGCCACTCCCATGACTCCATAACTACTGGTTCACCAGATGGGTCTGTAGGGGGAGGAGATAGAGATGGGTGAGGGGACGGCGGTAATGATGGAGATGGGGGAGGGGGCGGGGGTGAGAGTGGACAAAGAGGAGGAAGCGGTGGTGGGATGGTATTCACAGAGGAGCAGCGCTATGGTGACTCTTGCACCCAAGATGGTGATCATGGCGCCCCAGTACAGTACAATAGAAGGCGGAAGTTTGTCAAAAATGGTCGTACAGAAGGTTCAACAGTGGACAGTGATAGCTATAATACTATGATATCTGATTTTAAGAGAATGATAACACAAGAGTCTGTGGAATTGTATGGGGGCCATAGTTATCAGGCAAAGTCATTCGACACAGGCTACTCCAATGGCTATAGTGGCTACACCACCACAGGCTATCTTGCACCATATTTTATCCACCTCCATCTGTTCTTGTTCAGATTTATGCTCCTTTAGAGGATGTACAAATGACGAGTCTAAGGGTAGTCCGTCCTAACTGCGAGATGTGAGACCACTATGTGAAGGAGTTGCAGACCAGATACAACACTATGATGTCTTGGGATGAGTTTCGTACCTGTGTCTCAAACCAAAAGTTATCATCTTATTGGGGAGCTACCCTCAAAGTCAGATGAGACTATCCCACCCCAGGAGAGTACATATGATCTATATCAACAGGGATATGGAGGTACTAGACTCATTGTATTTTGTATTTAGATTTGAGTTCAATGTTTGTACGAGTCTCATTGTATTTTGTATTTAGAATTGAGTTTCATGTTTCATGTTTGTACTTTGTACTCAATTTCTAATAAATTTGATTGAAAATAGATGTTTGTGTAGCATTACATGACATAGATATCATCAGTTATCAAAGTTGTCAAGACGTCAAGGCGTAGGTGGGGTCTCGGATCGCCTAAGCGCTTAGGCGCTCGTCTAAGCGGTGCCTAGGCGTTTAGGACGGAACCAAATATGAGTTATTTTCAAGTGTCCCCTTACATGATATTTATGTATCTATAAATATATAATGATGAAAATTTAATAAAAAATATCATAATATGACAGACATAAAGACAATGAAAGCAACAAAAATTAACTCCAAGTAAACAAACTCACATTATATATCATAAAAATCTAAATTAACATCTTCAAATAAATAAGCACACTAAATAAGAACAAGAAGTGCAAATATCATTCTATCATTAGAAAACTAATTTTCAACTTTTAAAACAAGCAATACACATACATGTAAATATGTTAAATAAAAATAAGAAGTGCAATATCTTAACACACTTAAAACAAGTAAAAACTAAATGAATCCATTACATAATCCCACAATATGCCTAAAAATTGAAAAGAAATTAGAAAATGACAAGTCTCATGTGTTTGGGTGATGATAGTTTAAGTTTGACCAAATCCTGAGAGATCTCAAACAGACTAAGTGCTGTCAGTAAGAGAGCGGCTCCCTTGGAGAAGTCATATGTACGTTTGACTTTTTTTACCGAACTTTGAATTTTTAGTGTTTCATATGGTTTATTTGACTTTTTTTACCAGACTTTGAATTTTTAGTGTTTCATATGGTTTATTTGAATTATCAAATTTTTAGATAGGTCAAATTATGAGAGATTAGAAAATTAGAAATCGTGATTTTCTTCTTCGATAGGAGAGTTGACTTTTTTTTTTGTAAGAGATGTGATTTTTTTGATATTTTATTGGATTCAAATGATAGGTACTTCCTTATTTACATGTAATATCTTAAGTAAATGAAACAACAAATTATAACATTTACTTAAATGATATTCAAATAAATAAGATGTTACCTGAAATCGGGCTGGACTCAGCCCTGAAAACCGACCTGAGTCTACTGTCTAAGTGGGATATTGCAGACCCCTAAAGGGTCTAGGCGCGCGCGTGCGCCTTGGCCGCCTTAGCGGCGCCTTGGGGCGCCTTTTCTCCTCTTAGAAAGGCGATGTGTTTTAAGGCGGCTGAGAAAGCGCCTTGGCGCTTAAGCGGCGCCTAGGCGTCCGCCTTGACAACTATGTCAGTTATACATGAAATTCTTCACATGAGGCTTTAAATAGAGAATCGGCGAAAAAAAACATCAAATCCATGCGAATCTGGCTAGACCTGAGGCAGATCCATGAGTTTCTAGTCGGATCCACCCGAATCGACCCGATTAGGGCCGCATCGGATCGAATCAGGGCGAATCAGATTCGCCTCGAATCAACACTCCAGCAAACCATGGTTTAACCTTTTTTCGGAGGATGGAATCATCTACACATTGATACCCACTGAACGAATCAGGGCGAATCGGATTCGCCCCGAATCGGCACTCCAAAAAACCATGGTTAAACCTTTTTTTTGGAGGATGGAATCATCTACACATATTGATACCCACTGAAATCCACACTTAACCATGGATGGGAACAAGATCCCCCTCCCATATTTAGTATCGTCAAAATTTTAAAAAATTCTCTCCTTTATTGTCAGTACAAAGGTGCATAGGTGATCCCATCCCCCTTTCAAAGAGGTTTCTAAGACTTGAGAAGGGTTATTCCTAATCTTCTGGGGGCTTCACCAGATAACTTGAGATTGCTCGAGGTTACAAATACATATCAGGATTGGAGGAGTTTGTCCAATAGTGGTGGATTACAGAGATGATATCGAAAGTCTTTAGCAAAAATGATAGCAATAGGACTGCATGCTTTTGGAACAAAATAGAAAGAATAAAAATTATTTCAACAACTTGTGCGATAAAAGCCGGTAATTACAAACCAACACATGGCAACAGAAAAGTCAAACAGTAACAAACAATTTAACACAATCCTCAAAATGGCTTCCTAGTTTGCAGACCCACAGTCCAGAAAAACTTCAACATGAGTTTGCATTATGATCTTCAGCATACCCTTAATCCTATTTGGTAAATTAAGAAATTAGGTAAGAATCATTTTCCTGCCGTCGAGAAATATAATACGTCTATCAGTTTTGACAATTTATACAATATCAGATTCAGTTTTACACTGATATGAAGAGAAATCAGCTTTCGTTCCAACTATAAGATGCAAGGAAACCAATGCCTATGATGAACAAGGAGCTCAGTTTTCATCTTCTGTGCCATATAGACATATTGAAGTGTTTTCTTTAGTAGGTGGACACACTCAAATATTTCTAGGTGGTCTACACATGTATTATAATTTCATCCTCGTATGTGAAATAAAGGTCAGACATGCGACCAACTTTCTAATAATAAAGGGTAAATTAATTAGAAGTCCCTATCAGATGTTGACTTATTTTCTAGTCCCTAACAGAACTGTAACTCATTACAGTAAGTGTTATCTCCTATTAGAATATAGGTTAAGCCCTGTTACAGTAAGGATCTCCCTATTACAGTCAGGGACTCCTAATTAATTTACCCTAATAATAAATACAGGATCTTCAACCTCCTTGTCCATCCTTTCAGGGCTTTTTGTAGGTTGGGAAGGTCTGGATGATAGATACAACCACTAGTAAAATTCTACAATTATTTGCATGCATTTTTTCAAAGAAAATACTTAATTTCCACAAAAAAATTACCTGAAGCCTTGCCCTCCTGTCTTCTTTACGCTGTGCCAGTGCCACATAAAGGGGCTTGTTTGCAATCATTTTCCCATTCATTTCTGCTATCTATGAGTAAAACATAAAGTGGTCAGCCAGACGTTCCATATCACAAACAACTAGAATAAAGCTAACACTTACAGCTCGACTAGATTCTTCTGGTGTAGAGAATGCAACAAAACCAGATCCTCTACTTATCCCATTGGGATCCCGCATGACCTGCAACAGTTCAAGAAAACTAGCTAAAATTTCTGGGGCATCAGAAATACTGAAATAATCACTGTTCATACGATGACATAAGAACCTTGGAGGATGTAATTGTTCCATATGCAGCAAATAACTCCTTTAATTTTTCATCATCAATACTATCATCCAAGTTCTTCAAGTACAAGTTAACCCCTTGATACTTGTCAACTGTTTCCTTCATGTTTTGCTCAAACCTTGTTTTCAGCTCTAACTCTCTCTCAGACTTCTTTTGTGCCTTTCCAACATACCACTCCTTATCATCAAATTTCTTCCCATTAAGCCCTTCAACAGCTCGAGCAGCATCATCTGCATTCTCAAAATTAACAAAGCCAAAACACTTTGATTTGCCATCACCTTCTCTCATAACCACCACGCTAGTGATATTTCCATATTCGCCAAAAATTTTCTTAAGATCCTCTTCCGTGGTGGACTCTGAAAGATTTTTAATGTAGACATTATTAAACTTTGCATTGTTCACAGCGTTCTCTCTTTCCTGCTTGCGAAGAAATGGGCCTACATAAACTTGTTTGTCATTCAGAAGCATGCCATTTAGCTTGTTAATAGCATTCAGTGCTGCCTCTTCCTGGTCAAATTGAACAAACCCGTAGCCTTTTGACTGGCCAGATGGATCTGTTGCAATCTTGCAAGAGAGAATATTACCAAATACAGAAAAAGTATCATAGAGTGCTTTGTTGTCTATGGCTTTGTCCAGGTTCTGCCAAGATGGAAAGAGAGCAAGTCAACTGCAACAGGCAAGACTAGACAACAGACCAAATCAAAATGGCTGGCTACAAAGATTTATCAACTTTACCTTGATAAATATGTTAGCAGCACCACTTTTACGGGCACTAGGGTCACGGTTTGAGTACATTATCCGAATAGGTTTGCCATTAATGGGAGTAAAATTTAGCACCTCCAATGCCCTTGCCGCTATTAGTAACAAATAATAGATAATTAGCAAGCAACGAGAAAATTTAGAAACACTTTATTGATGAAATCATGAGTATAACTAATGAGCTGTCTAAGGGTAACAGACCATAATGCTGCCCACGATTTAAAAAAATGGATGACGGATAAAGGTAGACAATCTAGAAGAAGATTATGCAAAATAATTGGAGGGCACTGACATTTAAAACAAAATTAAAAGGCAATACATTTCGTTTCAGAAGGGTCCTTATGGTGGTGAATTGGCACACACAATTATCAAGAGAAGGAATTTTGAGTATTCACTTGAGATAACTTATCCACTTGAGTTGCAGAACTCTAGTAGTCATCAGCAAACCTTGAAGCTCCCAATGTCATATTCCCTTCTCAGAATTGTCCTCGGTTATCAGAACTCATGCCCCAAGTTGCAACAGTCCCATTCCAATTTGAATGCCAAGAATGCCAGTTTCCTTTGCTATCCACGTACTAGGCCGCTCTGCTACAAAGGAGGATGAATATATTGTACCATCTACCTCAGTCCTCTCTCCATTCTCCAATGTCAATCCAGTATTTCCTCATTTTCATTTGGGAACAGAAAAAGAACAGAAAAAGGCAATCCACGTAATGATCAATAAAGAAACAAATAATCAGACTCACTTAGGTGCAGAAGGGACAGGCAAAGAAACATTTTCCTCTACTATTAAATGGACACCAATTTTTCAAATGCGCTTTAAGAATGCCAAAAGATAAAAACTTATGGGATGATATCCAACCTACGAAGATAACATGTGCATGCCCAAATGTTTGAAGGGAACTGCTACTTTATCCGTAATGTTTCCCAACTTTTCCCACCTGAACGGCGGATCATTAGAACGTTTTCTTCACACTGTAACTACCTAGCACCCTGAGTTGCCCAAGCACTCTTGAATTTAACGAATCCCCTATGCTGGGTGGAAAAAGCTATTGATTCTCGCCAAGAAAAGAGATTCACAGACAACGGAATACGACTAAAGGCATAAAAGAATCAATTCCCAAGCAGCTAACGCGACAGGTAATCGCACACCTACAATGGAACAATAGATAGCAATGACCAAACAAAGTGGCCTGAGCATGCAACCACAGCTCCCCCCCCCCCCCAAAAAAAAGAATAATAGGGAAAGTCAGAGAAAATATCACGAAAAGAGCACCATTTCGGAAGGGAGAACATCACAGGGGCTCACTCACCGTCCATGGGGTTGCTATAGTTGACATAGGCGTAACCAAGGGAGCGCCGGGTCGTGACGTCCCTGCACACCCGCACGGATACCACCTGCCCCAAATGGTTGAACATATCGTACAGCTGCGAGTCATTGACGGACATCTCGAGGTCCCCCACGTACAGCGACGTGGACTGGAACTGGTTCGCAGGTGCCCCCGCCGCCGACGGTCCGCCGCTCCCCACCACCGAGTTGGCTCCCGAGATCGCCCCGGCCTGCGGCTGCACCTGAACCTGCGACATCTCCACTCCCCGCTCTCCTCTCCCCCCTCCGACCAAACTACAGATACCAAATCAACCAAAAACCCCGCCGAAACCGAAGGGGCCGCTCCTACTTCCTCTTCCTGAGAATTTTTTTTCTGTTTTTTTGGATATTCCCCCCGCTCCTTCCTCTGTTATTAAGATAAAAAACGCGAAAGCCCTAGAATGGATCGACAAGAACAGAACCGATCCGCGACGATTTAAAGAACAAAAACCCTCCCCCCTCCGGAGACTCTGCTCGATCGGTAAGATAAACGATGCCGAAGAATCCGACGCTGGTGACGAACTAATTGGGGTTCTTCTGCGAGAAATTTTTGGGTTTTTTTGCAGTAAATCTGGCAATTTTTTCTTCTTTTTTTCTGAGGATAGATGGCGGTAGAGGAGGAGCACACTAGGGTTTCGGAGGGCAGCCTGCAAAACTGACCGCACCGACCACACGACGAGGGCTCCTCCCTTAAATAGCATGAGCCCTGCCGCCCCCATCCCCCCCCGCAGACCTCAGCGGAAACCCTAGCGAGGGCTGAGGGCGGCGGGATTTGGAGTAGGCCCCTGTCCATCGCGGCCGTTGGATCATGGCCCCCCAGATGATGTCAGCCGCGTGATCTATACGGCCCTAGATGGATCGCAGCAGATGCTGCGAAATGGTTGGGCGGATGGGGAACGGAGGAGATGAGGCCGTGGGCCCAGTGGCCCGTGTGGAGTTTGGCGGGCCAATCCGATCTTGGTTGGGCCAACGAGGAGCTCACGTCGGGTTGGATCCGGCGTGTTCTGTCGGATTGGGTTCGGTTGACGCCTTGACGGTCGACAACTTTGTTTACTTCTCTGATCCATCAAAAATTCGAAACTCGCATATGTTTCACTCTTTTCGGAGAATTTACATATGTACCCGATGATCTTTACAGATGACTTATGACCTCACTTTTGACAAGAAATTATCCTAATAACCTTCAAATGCTTTGGTACTCGCTTTTGTACCCCTATTGGGCATCACCTTCATTTTTAACTCAAACTTGGGATAAAAATAAAAAGTTCTTCAATGTCAATGTTCTCAGTGGGAGGAACTCAAATTGCATATATGGTATCCAACTCCTGGAGGAATCATGGTTCCGACAGGTGAAGAAGAGCTTACAGCTCATTTTGATAACTTATTCTCCTAATACTATACATGTAATTATATAATCAGACTAATCATATAAGAGTGTACTCACAACACACTTAAATATATAACAATTATTGTTAAAAAGAGTAACACTTGCTGTATATCTAAGTGCATAGGTGCATCAAATGATGAGGTGGCTAAAAGTGTTCAAAATTTAGGTCAATCTGAAAACCTGAATTGACCCAAATCGAAGTTCTTTATTCAAGTTGATTCAAAGGTTTTGGAAGCTAGGTAATTTAACTCAGAACAGAACCAACCAAATGAATTGATATGGATTGTTTCGATTATCTAATGGGGAATGATACCAATCGTCGTCAACCGACGAGTCAGCTCAAGAAGAGCGACGACGGTCGACCATTATGATGAACCAACGACCCCCGTCATTCGGGTGCTCCTGGCTGGCGCCAGGTCATATCCGCTCATCACGTGCCCAAATCCCACAAATCACGACCCTCAGCTGGCGCGTGATCATTGGGGTAAGTGACCATCACGGCAGGATCACCGATCCCCAACTGGCCCATGTCCACTTTGAGCAAGTGACTGTCACTGCGAGATCCTCGGATCCCGGCTGGCAGGGATTCCCTGATTGGCGCCCTTGCCTCACGGAGGCTCGTCCGCCACTTTCTTTTCCTATTCAAAGGACCAAGCTCTTATAAAAGGCACGGATGCCCTCAGGAAAAAGGTATGCTATTCATAACACAAAAACTCTCTCTCTCTCTCTCTCTCTACAACCCTCGCTGACTTGATCATCAGGGTGTTCGACCACCGAGGGGTCTCGGTGGTTCTTTGCAGGTCGGATCCTCTTCGCCGACGACAACGCGGCACCGCCAATCCTTCGGGACCCACTCTGCTCGGCTCTGGCCGACCACCCTTGCTGTTTTCAGCAACATCTTGACCCAAATTGAGAAACCAATATATAAACCTCCCCAACTCTTCCTTTAAAGAGTGGGGGGGGGGGGGGGGACTCCAAACCTTGGCCTTGTTGTGGCAGCTGTTCTTGCAACCAGATCTCACGGACAGGGGAACAGATGAGACTTATCCCTCCCCCTTGAGTAGTGTCCATTTCCCTTCAATGAGTGGCCCCCCTCCCTCTTAGTCTTGGATGAGCATTGAGCAACCACCCTTTTGTCTGAGAACCAGACCAAAACCATTAGTCTTGAAGATGTTAGAACTGCCATCTTCCACTCGAGATGCACAACTAACAGTCTTGGGATAATGGGATCCAACATGTGAGTGTGACCCAGTGATGAATTGTACTAATTCAGTTTGGTTTGATTTGATTTAGTTCAGTTCACGATTTAAGTTTTTTGAATTTTTTTGGGATCTTTGATTCTTATTAATTTTGTAGTTGCTTATTATTTAGATATAAAATTTTAAACTTATCTTATTATTTTGACTTTTGATCTTTTGACAAGTTGACATTTATGAACTAACTAAATTGAATTTAGAGAGCTAGAAATCTTAAATAAAAAAATACAAATAAAAATTTTAAATTTTGGACTTTTGACAATGAACTTTTAGACTTTCGACAACATCTCATATCAAAAAATCTAAAATCGATTTCTAAAATATTGTTCTCATGGCAAGACAATTAGAACTAACTTTGTATATCAATATTCAAAAAGTATAATATAAAAATCAGTGAGAAAAAATAAAAAAAATCAGTGAGAAAAATACTGAAAAATAATCAATGAGAAAAATGGTAAAAATAAAAATATGTGAGAACAATGAAAAAAATAGTGAGAAAATAGTAAAAATAAAAATCAATTAGAAAACTAGTGAAAATAAAAATCAAAGAGAAACATAGTAAAAATAAAAATCAGTGAGAAAAATAATGAAAGACAATCATCTATTAGCAAAAAATATAAATATAAAAACCAACTAAAATTCTATCAGTGAAAATAAAAATAAAAAATTTGTAAGAAAAAAAATCACTAAAAACTGATTGAATCAGCTTATTTGATTCACATGGTTCAGTTTAAACCAAACAAAATCATTTAAAGATAATATAATTTGGTTTGGATCATTGACTGAATTTTAACATTTTGATCTTTTACAGTTCAGTTTTCCAAGAAATGAACAATCCTACCCCTCATTCCCCCCCCCCCCCCACCCTAAACCAACCCCCAATGTTCTCCCCCTTTGGTAGGCCTACTTTAGAAAGAGATATGGGTTAGGTTAGGGTGGATATATCCCTAGTCTATACTATACTTATAATTCTCAGTTTTAGAAGTACAAGTGGCAGCACTAGAGTTTTTTGTTTCTCGCCAAAACTGAGATATGTAGCCTTCCTCTTTTCTTTTCCTCGCCACGTGGTATCTATTTGCCCAGTATTTATCTCTTCCTCGCCGCGCCTGCCCTTTCAGTTCCCGGTGTGAAAAAGGGAGGACGTTTCACCTTCCCATGTATGCCCCTACATTTTCCCGTGAAGATGGTGTTGAAACAGCTTTTCCTACCGCGGAGCAGCACCCACAGCGGCGTCAACACAGCAGCTCCTCCACGCCCGGGCGTCGGCGGCAGCCCCAGCCCTCATCCTCCTATGGGGGCTTCTCCACCCCGTCCAGCGAGACTATGCCCGGGAATATCCACCCCAAGGGCGACGGTAGCCACCACCCCGTCGAAGGCCATTCTGAGGGCCAGCACTGCCCCGACGCCTGCTCCGGCCCCTGCCAGGCCTGGCCCCTCCTTCACGAGGACACCACCAATAGCTGCCTCCCTCCGTCGTCTGGTAGTGGTAAGTGTAGTGCCTCTCTCTCTCTCTCTCTCTCTCTCTCCTCTCTCTCTCTCTCTCTCTCCTCTCTCTCTCTCCTCTCTCTCTCTCTCTCCTCTCCTCTCTCTCTCTCTCTCTCTCTCTCTCTCTCTCTCTCTCTCTCTCTCTCTCTCTTCTCTCTCTCTCTCTCTCTCTCTCCCCCCACCCCACCCCGCCCCATGCATTGGATTGCGTCACCCCCTCCCCAACCTTCATCAACGCAGCACCATGCCCGCCACCTTCTTCTCGACCCTGCGCCCCACACCCCGCAACCAACCATGCATGGCCCAACCTCTCCTGTGCCAACTGTGTCGTGCTGCTACGCCACCCTGCGCCAGTCTCCCTGTCCAGATGGCCGTCCAGGTCCTCTGCTTCGAATAGCTACCTCCGCAACCACTCCCTGTCCAGATGGCCTCTACCCAGTCTTCTTCCTTTCCTCTGCCTTCGTCGCCTCCACCCAGTCCCCCCTACCGCCCCGACAGTAGCGTCGGCGTCGGCAGAACCCATGCCAAGGCGGACTGCTGCAACGACCTGGTGGCGCTGGAGCTGGCCAGGGATGACCGCCTGGTCTCCTATCGGAGGTGCTTGCCGTGCAAGAAGACCAGAAATGCGACGTTGTGGAGGCGAACATGTGGACGCACAACGGCGGGGTAGTATCTCTGATCCACATCAAGGACGAGAGCCTGCCTGTTAGAGAAGCGAGAAAAGAGAAAAATAGAGTACCGTAGAAAGGGAAAATCTGGGTTCTTGCATGCCTTTGCAACAGCCCCATGAGTATTATATATAATGGAAAACCCTGTTACAAGATGGATTCTACATATTGCAGTACAAGCCATGTGGGACTCTGGCTAAGGAGAGTAGATAAACTTGGACTCCTATCCGGAGACAGCTGTGAGAGTCCTGTGAAGAGACGCCAAGCTAGCAGCGGGCGTAGCGTCCATGGCCGCCACCCACGCTGACAGGCAGCTCCACCAGATGTTCCTCGCGGACAGTGATTGCAAGCTGGGGCTGTCGGCCGACACAGCATCACCGCCGCCGTTTGTGTCGGTCCAGAGGTGGGACCGCCCAAAGCTGCTGTTCGACGTGGTGTGCAAGCTGGCGGACATGGATTACGTTGTGTTCCATGGCACCATTGACACCTACGGCGACCGAGCTCATCAGGTTGGTTCCCGTGAACGCCGCTCTATCTCACTCACCAAATTCATCACTTTTTTGGAAATTTGTTACTATTTGAAGCGGTAATTTTCTTCCAAATTCTTAAAATTTATCATTTGTTCAGGAATTCTACATCCGGCATGTCGATGGGAGCCCCATCAGATCGGAGGCGGAGAGGCAGCGGGTGATCTGATGCTTGCAAGTTGCAGTCCAGAGGAGGACTTCCGAGGTATATATATGAATTCTCATATCGAATGATCCATATAAGAGGGAGTTGGATCGACGAGGATTTTAACAGACTAGCTTTTTCGAATCCTTTGTGATCATCTCAGGGAGTGAGGCTGGAACTGAGCGCGGCAGACGAGCGTGGGCTCCTCACGGGAGCTTGGTGAGGAGGAATCTCTACAATCTAGGGCTCATCAAATTCATTGTTCTCTCTCTCAATTCTTTTGCAGAACACATGTCATGTGTTAGAGGTTTTGTAATTTTATTTTAAATATTTTTATTCTTAATAAGAATTTTCGTTCTTTTTAAGAATACTATCTTTTTATACATTAGAAAGTTGATTAATTATATATATATATATATTCTTTCTATTTTAGTTTCACCATTATATTTATTTGAATGTTTATATTGATTGATTAACATAAGAATAAAATCTCATTAGATTATACTTTCAAGTATATTTTGTGTTCTTGCAAATTTATATGGTCATTACATAGATAATAATTAAATTGAACATAAAATTTGTTTTTATTTCATTATTTATATGTTTTGTTAACATTATTTTAAGATTATTTTAATTGTTAACATTATTAGAAATTATGTTAATTACTAAGTTTTAATATAATAGTATAGACTGTTCTATTAGAGTTAGTTTTTTTAATGTGTTCCATTCAATGATATTATACATGTTTACAAATAATATTTGAAACAAAATATTCACCTAAAGAACTGTAGCTATGTAATGTAACTACAGTGTATGTTACTGTCGCTATGCAGTTACAATAAATTTATATTCTCTATTCATTATCTTAAACACTTCATATTATTCTGTAATTAAAATTATTTTAATTTCACTTTATGCCCAACAAAAATTATACTTATACTAATTATAAATTTATTTATTTAATCTTAAAAATCTCCTTTCACCCTCACCACTATCTCTCTTTCTTCTTGCTAATTAAAATAATTGGTAATTTATGATAAGATTTATTGTTTAATCGTTCTATTCATCTTCATACTTTTTGATTATGTTTAGTTTAACAAGTTTTATTATAATAAAAATTATATAATTTTATAAATAATAATTTTATTTATTAATATATTTTATAATCAATAACTGTGCATAACACGGGTGTCCAACTAGTTAAATAAAATTTTCACTTTGGCTTGATACTTGTCGGATTAGATGGGGTTACCTCCTGGGTTAAGCCATAACCAATTTTGGCGCACCGAATAGACTAACCCCTTGTTATTTTCCCAACTTAGGGAAAAAGGGGCAGCAAGTGTATCCCACCCTTCTTGATCCTGATAGCGGTTAAAGTTTGGAAAAAATGATGTTTAAAGTACTTTTGTATTTTGGCAAGAGAGTTTTCTTAATCGAGAGGGTTTGCGTAAAAACTTAGGTGGGGGGGGGGGGGATGGCCACTTTTTGAGTTAAGCAAACCCCCAATTAACCACGGATTATTTAACCCCCATTTTCAAAGTGGGCTCCCTTAAGTTTAACCCTCTTTATCTCCTGGGCCCACTTAAACATCTCAAACTATTTTTTTCTTTAAAAATAGTGTTAAGCAACCCCTAATTAAAATAATTAAAGATTTCTTATCCCCTCACCAAAGAGGGTCGAGGTTTGGACAAAAAGTAGATTAAAGATAGGTATATGGGGGTTAGCCTATTCAACTCAAAAGACTTTGGTAGCATACCCCCACTCCAACCCAAACCTTTAATTTTTGGCATCAAAATGAAATCAACTCAATTTTGGGTTAAGCTATCAAGGATAGTTCGACTGTTAGGGGATTTGACGAGGGAGGTTATTTAATCGGGAGTACCTAGGCTTACCCCTTTTTACCTACGAGTAACCGTACCCACCCCACCCCAGGAGGTGGGGCAAGGGGTGGTAAGCCACAGATAATTTTTTTTCCTTGTCACTTAATAGTTTAATACTATCCCACTATGTACTCGTGAATATTCATTTTTTTATTTTTTAATAAATATAACTGAATTTAAAGAGGAGGGGTTATCTATCAAGTCCGATTTTTATTTTCAAAAAAAATGGGTTAAATTTATGGTTAACCTATACAAGCTACTTTTTCACTCTTGCATTCAAGTTTCCTTAATTAAGAGGATTTGGGCAAAAGTTATGTTATATAGAGGTATATGAGGAGTTAACCTACTCAAGCCAAAAAATTTGGGTAGTGTAACCTCACTCCTACTCAAATAAAATTTTTTGGCGTCAAAATGTTTTGAATGAAATTTTGAGTTAAGCTATCCAAATCAATGGTAACTTAATCGATTATCAAAGTGTACATAGTTAGCCTAGTCATAAATAGATTAATCTTTTATCAAAGTTCCTCTTTTTTGCTACTAAAAGCCCTGGAGTAGCATCAAGGGTTGGGGGGGGGGGGGGGAGGTGACGGACTTGAGATGGCACATCTCGAAAGTTAGTCACGGCCTCACGGGAAAATGGTTTCCAAGATAGGGGACTCCATTGGCAATGACATGTTCTCAACACTAGTGGTGACGTGGTCCCAACCCCAATAGGAGCTAAATTGGCCGGGCAACACACAAAGGTGTGATAAGAACGGCCTAGTCGGCCTTCTCCTTTCTTTCTCTCATCTCAAAAAGAGCCTATATTATAAAACCCTACCCAAAATAATAAATCGAACCAAACTAAAGATTTTCAGCTTAGTTAATTTGGGTCCTTTAAGTGGTCAGGCCAATTCAAGTTGTCTCAAAAATTGTGTGAATCAAATCAAACCAACAACCCAAGAGATGGCGATCATACCTTATAACTTCTGCATGAACTAGCCATTTGAGGTTATACTTATGGTCTCGTCACTCAATATACACCTAAATGTGCACATAACTTATCCTAGACCGTTCCCTCCATGTCAGCTAGTGCACACAGTGTGCGGCAAGTATTACTCATCATAAACGAAATAAATATATTGGTCGATGCTGCAGGGGACGGCACATATCCTTGTTGTAATGCTGTAATAAGGAGGTGGATTCACCTCGAAATGCATTAAATGCGACTCCACCCAGCCTAGGCTATTTCCTCAGGTCCAGCCCAGTCTGGACTGGACCCCTCCCTAGAAAAGGCAAATCACAATCCCACAGATTTCTGCAGCTTTCTTTAAAAAAAAAAGGAAAATAGATTCAGCCAGTTAAACATTTTAGAAAAAGAAAGGGTTCTGCCCCCCCCCCCCCCCCCGTCCAAAATAACATATGTCAAAAACAAATTTACAGACACATCATTCTTGAAAACTTGTTTCTCAAACTAACATCCATTTGACTGTTCAACATCCACGTGGCTACAAACCACAGGCAAGCCTTCACGTAGGCACTGGACGCATCCCATCTCCATCTGTGTGTGTGTGTGCGTGTGTCTCACCACATAGACACTTGCGTGGCCGGTTCTTGTCCACGTGGACTTTGAAACGTTCAATGCCAGTGTGAGTTAGGCAAACAAAATTTTCCAAGTGCTGCTACTTCTGCAGATTTGTTCTTAGAGAAATGCCTAGAGAAAATCCCAAAAGGAAATAGACATATGCCTCTTACTCCTCCCACCGCGGTTTTACACCTACAATTTTGGGCCTCCTTTTGGGGAAAGGTGGGTCCGAGCTAGGGGTGTTCACTATTCGGTTCAAACCGAAAAACCAAATCGAACCGATCAATTTGGTTCGGTTTGGTTCGGTTTGAAAGTGAAAAAAATTTGGTTTGGTTTCAAACCAAACCGAAATTGTAAATTCAGTTTGGTTCGGTTTACAGATCTTGTAAACCGAACCAACCAAACCGATAAAACTGAATTTTAATAATATAATTTTAATTTATACATATGTATCAAGTATTCAGATTTGTTTAATATATACATACATATATATATATATATGCATATATGTAAATATACACATTGTGTAAAGTAACATGGTCATCAAATTTTCACTTATAGATAATGTGGTGGTATATTCCTGTTTGGGTCGGAGCCAAACGAGCCTCCACTAAGGAAGATGGGGAAGACGAACGCCGGTAGCGGACGAAGGTTCCTGTAATCACCAGAAATGATCAGGGGGGCCCGGTGAAGGCCGGGAAAAACCCTCCGATGCCTAAGTCAGTGTGAGGCTTGTAAGGCAGGGGGTTTATGAGTGTATAAGGGTGTTCGCGTGAGAGAGAACGTACCTTTGTGCATGGGCCTATACCTGTGTTTTTATAGGCGAGGACGCAGGGGAAGGCATGTGTAATGCCCATAGATCGTGCCTCGAAAGGCGCCTTGACGTGCGCGCATAACGGAAGGAGTTATGTGCTCCGATGTCCGTTGGGATGCCAGACAGTTAACGCGCCCTTTGATAGTGGGGTGCGTGGCTTGCGGCGGTTATAACCGTTACGTATGCCAAGAGACCTGTTCGGCTACTTCTGGATATGATGTCCGAACAGGTGTCCCGTATGGGGGGGAAAGAAAATGATGTTCGGTGCTGCCTGTAGCTGTTCGGAACAACAAGACATGTGACCTTCTCGGAAGCATGCAGAGGGGCTTGGCGAAGCCCGCTCGTGGGGGAAAGGTCTTCGAAGGCCTTTGAACCACCCTGAGGAGGACGTGGCGCAATGACATAGGACCACGCTCGTTGATGGGAGGTGAGCGGGCCGTAACGAGCCATCATGGGCCTAGGTGGCCAGATTTGGCCACCCCACTTGCCCCCCACGCTCTCGAGTGGCTCGATGAGACGAGCGCTTCGAGGGCGTCGCTTTCGTATTTAATGCAATGGCCCGTTGCGTGATGCCGCCGTTTGGAGTCCTGTCAAACGGCTAACCCATCATGATGGGTGCAAAGCCGTGTCGAGCCAGGAGTGTCGTTGCTGCGTTCGAACGGCCGCCGTCATTGTACCCGAGGAGGAATTTTCAAAACTGGAAGGAGCGGCGTTTTAGGGCCTGCCTCGAATTTCGCTCCCTCCCCTTTCCTTATAAGGAGGGGAGGAGGCGAAGGCGGGAGCCACGCCTACGAAAAACCTTTCAGCGTTCCAGCCTTCGAGTTTTCTTGCCTGCCCAGCTTTCCACCTTCTCCTTCGTCTCCTCTTGCTGTTGTTGCTTCCTGCGACTCTTCTAGTGATGGTGAGCAAAGGGAAGGCCGTTACCGGAGCAAGTGGGGTGACCGTCGCGGCGTCTGGCGGACCACAGTACCGCCATTACAGCGGACTCCGTGAGTGCTTCAGGATTGGTGACGAGTATGAGATCATCGACGCGAAGGAGGGGGAGTCGCTCCTGGTGAACAAACCAGGTTGCCTCCTCCTCTCCGTAGATCACCTGGAGGCGGGCTTCCGGCTGCCGGAAGTGGCGAAGGCGCTTCTGAACTGTTGGGGCGTTTCGCCAATACAACTGACGCCCAACACGTGGAGGTACATATGCATCTTCGGCGTCATCTGCAAGATCAAAGAGATCCGGGGCTCAGCGGATGTTTTCCGGGCTCACTTCAAGCTGTTTGCTTCTCGGGCGTCAGGAGCAGATGTCTACTACGCGAAGCACCGAACAGACAGGATGCACATCGGGCTGTCCAACAATATTCCAACAACAAGGGTTGGATGGACAGGCTATTTTTGTGCGCCACCGGGGTGGTGCCGAGTGGGGATTCCCCACTGTTATCCGCTCGGCGCGGAAGGACAGCTTTCCGAAGCTGATCCAGGACGAGGCAAGGGCGTCGGATTGTCTTCTTCGAGCAGGTGTTTGGAATGGAGAAGGCTACGTGACCGAGTTCTTGCTCGTCAAGTATGGCCTGAGCAAACCGTGGAGTAAGTATACGGACTCTTGGTCATTTACTCGCTGGTTTGGTGACCTCGCTCTAACTCTTCCTCTTCTTCTTTTCTTTATATGCAGCTGCCGCAGAGCTGGAGGCTGGAAGGGATCAAGAGGCGAACGAAGATTTTGCCAAACAGATCCCTATTTTGGCGCATATGGTGTATGAGGGCGACGACGTTGCAGCCGTTGTTCGGGTTCCCTCTGCTGTGAGGGTTGGCGCCGTAGTAACAACGGCGCTCGTTGCTCCTTCGCCTACTGAGGAGCGTCCAGCCAAGGCACGGGTCCCTGAAAAGGGGCCCGGAAGGATTCGACTGAAGAAGAAGGCCACCAAAGAGGTGGTTTCGGCTGGAGCTCAGATTCCACCGGAGAAGGGCGACGGGGCGAGTTGTCCTTCCGCTTCCATAAAAAGGAGGCCAGTTTTGTTCGACGAGAGCGCAGAGGAGGCAGAACAACTCCGTGCTCGGAAGAGGAAGAAGACGGTCCAAGCTACTCCTCCACGTGACGAGGAGGGGACCGACGAGGAAGAGGAAGAGGCGCAGTTGCTGCTGCGTAGTAAAAGTAAGGCCGTAGAGTCGGCCGATCAGGGAGTGCCGCGGGTGGCCTCCGTGGCGCGCCCAGAGGTTGCGCAGGAGATGGCGACCGAGTTAGGGCTCGTTGTCATAAGCGACGGGTCCGAGAGTCCTTCCAGAGAAGAGGCCAGGAGCTCCACCTGTTCGAAGGATAGGGAGCCCTCTGGTGCTTCCAACATTGGTGGTGTCGAGCACGGTGCTACCAGCAACACTGCGGGGGCTTCTTCTAGGAGGAGTGGAGAAGTTGCGGTGTCTCCTGTTCGGCGGGAGGAGGACGCTGATGCAACGGAAGTTTCCGCCCTGCTGGGGTGGTAGCAAGCAGTGTGGTGGCTCCAGCGGCAAGCGCAACTCCGCCCGAGGGACATGAAGTGGTTCCTGCTGCAAGGGCCACTGAAAAAGCGGCCGCGACGACGGGGGCGTCCGAGGAGGTTGCTGCTACCACCGGGGTATCCTGCCCCCCATGCTGTAGCACCCTTGATTTTTAAAATCAAGAAAAATAAAAAAATATTTTTTTATAAATGAGTTAAATCGATTTAATTATAATAAATGGAGAATACATGGAATAAAAGGGAATTAATGCAATACCCATTAAGCTAAATTATTAGTGGGTTACTCTAATAACCCAAACCCAATTGAATGGGCCAAATAAGGATAGCCCATCATGGGATGAGAGGTAAATAGACTAAATTCGTATCTAATTAATTAATAAATAGTAAAGGGTTAAGATAAATGTTAAAACCCCATAATATATCCTAAAAAGGAGTCCTACCCATATCCTAACCCTTTGACCACGAAATTAGTTCTCTTCCCTATCCATTAGGAGGATAAATGGTGAAAATAGGTATTTAATATGAATTTTCATAATTAAAGGAGGAGAGAAGAGTTTGGAGTTGAATGGACTCTAATAGCAAGCTTAAACACCTCCAACTTCATCCCTAGCAACCCATTTTCGTGGCTAGCACCCTGGAGACGAAGAAGAGAAGATCTGGACCAGGAGCAAGGAAGAAGAAGGCTTGGAGCAAGAAGGGTTCTCTTATTTTCGTCATTCAAACTAGGCTTTCTTACTTCACGAAAAAGGTAGGCAATCTCTCAATAAAAAATCGTGAAATAATTACCCTAGGTAGCCTTCATGTACCTCTTCAAAAGCCCTTTAGTTTCGTTGTATTCCGTTCATCCATTTGGGCAAATTTAATTCGTGAAGTCCTGCTGTCATCATGAACCCGAATCTCATTTTTTCCTAATACCTTGCGTGTACTTGTTCCCATGCCATGATAAAATTATCAGTTATACTACATCACACTAGCTTTCAAACTCCCCTGGTCTTGCTCTATTTCGACCTCCCATAAGGGAGAATTAAATCTTTGAATCTCTGTGTGATACCCCGAATTTTTATTCTTTTATATTATGTGTGGATATTTACTTGTTGTGTGCATAGAATGTGTATTTCAATTATGCGTATTATAATTACTATTTTCCTTATGAACTCATGCATGTTTATATATGATATTTTTCGTGAGAATAGGCAATTAGCTAAATTGATGTGTATTGTGTATACTAAAATACTAGGCTTGTAATACTTAAGTAATTCTATGCATGCTAATCTAATTACCGAGTGCATGCTATGTTTATCTATTTCATGCATAATGTATATAATTATGTTTGTAATGCCTATATTTATGCATATGGTAATTCAGTATGTGCATGCAAGGATTTCTTTTGTTGTATAAATTATTCATAGATAACTATTCCAAACTGTATCTAATAATATTATGCATGCATTATCTAAATCTTGAAGTGCATACTATCCTGCCTATTCCATGGAGGTTGTGTGTAAAAATATACATATATGTATGTTACCTTATACATATGATATCTATCTATTTAATCCTATGTACATCAATTCATCTATATGTGAATAATACATAGATATATTGTCCATGTAATAGATAATTGCTATGGACCATGTAAGTATATGTATGCTATTTTCATACAAGTATAAAACATACATAATTGTGCATGCAGTATCTAGTTATCAATGTATGTAAATCTCATGCGTATGGTGCGTGTTGTACACATAGTAAGAAATTATTATCATGCACTTTGTAAATAATCATGAGTTTATTTCTGAGCACGTAATATATATAAACGTGTGTGAATTATCTAATATCGAGGGCCTATTGTATTAATTATTTTAATGCACGTAGTTAGTGTTAAGGATGTGCGTATGTATACATACATGTGTTATCCTTGTTAAAAAAAATAGTTATCTACTTTAAGCATGTTTAATTTTTAGGGTGTGGAAAGTACTTGGATGATAATATGCATACAATATTTAACTAATAATGGACACATTTTAATCATAAGTTCATGCGTAATGTATGTAATATGCAATGTGTACGTATATGTGCATATATGTATGTATTGATGCATTTGTTGTAATTATGATTAGTGTAAGTTGTAATTAATTAAATATTACATATGCAAGTATTTTATGTGGTAATGATATATGAAATTATTTTTGCATATACTAATTATTTTAGTGCATTTATGCATTAAATTCAGGTTATCGGTGTTTCGGCCGCCAAGACACAGTGGGCGGCCAGACCTGGACGCCAACCCACAGTGGGCGGCCAGAGCTTGACGTCAACTGACCAGTTGACTACAACCGATGTTGACGTAATATCCAGCTGCGTAACGGTCCAGAATTTTTAATGTCCGTGTTTTGGCTAGTTTCAGATTAGGAAACCCTTCCTAAACCTTTGGTAACCTACCCTAATGCGTACCCAACCCTTGAACCTATAAAATACCCACTCTTGGATGAGGAAAAGGCTTTCAACATTTGGTGAAAACCCTAGCTCCGAGATGGTGAAAAGCTGATCTTTAGAAGGCCGGATCCTCAACTGGAGGTGTTCCCGAAGAGCTACAACATCTGGAGGATAGCCTATACATAGAGGAAGAGATTCCAACTCCGAGGAGCCATCTACATCGACAGGAGAAGAAGATCTAAGGCGTTTCCGAGCACCTTTTTTGCAGGGCCGAAAAGGGCTTCACCGACGATTCTGATCTTTGTAGATTTTTTTAAGAGGCAAGTAACCTAGATCTTGATCCTATACATGTCCCCTAAGTCCTAGGTATTTTTACGGATTTTTCCTCGCGTCCTGGAACCCCGAATTCACCGTTGTATGAAAAGTCGTATGTATGTGCTGCTGGGAGCAAGTAGAAGGCAACATAGGTTGCAGTCAAGTTCTTCAGAAGAAGTTGACGGCAACATCCCTGGACGTCTACTTCTTCAGGACCTGAAAGTGTTACTTTTTGATCTTCTTTGCTGTTTAAATAATTTCTGGACATGGGTATACTCTGAAAATTTTATGGGTAATTGTATCTGTCAGTAAGTCATATAATGAGGTTGCCTAATTTTCTATGAACCATGTTAATTATTAAAATTCAGTGACTGAGTAATGGCATGATATGACATGTTTAAATCTAGTATAAATGGATTTTGGATGAATAGCTTTCATAAATTTCCATGACAGATTGAATGTTGGTATTATGTTTCTGTTCTGTTAATGCCTACACATATTGATATGTCTCATGCTTAATGATATTTCGATAAATATGTCTGAATTCTAGATTTAATTGTAGAAATTATGTTTACTGTCCGAAAAATCCAGAAAATTACATATGTGACATACTCATTGATGATAACCTGTGATAAAATTTAAACCTCAATTGATAGTAATTATAATTTCTAGTTAAAACCGTTGAAATTCACATATTAGATGTGTTTAATTTGATCTGTATAATCCTGCAATATACAGCATGTTAGGACTGTATGTAAGATGTTTTATTTCTGAAATAGTAGTTTCATGATTAGGCTAATCAAGACATGTGCAATTGACAAATAAGATACTTAAAGTGATCAATTAATATATGTGAACAATGTAAATAAAGTGTAAGAATGTGATAAAGTGAATGTGAAATAATTGGGCCCGAATGACACTGCTACCCTAGAGGCTTCGAGAGCTGTACATAGAAAAGTCCCTATGGAAGGCTCTACATTGTAAAAGTTTGTCCTAAAGGCATTGGGAAAAACCCGGAGGTGGACAAGTACCACTGGATAGGGTGGAGAGAGCTTCTCCCGGTCTGCGCAGTTACCAAGATTCACCACTTCATTGCCTAGGTGGTGGGTATGTGATATGAGTTATGTGATATGAGTTGTGTTATGAGTTATGTGTTTGAGATGTGATGAGTTATGAGTATGAGATATTTGTTTGTGTCCTCTAAAGGTAGTTAGGACTATGTGTCATGGCATTTTAAGTAATTGGAATAGGTATAAATGTAAGATTATATGCGAATGTGGCACATGATGAGTGCAAATGATATGATATGTATAAATGAAACCAAAGAGTAATGATGTGAAGAATATGTGAAAAGATATTAAGAGACAGTTAATGCTATTGAGAGTGTGCTTGCATGTGAAAACCGATGTAGTAATGCATAATGTTCATATTTTCATGCATTAATTACCTCATTTGCAATACATGCTTTCATCATGTCATGTAGTTTATTGTTCTTCATGTAATAGTGTATGTGAATAAACATGAGTAACCATGTCATTTATGCAACATGAAATGAAAATGTAAATTGTGAATTGGATAAAATAACATATGAACAAATGTAAATCCATGTAATTGAATGTAATTCATGTCAAAACAGCAAGTAAAGTGTAGTTATGAAGGTGATAAATTATGAATATTAATTAGGTTCCATGCTAGATGTGATGTTTGCTTAGTACAAAGTTTCATGCTTTGGTAATTATATTGCCAACCAATTTGACCATGTTCTAACTTCTCAATTCATGTTATAAAATATGAAACCATGTGTATGAGATTATGTGTACATTTAAAACAGCAAGCAAAATGTGAAATTAAATATGAAAGTGCATGTGAAAAGTGATAGTCATCATATTAGTTTGTTCATTCCTTTATGTCAAATTCTATGTTCTAGTTGCAGAAATATGTCATGAAATGAATTAATGTGGAAATGAAGGGATCATTTATATGTTAAGTGTAGAGAATATGTACAAGTGTATAGTAATAGTATCCATGATTTAGAATAAACATATGATAGAATGAGGCATGTCTAGGTGATTAAAATGTGTTGATAGCTAAGAGTATGTTCCATGTTTTTGGGAGTTTAAATGATAGTATGTATTCATGAGTGTTTAATAGCTTAATGTGAATGTGATATGTTTAAGATTAAGTCTTTGTTTTACTTGCTGAGTCTTTTGACTCACCCTTGCTTCGGCGTACAGGTTGACAGGTATCCCGTGCTAGGGGAGAGACGCTATCTTGGAGGAGAGGCTTTTGAGGAGCAAGTAGTAGTTTATTTTCCTTTCATAGTTGAATAAAAATGTTATTTGGACAATGTAGCTCTTTCATCATGTAATATGTGGACATTGTCGTTCTATTTTTGCACTATATAGATTGTGGAATATGGGATGGTGATGGACTAAGTTAATTTGTTGTATTTATTCCGCTGAAATCAATTGCTATCTACGTACTTTTCAACCTATCGCTAGTGTTGGGTTTTATCCCACTGTAATGACGCTCTTTATACCGATGGGGATTGGTATAATCGTACCGGTATGAGGAGGGTGTTACACTCTGTCTATTGTATTACCCAACTCTTCAAGTTTACTTTTAAACTTCGTGCATACTTGATGTCCTATCATGAAAAATTCTCTAAAATAACTACTTCGTGTTAGCTTTCAAACGCCACTAGTTTCCACAATTTTCATCAAGTGTACACTCTAATTAATTCGTTGAACCCTGACTGCGCCTGTTTAGGTCACCGAAAAGTAACCCGATCCATGCATATCTAAACCTTGTCTATTTTCAAATTAATCGTGCATGTTGATAGATATACATGTCTACTTTCGTTTAAACTGGTTTCGTACTTTTTGGATCATCGTGCTATTTTATATGGAATTAGAACGTCCCTGTATCATAGAGGACTCGCCCTGAGAAAAAGGGAAAAGGGCAATCTCACCTGTTATCGCAACGACGTGATCCGCCGGATATCAGTGAGGTCGCGCCGGCCATTGACGTCGCGTCAAGAACGCGGCGGCATGAGCCGTCGCGATTCACCCCGACCGGCCAGACCGACCGGCCCCGTGTCGCGCCCGACTACCCTGTCGCGACTCGAAACGCGACGGGTAGGTCCGCCGCGTTTTCAAGAAATCTGCCAAAATTGAAAATTGTGCATATTGCCCTGTTGTTTGCTATATACCCTTTAATTAGCCATGATTAACTCATGTTATAGTTAATTCGACTTGGTAAATAATAATGGCATTAATGATATACATTTAATTATTTTAAAATTGACATTTGCACGACTTGTCATATCCTCAAGATTTCATTACACTTACACACACACAACATTATTAAATGCCATTACCCCGATAAATATGCAATAATGTATTCGGTAAATTATCGAAATAAATGACTAAATTATCATATTCTTATTAAATACAATTGTTTTCGTTTTATACGTGCACTTTGAATACGTTATCGTTTCCCTCGGCCTTCGAGCACTCGAGGCACGACGGACCCGTTTTCTACACACTTTTCCCTTGACTTGGACCACCTCTCCACCGGGAATACTCTCGATTGGACCAGGGACTCCTTGTCAAGACCTCCGTAAGTCTTCTTGGCTTTGGCGCACGTCCTTAGTCAACGAGCTGGTTGTACCCTAAAACCCTTACACTCTTAGGGATCAGTACGATCCACGCCTTAGTGTTCCTTCTCGTCTTGAGTTCACACTGGACCACCTGACCCGTTTACACAGCACTCTAAGGGGCGGTTGTGACTTCTACCAGACTGCCGGTACCGACCTGGTGCTGTGCAACCGTTACTATCGTGTTTATCGTCATTTTACGATTGTACCCCTCTCATCTAACTATCTATATCCTCTCATCTGTTCACGTTCACTCTACTCTCTCATCTATCTCGTCTAGTACTCTCTTATCTCTTCTTGGTACCTATTGGCCATTCGTGTGATTGTCTAAGATAAAAGAAATGACTAATGCCAGCGCAATAGGGCCCGATCAGGTCCTGGGAGGAGCGCCCAAAAGTGCCAGTGCCCATGGGAGTTAAAATGATCAAGGATGTGTTACGGCATGCATCCAGCGCCATTTTTCTATCTAGATTAATCTATGACAATCAAGTACTATCTCTACAAGTGCAAGCGTGATCGTTACTAGTGCACCGTTGTACAATTACAAGTTATATCGTTACATGGCCATTCTATTATCGTTCTCGTTGTACTATTTTCCCTGTGCCAGTTGTAATTGTTCTCTCGTTATCATGACATGCTCTACATGACTTTACTCTCTAGTTACCCTGTCTCGAAAACATTAACTATTTAAAGCATGCTTGTGTTCATGAGATATTAAGTCCTACGGGCGTTATTCGCTCATCCTGCGTATTTATTTAATGTGTTTTCAGTGAGTCGGATCATGAACACACTCATGAGGATGGGACCGATGAGGAGACTCAGGAGTGACCATTCAGCAACCAGTGCTATTTAGTAGTAGTCTATTAGTATAGTTAAGAGTTAGTGAGTCAGTTAGTCATTTTGTAATAGTTTGATTTTTAATAAGTACTCTGGGCCCTAGTTTTGGCTCTGATACGTTGATGTATTAGTCGTTTATGAAGATGATGAGTATTGTGAATGTAATGGAGATTGTTGAATTATTAATGAAATTGGAGTTATTGGTATTATCCAAATGTGCAATAGTTTGCTTTATTTTCCCGCTCTGTACTATTTAATAACTGTAATCCCGCTCCGATATCCGCGTCGGGGCGTTACACATTCCCCCACCGAGGTGGTTGCTAATGTAGATGCAACCTCCAAGGTAGTTGAAGTTGCTGGGGGGGAGGCTGCGGGTGTTGGGGGCGGTGTTCGGGCTGAAGAGTCCGACGACGACCGAAGACCCCTCAGTGAAGCGTTGCTCAAGAGGCTTCCCGAAGATCCCTCTGTGGCAGCGTTGGAGGTGACCCTTCGTCGTATGGAGAACGCGCCAAGGAAGCTGCCTGCGAGCCCCACTGCTTCTCATCTTGACCAGCTGGCAAGGTGTGACGGAATGCCTCGGCCAAGCCCGTTAAACCGATAACGTACTTGATCCGAGTCCGCCTCCCGCGAACGGGTCGGAGCCTCGCAAGGGATACCAAACCACAGTCCGTGTAAACACAAAGGAACACACCACATTTTATAAATATTTCACAATTTACATAGCCATATTTCTACAAAACTGAAAAGAAGTACAAGAGCTGGGACTACCCCGAGGTACAACTGAAGAAATAAACAACTAACTAAACTACACAACACTACATGCTGGAGCTGCTACTACGCAGCTGGAGGTATCGACCCTGCACCACTACGGCGCGGCTCTGAACTGGACGACGGTCGTGAAACGTCCTCCTCGCTCTCACCTGTGGGGGTAGGGGTGAGCCTCTCTAGTCACTGGCTCAGTAGGGAACTCCCCCAACACCGAGCAAAACAAAAACCACAGGTACAAAGCTATAAACAGTACCACAATTTATAGAACACACTAAACAAGATATAAAGCTGTAAAAATACTCACCGTCTGCCGACTATGAGAACAACTGTAATAATTAAACGGCAAACCAGTACAAGTGTACAAGCAAAAGTAGAGATAGCAAACACGAGCCACGTGAACTGGTTCGCGACACCAAAAACTAACTCGGACAAGCTAACACAGGTCTACCTCTCAGTCTCGCAGCCACGGACGAAAGGTCCAGCTGCCGCTCCACGTGAAAAGTCAAGCAACTGTGGAGACCAACTAAATGTTGAACCACTCATATATTTTACCCTTTTATTTTGGTGATAACAAAATATATGTTTAATTAATTATTATAAAAATATTTAAATCATGTTTTTCTTAATAAATATAAATTTATGTGATTAATTGAATATTAAATATATTAATACCATGATTTTTCTAATAATAAATTAATATCATGATTTTTCTAATAAATATAAATTATGACATTATTGCCATGTGGTTTGCACTAAAACGATAAATCGATGTACATTCAATATACATCGATTTCAGTTCAAAGTGCCATAAGGATTTGCTCTCATAAGGATTCACTGCCATAAGGATTCGCTCTCATAAGGATTCGCTCTCGTAACGATTCGCTCTCATAAGGATTCGCTCTCATAACGATTTGCTCTCATAAGGATTCGCTCTCGTAACGATTCGCTCTCATAGGATTCGATAAGTGACTCTCATAACGATTCACTCTCATAAGGATTCGCTCTCATAAGGATTTGATAAGTGACACTCATAACGATTCGCTCTCATAACGATTCACTCTCATAAGGATTTGATAAGTGACTCTCATAACGATTCACTCTCATAAGGATTTGATAAGTGACTCTCATAACGATTCGCTCTCCAACGATTCACTCTCAAGGATTTGATAAGTGACTCTCATAACGATTCGCTCTCATAAGGATTCGCTCTCATAAGGATTCGATAAGTGACTCTCATAAGGATTCGCTCTCATAAGGATTCGATAAGTGACTCTCTAAGGATTCGCTCTCGTAACGATTTGCTCTCATAAGGATTTGCTCTCACATGGATTCCTTTGTAACTCTCATAAGGATTTGATAAGTGAAACATGGACTTCTTTGTGAAAACATAGATTTCCTTTATATTTCAAAGTGTCTTTTGGCATCTAGTGAAAAAGTCAATATTCTTGATTTGCGTAATCCTCTATCTTTCTGACAGGAGATCTTTTTGCTTATCTTTCTAGATCTCTTCTCTCCTGCCAACAAAAGAGTGATTACTTACCACTTCTGGTGGCATCAGGAAACATAAAGGTATGAGCCTTTTTGACATAAACACTATTTTATCTAAACACTTTTTCTATGCTTGCAGACCTCGTAGACCACAAATTATCAGAAGAAAGAGAAGATGAGCAACGGCTAGAACTCCAACGGATTTATTCAAAGCTACTCATATAAAAGATGAAGCATGGCTGAAGAATATGAGAGAGCTTTCCTGAAGATTTTTCAAGAGTGTACATCCGGGAAGAACCTCAACTCCACATACACTCAAAGGAAAAGAGAGAAAGAGCCTGAGCCTAAGAAGAAGTGTTCAAGCATCTGAAGCCCTCAAGCTTCAAGCTCCTTCTCCTCTCTTCACTCTCTCTGTGTGCATCTTTGTAATCTGGGGAGAGTCTTTTTGCTGAGAGTTCTTTTAGTTGGTTTTCATTGTTCCAACTCTCAGCTTTGTTCTTTCTTTTCTAAGAAAGACTTTTGTCCAGCTGTAGGACTGTATACAGTGTAGAACCTAGCTAGAGGTTTGTGTCTAGCAGAACCGCACTGGGTTTGTACTAGGAGGTTGGCTTCTTTACCTGTAAGAGAAGTGGGCTGCCTCCTTGCCCGGGAAAGAGAAGAAGACCAGCTGGGGTGCTGGGTGTTGTAGTGTCCTTAAGGGGGACTGTACCCTTGATTAGTGAAATCCCAAGAGGTTGCTTGGGGACTGGACATAGGACTTCCATGTGGGAAGGGCCGAACCAGGATAAATTTCTTGTGTCATTTGTGTGATTGTTTATTTGCTTCCGCACTGCTACTCTTTATCACACTAAACTAATCAAACTTTCAAGTGTTAATTTCTGTGTTTAAGTTTCTATTTCAGATTTCAGAAAAACCTATTCACCCCCTCTAGGTTAGCTTGCTGCCGTACCAAAAGGGCCAACACTAAACACCACCACCTGTGTACCACACGGTCACAGGCCCATGCCTGGCACCTCTAGAGATCCTGGCCCGGAACTCTCTAGAGTGAGACACTGGAAAAGGACTAGCTGGGGTCCAGTACGTCTACTGGTGTCCGTACCCCCAACTACGAGCGCGCTACAAGTGACTAAAGACAAACACAAGTGTCACTGTCCCACTGTCGTCTTTCCCTCAGCCGGACGTGCAACTCAAACACAAGAGTGAGGGTGTCCAGGTCAGACGACACAGACCTTGACGGTACAACACAAGTACCGGGACAAAGCCCGAGCTAACAGCTTGGCTCACAAAGAACCTGGGGCACCCAACTGGAGAGGTAACCACGGTAGGCGTCGTACTACTCGCCACGTACACAGAACCACGTGCACGTCACACACAAACCACGTGAAACCTCACGTAAACCACAAGTAACAATGGTCCACTACACGTGAACCCAACTAGACTTGCGTAAACAACGCGCAGTCACGAAAATAAGTAACTATATGCATACCTTGTATGCTAAACATGAAAAGTACGTGCACTCAGTGCACCACAGGTGTCAACGCACATGCATTATCGATAAATACCATAATTAGCTATTTCAGTTTATACACATGCTGGCGGCAACATCGATTGCCGCTTACAGTAGGTCGACGGCAAGGGATCTAGCCGTCTACATCCTGGCTGATGAGCTTGGCGACAAACGATGTTGACGCCAAGTTCTTCGGCCTCAAACCCTGCAGAAACCCTAATCCGATTCTACATGTTTTCCAACCATTTTAACTACAAAAAAACATAAACAATTCCTTTAACATGCCAGAACCCAAAACAACCCATTACGACATGCTTTGCTTAATAAATTACTCAAACCACCCATTATCCCCGTATGGTGCAATTTTATCCGAAAATGCATTATCATGCTAATTCAGGTGGTTACGTCGCATTTTAATGTTTCTATGGAGTTAACCGGGTTCGTCCCCTACCTCAAAACACGCTAGAACCTACCACAATCTCTCGGTTCACGCCGAGCCCTCCGCGAGCTCCCACGGGAATTGCACCACGGTACGGCGTTTCCTCGCGCAATTCGGCGACGCCACGCGTCCCACGATCCTCCAAGCACCCTTCAGTACCTGTTGGAAGCTTAAGGAACACTGGGGCAACAAGCTGGGGCAAGGGGGATTGAGAATAGGGTAGGAAACCTGCCCTCGGGTGAGCCTATAACCTGCATCAATCTCAGGTGGCGTCAACCCCCAGGCCGCTAATAGCAACTGCCACCTTAAACGTCCACATCCTGTGCCGCCAAGATCATACCATCAACGGCCACATACTTGGACGCCAACAGGTCAACGGCCACCCCTGGCCGCCAACTACAACTGAATTGCAGCAGGTCCTATTTCATTTCAGGACCTAACCTGCACTTCACCTGCTCAAACCACACAACCACACTATACATTCCACTCAACCAACTCACATTGGCCTCACAACAGCCAACACAACCAACACACACATGATCCGCATGGATCCGAAAAGCACACGACGTTACACAAGGTGCCTGGACCTTCCTTCCGAGCAGACTCCGGAGAGGTCAGTGGAAGGTTACCACCCAGAGGGCCAAGGGGAAGATGGGTTGAGCGACGTTGATCTAGAGGCGCTTGCGGATGGAATGTCCAAGTCGCTGGGCATTCTGAAGGCTCTGGCTGTTCGGGGCCAGAGACAGAAGTACCTCTATGAGGCGCAGACAGCTTTCTGCGAGGACCTCTCAGTGAGGCATAAAGCTCGCGAGGCAGCGTTGGAGGAGGAGGTGAAGAACCTCAAAGCTGCCCTCCAAGCTGCGAAGCTGGATGCTACCTTGGCGCGGGTCGAAAGGGACGCTCTGGCCAAGGTGGTAGTAGATGCGGGGGCCCGTGCCGTTGCTGGCTACAAAGCCGGGCCAGAATACAAGGAAGACTGGAGCAGTATGGGGCCCGCTGCTACAGGGTGGGTCTCAATGCTGGGAAGGAGGTCGGAGAGTGGCTTTCCTGGGTTGAACGTGCCCGAGAAGCCTTCGAGGCTGCTGTTCGGGAATGCCGACGTCGCACTCAAGACGTCCGTTTAGATGGTGTGCGCTTCGCACAATTTAGTCTGGCGGATGCCTCTTCGGGGGAAGATGCTGGTCCTTCCGAACAAGCTCCTTAATCCCCATGCTCCATGTTCTTCTTGTACTTCCCTTTTTGCAGCCATACTTGTAAAAAAAAAAGGATTAGTAAATGAAAATTTCCTTTTCTATACTTTGACTGTGGCGTCTCTTTTTCTATCTCCTCCCTTTCATCATTGTTCCTCCTCGGATGGAGGTCTGCGGGTTTCATGAGCATTGACTGCACAGCACAGATCATTGAGAACCATAGGAACAGGGAGAAGAGAAATAGGATGCCGAACGGAGGCTTTTACAAATAGTAAGCCTTAAGGTTTGATACATGCCAAGTCCTGGGTATGGCTTCGCCACTAGGGGTAGTTAGCTTATATGAGCCTTTCCCAAGGACATGGGTGACCTGATAAGGTCCTTCCCATTTGATGGCAAGTTTGCCGACTACTCTTCGGGGATCCGAAGCCGAACAGCGGCGCAAAACCAAATCTCCCACGTTGAACCGCCTTTCCTTGACTCGCGCATTATAATATTGTGCAAGCCGTTGCTGATAAGAAACAAGGTGAATGCTGGCGTCGTTCTGTTGTTCGCCAAGCATGTCCAAGTTTTCACGAAGGGCGCGGTTGTTGGCGGCTTCGTCGAAGTGGGTTGTTCGGATGGTGGGAAGGGCTACTTCCAAAGGTACAACAGCTTCCGAGCCGTAGGCCAAATGGAAAGGCGTTTCCCCTGTAGCTACCCGAGCAGTCGTTCGATGACACCAAAGAACGTTAGGGAGCTCGTCAATCCATGATCCACCTGCAGCCTCCACTCTTGTGCGGATCCCGTGCAGCAGTGTTCGGTTGGCGTTTTCGACCAAACCGTTAGCCTGGGGATGAGCCACGGAGGTGAAGTGGTTGTAGATCCCGAGCTCGGCACATTTTTGTTTAAAGAAGGTACTGTCGAACTGCTTCCCGTTGTCAGAGGTGATTCCCTTGGGACGCCAAACTGCAGAGAAGGTTCTTCCAGACGAACTTCCATGCGGCTTGTTCGGTGATTGTGGCAACAAGTCGGCCTCGATCCACTTGGTGAAGTAATCGATGGCCAAAACAGAAACTTCTTCCGCCCTTGGGCCTCTGGGAAGGGACCCAAGATATCAATGCCCCATCTGGCGGCGAAAGGGCGAGGCTCGAACAGACTGTGAAGCTGTTCGGCAGGCTGCTTGATGAGCTCTCCGAACTTTTGGCATTTTGGACATTTCCTGACGAAGGACATACAATCCTTCTGAAGAGAAGGCCACCAGAACCCTGCTCGGATAATGCTTCGTGCCAGCGTTCTACCCCCCAGGTGGCTTCCGCACAGCCCCTCATGAACCTCTTCTGTGGCCGCAAGGGCCTCCTCAGGGTTGAGGCAATGCAGAAGAGGTCTTGAAAGGGACCGTCGTACAGCTTACTTCTACGAGGGTGAAATGCTGAGAACACATCCTGATTTTTCGAGCTTCGCCCTATCGGGCGGAAGCTCACCCCGGAGTAAGTACGCCAAGAGAGGGTCCACCCAACTCGGAGTTGGCGGGTCCATTTCTATGGCTGCAACGTCTACCTTCGTGCTCGATAAGGCGAGCTCTTCAATAAACACGGAGCGGAAAGGGGCGATGTCACCTGAGGACGCCAACTTGGCAAGTGCACCGGCTCGCACATTGTGCTCCCGTGGGACGTGTATGACTTCGAAGTATATGAGGCCCTCTGCTTGGCTCTTGACCTGTTGAAGGTATTAAGCCATGCGGGGTTCCCTCGCTCCGAACTGCCCGCTCACCTGGCTGGCAACCAATTGGGAGTCACTGAAGACCCTGAGTCGAAGGGCTCCAAGGTGCCTAGCCATGCGGATACCAGACAGCAAAGCTTCATACTCGGCTACGTTGTTGGAGGCTGGAAAGCGAAACGGAGGGCGTATTGGAACTCTAATCCCTCCGGGGAGGTGAGGACCAAGCCAGCTCCACTCCCTGTAACGCAAGAGGATCCGTCGACGTAGAGCTCCCTGGGGGTTCATCTGCCAACGGTGGATCCTGCTCGGCCGGGAGAGTACATTCCGCAACGAAGTCTGCCAACGCTGCGCCTTGATCGCCGTCCTCGGTCGGAAGCTGATGTCAAACTCACCAAGCTCTATCGCCCTTTTAACAAGCCTGCCAGAAGCCTCCGGCCGCTGAAGGATGGATTTCAGCGGCTGATCGGTTAGAACCGTGACGGAATGGGCCTGGAAATAGGGCATAAGCTTCCGGGCAGCCGTGACGATAGCAAGGGCGAGTTTTTCTGCCCGGGGGTACCTCCTTTCAGCTTCTTGGAGGACCCTGCTGATGTAATACACCGGATGTTGCGCCGCTCCTACTTCCCTGATCAAGACTGCGCTGATGGAGTGTTCGGTAACCGAGAGATACACGAACAGAGGTTCCCCGAGCACAGGCTTTGAGAGAACAGGAGGGGCTGCCAAATATGCCTTCAGCTCGGTGAAGGCAGCCTCGCATTCATCAGTCCACCGTACTTGCCCCCCTTGCTTCGAGGCGCTTTTAGGGCCTCGGAGCAACTTGAAGAAGTTAAAACTTCTTTCTGCTGCTCGGGACATGAACCGGTTCAGTGCCGCAAGACACCCTGTCAAACGTTGGACGTCACACATGTCTTTGGACTGCTCATCTCAAGCACGACTTGGATTCTCCGGGTTTGCCTCTATTCCTCTGTTTGACACGAGGAAACCGAGGAACTTACCCGACCGAACACCAAACGCGCATTGGCAGGGTTGAGTTTCATATGTACTTTCGCAGAGTTGCGAAAGTTTCCTGGAGGTCTGAATGTGGTCAATGCTCGGAAGCGTCTTGACCAGCATGTCATCAACATAGACCTCCATGTTGCGCCAATTGCTGCTCGAACATCTTGTTGACCAGCCGCTGGTAAGTTGCGCCCGCGTTCTTTAGGCCGAAAGGCATTCTGGTAAAATAGTACAAGCCTAGGTCTGTGACGAACTCGTGGCGTCTTGATCCGGGGATGCATACTGATCTGGTGGTAACCAGAGTAGGCATCAAAAAGCTGAGAAGCTCGTGACCGGAAAGTAGCATCTACCAGGATCAATGCGCGGCAGAGGGAAGTTGTCCTTGGGCGTTGCTTTATTGAGATCCTTGTAATCAACGCACACATGCCATTTACCGCTGGCCTTGCGTACGAGGACCACATGGGAGATCCATCTTGGATATTGGGCTTCTCAGAGGATCCCAATAGTTCGGCTTTTGACAACGTGATCCTGGATCACGGTCTGCCGTTCTCGGTTTACAGGAGTCGCCTCTCTGCTGAACTGGTGGGATCCGGGGATCCAGACGGAGGCGATGCACCATTACTTCTGGGGGAATACCCGGCAGCTCATCATCAGACCAAGCGAACACATCTAAATTGGCTAGTAGGAAGGCTGTGTAACGTTGCTGCTCTGCTCTGCTCTGTCAACAAGGCGCCAATGTACAAGACGTGCTCGGGTCCTCGTCTACCTGGACGGGGATTAAATCTTCAGCAGGCGTTCCCGGCTAGTAGAAGGCTGATCGGACGTTGCGGGGTTGGATCCGTGAGTGGTTGCTTGTCCCGTAAAGAGAGGACATAGCAACGACGAGACTCGCGTTGACACCCGAGCACTTCGCAACTCCGCTCGAGGTCGGGAACTTCATCTTTGATGGAGTGACGATGGTACTGCTTTGATATGCCCGATCGACCTCTGCAGAGGATGCATTGTATCCAGGCTGTTGTTGATGACCAAGAAGTCGACAATCTTGGTCACGACCCTTGGAGCCGTCCCTAAGGTGATCGTGGAGGCGAACTCTTCCCATGGGCTGGACCGAAACTCCCGAAAAGCCGACAGAGGCGAGTTTACGGGAGCGAGTCGATCAGTTTTCAGGCCCATGAGGACGAAACACGTAAGCCAAGACATCGGGGGCGCTTCCATTATCTACCAGAACCGCAACACATTACAGTGGTTGATGGTGGCGGAAATGACCAATGCATCGGTGTGTGGGGTCGTAAACCCTACAAGATCTTCGTCCGAGAAGGTTATAGCCTTCTCGGGCTGTGCGCGGCAGGACTGGTGGGATATGGGGCCGGCCGAGGTGCCGAGGGCCTATCTACGACATGCACTCGCCTTGCGTAGTCGCGTCGGCTTCGAGTGCTTTCTCCGCCTGCGCCGAAGCCCCCGCGATCACGTTGATCTCCTGCCCATTGGGCTCATTGTTGATCGGCTGCTCGGGAGTACGCTCTCGCGTCTGGGGCGCTCTTCATTCCGGCGCACGAACCGTCCAGGTAGCCGCGCTTGATAAGGTCTTCTATTTCGTCCTTAAGCTGGCGGCACTCGGAGGTGTCGTGGCCGTGGTTGCGATGAAAGCGGTAGTACTTGTTCTGGTCACGCCTCCCGGGGTCGGAGCGCATCCTCTGTGGCCACCGAACATATGCTTCGTTCTTGATCTCCGCCAGGATCTGTTCGGGTGCCACAGTGAGGGGGGTGTAGTTGGTGAAGGGGCGCGGACGGCGCAGAGAGTCACTGTTGCATCGTCCCTTCTTCCGATCACGGTCGGAACCGTTGTCGGAAGGCCTCTTCTTATCCGACTGCTCCCCCTGCTCGGCCCTACTTGCTGCTAGGCTCTCCTCGCAAGCTGCGTGGCGCTGTGCGATGGAGAGCAGCTCGGCAAGGGTGGCGGGCTGCTGGACGCCGAGGGTCCTCTGCAAAAAGTTGTCGCGGGTGCCCTGAATAAGGGCACTGGTTGCCAGAGGGACGTCCAGGCGCGAGATGCGAAGCGCCTCTGTTCGGAACCTCTTAACGAAGTCCCAGCGCCTCGCCCTTCTTCTGGCGCACGGACCAGGAGAGAAGCCGCCGTTCGCAGCTGCGACCTTCCACCAAGGAAGTTGTCCCGAAAGACTTCTTCAATTGGCGGAAGGAGGTGATGGAGCCCGCAGGGAGGGTTTCGAACCAAGCCCTGGCAGTCTCTTTAGGGTTGCAGGGAGGCCCTGCACTTGGCCGCATCTGATGCTCCATGGAACACCATGTGCGACTCAAAGCCGTGGATGTGGTCGGCGGGATCGGTGGTGCCGTCGTAGGCGCGATGGTGGGCAGGGAGCTTGGAAGAGACCTGAGCTTCCAGGATCTCCCTGCTGAAAGGGGAGCGGAAGTCCAGTCATCTTCCGCCGGAGCTTTCCTTTCCGCGCGCTGAACCATCGCGTCCACGCGGCGTTCGAGGTCGACCACACGTCGCAGGCGCCTAGCGAGCTCCTGTTCGGAGTTAGCGGAGCCCCCTCGTCCGAATGCGTGGGAGTTGGCTCCCACGACCGATCGTGGCGGACTGGGGGGAGGCGACAGAGCGACGGGGCGAACGCCCGCGGCGCTCCGGTGCCCGCTCTTCAGACGGGGCTCAATGCGATCGGCGCGCGAGTCTGCCTGCTGCTCCTGAGTGCCGGGAGGACGCGAGAGCGTCGATGCGACGACTCCGCCTGCCGCTCTCACGCAGGGGCCACCGGGGCTGGTGGTCCCTCCAGCTGAGCCTGCAGGGCGAGGCAGACATTTGTCAACTGCTGCATCTGCCCCCGAAGTTCTGCTACTTCGAGAGCAGTTGCCGGCGCGGCAACCGCCGGAGCAGGGACGTCGTTATTGTTGGTGCCCGCAGGGGCGATGTTGACGTCGACAGGAGTAGACCGGCGAGGAGAGTTCGCCTGTGAGCGGCGAGATCTGGTCGGCCCTACTCCCTGCGTTCTAGTGAGAAGATCATCCGCGAGCCATGACTGCGTCGTTCCCACAGACGGCGCCAAATGTGGTGGTATATTCCTGTTTGGGCTGGAGCCAAACGGGCCTCCACTAAGGAAGATGGGGAAGACGAACACCGGTAGCGACGAAGGTTCCTGCAATCACCAGAAATGATCAGGGGGCCCGGTGAAGACGGGAAAACCCTCCGATGCCTAAGTCAGTGTGAGGCTTGTAAGGCAGGGGGTTTATGAGTGTATAAGGGTGTTCGCGTGAGAGAGAACGTACCTCTGTGCATGGGCCTACACCTGTGTTTTTATAGGCGAGGACGTAGGGGAAGGCATGCGTAATGCCCATAGATCGTGCCTCAAAAGGCGCCTTGACGTGCGCGCATAACGGAAGGAGTTATGCGCTCCGATGTCCGTTGGGATGCCAGGCAGTTAACGCGCCCCTTGATAGTGGGGTGCGTGGCTTGCGGCGGTTATAACCGTTACGTATGCCAAGAGACCTGTTCGGCTACTTCTGGATATGATGTCCGAACAGGTGTCCCGTATGGGGGCGAAAGAAAATGTTGTTCGGTGCTGCCTGTAGCTGTTCGGAACAACAAGACAGGTGACCTGCTCGGAAGCATGCAGAGGGGCTTGGCGAAGCCCGCTCGTGGGGGAAAGGTCTTCGAAGGCCTTTGAACCACCCTGAGGAGGACGTGGCGCAATGACATAGGACCACGCTCGTTGACGGGAGGTGAGCGGGCCGTAACGAGCCATCATGGGCCTAGGTGGCCAGATTTGGCCACCACAGATAATATTTCCTCATTATATAGGTTGATGGTTAAATTGAGTCAACATGTGAATATGTGATTAAAGCTTTACCTCCAAAAGAAATAGTAGGTTAAGTCTTGTTTGTGAAAGGTCCACTTATTTTCGGGTTAAACCAAACCAAACCGAACCAACCGAATTATATCGGTTCGGTTTGGTTTGGTTTGAAAAAATTACGATTTGGTTTGGTTCGGGTTGGCTCTGGTGATGGTTTGGTTTTAAAAAATTCCCTCTAAACCAAACCAAACCAAACCATGAACACCCCTAGTCCGAGCTCTGTTTTTGCAAACCAGGTCACGCCCCAAAAGGAAGAAACGCTTCACAGGTATCCTCTAGTTTGATGACCACACAAACATCTTGTGATCACTAAGCCCTCAATATCATGGTTGTTTATTCAAATTTATCTTCAAATATAACCATTGTTTTTAAAGTCCTAAAATCTTCGCCTTCATTCTTATTAATCTCTGCCGTTCAATTCCGTAATTAGAGTGCGACCATGTCACGATGAAACTAACCAAATAATAAAAAAAGACTACACTGTCCCTAATTAATTTTCTCCTACACCTCTCACTATTCTCTCTCTCTCTCTCTCCCCCCTCCTAAAGATGGAGTTGGGATCTTCTCAGTAGCCCGTAGAAGAAAACTCTGGTGCGCCGTCTGTAAATTTTTTTTGAAAATCCGGGCTCTCTCCACCTCCCGGTTACAAGAGTCTCCCAACCGGTTGCTTCACCCTCACCCCCCTCCTTTCCCACCTTCTACCCTACCCCATTACCTAACTTTGTTTTAAAAAAAATAGAAAAATAGAAAAATAGAAATTGGTCATGCTTCTTATATTATATTTATGTATAATTTTATTAATATTTATATATTTTTAAACACAATACATGTCAAAAATATAAAATTTTATATTTTAATAATATTTAACATGTTAACAGAAACATAGACAGTAAGATACATCATAACTGTGGTGGCTGTTTCCTGCCACCTAAGCCCATCATGACCCATCAGGGCCCATCAACGCCTTCTTTCTGACGTGGCTTCCGCTCCCTCGACGGTCCCACGCCTCCGTACGGACCAGTTAAAGGGGCCCCACATGCCAGTCACCCCTAGCGAAGCATTGCCGAGCTCTTTGCGAATGCTTCCGAACAAAGGCTTTAATCCTGCTGCACGAAGAACCCTGGATATTACCGAACAACTTTCGACCCCCATGTGGGTCACCTGCTCGGCAACCTCCTCCAGAGACTCCGAGCAGCCATCGCATCCTCACGACGTTATAACTGCCCCTGGTTACGCGCCCCATCATCAAGAGGTGCGTTAAACTGCCGCCTTGCATGACAACGAACATCTGAGCGCATAACTCCTCCCGTTATGCGCGCCCATCAAGGCGGCCTTTCCAGGCACGATCTACCAACGTTACGCACGTCTGCCTTAGCGCCAACGCCTATAAAAGTACAGGTACAGCCATGCACGGGTACGTTCCCTCTCACGCGAACACACTCTTACACTCCAAACCCCCCTGCCTTGCAAGCCTGTACTGACTTAGGCATCGGAGGGTTTTCCCCCGGTCTTCACCGGGCCCCCTATCATTTCTGGTGATTGCAGGAACCCTCGTCCGCTACCGAAGATCGTCATCTCCCTTACAACCAGTGTCAGGCCTGATCCGCTCCGCCCAACAAGAAAAGGCCTCCACACTTTTGGCGCCGTCTGTGGGAACGAACGAGAGGCCATACGCCCTACCCGAGCGTCTCAATCTTCATGAGACCCACACACCCTTATCCTCACTGGGGGGGGGGTTGTGTAGAGGTATTCTTTAGTCCACATTGAAGATAGTGAGAACAATGTGTGCTTATCAGTAAGAGTTTCATATCTTCTCCCAAGAGGGCCCTTTTAAAGGACAAAACCCCAAGCATGGGGACAATACTCTTGGGAGCCACACTTAAATCACGTCTCTTCATTGGCGCCGTCTGTGGGAAAGACCTTATCAGGTCACCCATGTCCTCGGAAAAGGCTCATATAAGCTAACTACTCCTAGTGGCGAAGCCATACCTAGGACTGGCATGTATCTAACCTCAAGGCTTATCATTTATAAAAGCCTTTGTTCAGCATCCTACTTCTCTTCTCCCTGTTCCTACGGTCACACAAGCGCTTAGCATACACCCTGATCGGAACCTCCTTTTCGGTTCCCAATGATCTGCGTTGTACATGCAACGCTTATAAAACCGGCGGATTTCCATTCGAGCAGGAACCACGACGAAAGGAGGAGATAGAAAAAGAGAAGCGCTAGTCAGAACAAAGAAAGGGAAATCTTCATTTACTGATCTTTTTTTTTACAGCAGGCCCCTTGGACCACGGTTACAAAAGGAAAATACAAGAAGGGCATGGAGCGGAGAAGACTAAGGAGCCGTTCCGAAGGGCCAGCACTTCATCCGAAGAAGGCATCCGCCCAGATTGGAATTGCGCGAAGCGCACATCATCAAACGGGCATCATTAGTGTGACGTCGGCACTCTCGAACAGCGGCCTCGAAAGCTTCTCGGGCACGTTCGACCCAGGATAGCTGCTCCCCGAAGTCCCCTCCCAGCATTAAGGCCTACTCTGTAGCAGCGGGCCCATACTGCTCCAAATCCTCCTTATAGTCCGATCCGGCCTTTGTAATCTGCCACGGCACGGACCCCCGCATCTGAAACCACCTTGGCAAGAGCGTCCTTCTCGGGCCCGGCCAAGGCACATTCAGCTCCGAAGCTTGGAGGGCGGTTTTGAGGTTCTTCACCTCCTCCTCCAAATCCGCCTCGCGAGCTTATGTCTTGCCGTAAGGTCCTTGCAGAAGCCGACTGCGCTTCATAGAGATACTTCTCTGTTCCGGGACCGAGCACCAGGCCTTCAAACACCCAGCTATGTGGATATCCCGTCCACAAGAGCCTCCAGATCGAGGTCGCTCGCGCCATCATCCTCTTGGCCCTCGGGATGGTATTCTTCTGTTGCATCTCCGGAGTCTTCTCGGGGGGAAGGTCCTGGCACCTTGCTAGTCGATCAAGGTAAGAGGCAGTGGGGCTAGGAGGTAGCTTCCTTGGAAACATTTCAACACGGCGAAGCGTCGCCTCTAGCGCCGCCACCGAGGGCACCTCGGGGAGTCTTCTTTGTAGCACTTCCATCAGAGGCCTATCGTCGTCCCCGGAGCTTTCGTCTCTAGCCGCAGCAGTGGCAGACGGGACTGGGGCGACGTCAATTTCAAGGTCCTTTGGCTGGCCCGACCCAGAGGCCATGGCAACAGCGCTCGTCGAAGCCATCGCTCGATCCGCCCCAATGGCCTCCTGCCTCGTCGCCGGCTGCACCTCCCCACCAGCTTCAGTGGCAGATGCTGCAAAGGCTGTTGCGCGGCCCTCCTCGGCATGTCCAAGTGCTTGAGTGCCTCCCTCCCCGGAGAGGGCTGCACTCTCGCCGACTACAATACCCTCAGCAATCACTTCGGCTGCACTCTCGCCGACTACACTACCTATAGTGACCACTGAGGTAGGGGGCATGGGGGGCAGAATGTCTCCACTTCCTTGCGGAATATCCCCCCTCGGAAGAACTGCCTCGCCAGCACCGGACTCCGTTGCCGTCGCAGGAGTGAGAGTATTGACTTCCCCCACTCCTCTCCCAGTCCGCGACGACCACACCGTCCTCGGCACTGAACTCTGCGCCCTCGTTTGGTGCGCCACCCTGCTCGGCGCTTCCCTGATCGATGCTTCACCCACCGGCAGGCCACCTTGGGTCTCATGCATCGACGACTCACACCCGCCCTCCGTAGTGGTCCGACTCGTCGCTGACCATAATTAGACCTAGCTCGGTGGACATTCTCGTGACCGCCGCCGAACGGTCCCAATTGGAGCTACGGACGCCCTCCCTCGGCGTCCCTCGTGTCTTGGCGAGGTCTTCGCGCCAGCAGAGGGCTCAAGATCCTCCTCTTCCCCCCCTGCTTCTTCGGCGCTCTCTACAACGAGCGGCATTGCCTTCATCGCCTTCTTCTTCTTACGAGCTCGGCGCTCGTTGGACACCTCCTTTTCGGAGGTGCGATCTCCGACTTGCGACTCCATCTGGGCCGCTTTGCGCTTCTCCTTCCTCTTCGGCTTGGAGAGAGAAGTTGATTCCGCGATCGTCGCCTTTTCAGGTGCCTTTTTCACGGCACCTTCTCCCGCTACGGCCTTCGCCTTCTGCGCGGGCCCCTTCGCGGAGGCACCCTCGTCTAGCCTTATTAAGTAAAGGCTAACAGGGATCGTTTCGGCGTAATTCGCCATCTCCTTCCGACCCCGGCCAGCGGCTACCTCTTCGTCGTCTGGAAGAAACAAAAGGAAAGGTCATAATCTACGAATGTGGGAAAGCGAGACAAGCATCAGAAGACTTACCCCAGGCGCGGCTAAGCTTGTACTTCATAAGCTTGTACTCGGTCAGGTACCCCTCAGCGCGGTTGACCCCGACCGTGTTCAGCGACTGGGAGGCAGCGGCTGCCCCCTGTATCAAAAGGGGCCATGTCCGCCTTCTTCAGTGGCTCCACCACCCTCACGGGGAAGTCCCACTCTGGGATGTTCGCTCCCTTTCTCGCCCCCACGAAGAAAAGACGCCCTGTCCACCCCTTGTTGTTGGACATCGTGAGCGAAAAGTTGATCCGCATCCGGTTGGTACGGTGCTTCACGTACACGATCCCCATCCCGGATTGCGGGGAAGCACAAGAAAACTGAAATGGCTTCGGAAGATCTCCGCGGTCGCTTCGATGCCTCTCTTCTTGCATATAATGCAGAAGACGAAGATGGACCTCCAGGAGGTTTGGCGTCAGTTGAATAGGCGCCACCTTCCAGCTCCGAAGAAGCTCCTTCGCGATCTCCGGCATCGGCAGCCGGAGGACCAGCTTCCAGCAGATCCAGCGAAAGGACGAAGCACCCCGGCCTCGGTGGTTAGGTACGACTCGTCTTCACGCATCAAGATGATGTCATACTCTCGCCTATCCGGAAGCGTTCTCGAAGACCTTCGAAGCTCCGGAGCTTCGCCGCTTTCGCCCCACCGGTGGCGTCCCCTCTGCTTCAACGATCTCCTTTCCCTTCTGGGCCATCACTAGAAGGCAAGGTACGCAGCGGATGGCGAAGAAGAAGCAAGGGAGCGGAGGAAAGCGCGAAGGAGAAGATGGCTAGTGGCTCTAGAGGCAGCAGATTCTGGAAGATTTTTTAAGGCAAGGGTCCCGCTCTCATCTCCCCCCTTTTTTCTTATAAGGAAGGTGAGGCGCGAAATTCGAAGCGGGACCTGAATCGCAGTTCCCTCCGCTCCAAGTCTCTTCTCGAATGACCCGGGGGTGACTGTTCGCGCCTGGCGTACGACGTTTTGGGCGCGCCACGACTCCTACCGTCATCATGAAGGTCTCGTATTCAAGGGGAACCCTCATGTAATGACATCTCCGCACGTCTGTTCGGATCTCCGAGGACGATACCGCATTTATGGCGGAGATGACACCCGAGCAGGTCGCCGCCCTCAAGCGCTCCGGTTTCTGAGCCACTTGAGGGCGTGGGGGGCAAGTGTGGTGGCTGTTTCCTGCCACCTAAGCCCATCATGACCCATCAGGGCCTATCAACGCCTTCTTTCTGACGTGGCCTCCTCGGACGGTCCCACGCCTCCGTACGGACCAGTTAAAGGGGCCCCACATGCCAGTCACCCCTAGCGAAGCATTGCCGAGCTCTTTAGCGGAATGCTTCCGAACAGGGGCGTTAATCCTGCTGCACGGAACAACCCTGGATATTACCGAACAGCACGTTCGACCCCCATGTGGGTCACCTGCTCGGCAACCTCCTCCAGAGACTTCCGAGCAGGCCATCGCGTCCTCACGACGGTTATAACTGCCCCGGGTTACGCGCCCCATCATCAAGAGGTGCGTTAACTGCCTGGCATCCCAACGGACATCTGAGCGCATAACTCCTCCCGTTATGCGCGCCCATCAAGGCGCCTTTCCCCAGGCACGATCCAACGTTACGCACGTCTGCCTTAGCGCCAACGCCTATAAAAGTCCAGGTACAGGACCTGCACGGGTCGTCCCTCTCAACCGAACACACTCTTACACTCCCAAACCCCCTGCCTTGCAAGCCTGGTACTGACTTAGGCATCAGAGGGTTTCCCCGGTCTTCACCGGGCCCCCTGATCATTTCTGGTGATTGCAGGAACCCTCGTCCGTACTACCGGCGATCGTCCATCTCCTTACACCAGTGTCAGGCCTGATCCGCTCCGGCCCAACAAGGAAAAGTCCTCCACAATAACTATTTAAATAAAATCAAATAATTTATTTAGGTTTATTAGAGATTATGATTTTATATATCTAAACAATATCCATCATGATGAAATTTAACACAAGTTATTAGATATATAAAATTTATGGTGATTTAGTGTTTTTTTAACTCTAAAATTTTAAATCAATTAAATCTGGTTATCCGTACACCAATAATTCTTGATATCTCATATCTAGAATCAACATATTTTTTTGAGAATTATGGTGGTCCGGATTTAATTTCGTTACTAAAATTCGATGACGTATTGTCGATGTGTGCACCTAAAAAAATATCTCTAAATCAAATGTAAGTGTTTACACCCCTAATTCATATGTATGGTTGTCTTCAGGTAATTATGGGTGTATTTAGGTGATTATGAGTGTATTCATATATTCTGTGTCCAAATAAAGAATAACTCATGTATGGTTGCATTCTGATGATTATCGGTGTATTTAGGTGATTATGGGTGTATTCAGATAATTATGAGTGTGTTGAAGTATTTTGTGTCCAAACAGAGAATAACCATGTATATAGTGTATTCATGTGATTATGAGTGTATCTGGGTGTTCTGTGTCCAAACAGAGAATACTTATGTGTATGGTTGTATTCAGGTGATTATGGTTGCATTTAGATGATTATGAGTGTATCCATATGTTCTGTGTCCAAATAGAGAATGACTCATGTGTATAGTTACATTCTGGTGCTTAGGGGTGTATTCAAGTGAGTATGGGTGTATCTATGTGTTCTATACAAAATCACCAGAATGCAACCATATAGAGGAGTCATTCTCTATTTGGACACAGAACATATGGATACACCCATAATCATCTGAATGCAAGCATAATCACCTGAATACAACCATAGATATGAGTCATTATCTGTTTGGACACAAAATCACCAGAATGAACCATACACAAGAGTCATTCTCTATTTGGACACAGAACATATAGATACACTCATAATCATCTGAATGCAACCATATACACCTTAATACAACCATAGACCATGCGTTATTCTTTGTTTGGATACAGAACACCTGGTACACCCATAATCACCTAAATACACTCATAATCATCAAAATGCAACCATACACAAGAGTCATTCTCTGTTTGGATACAGAACATATGGATACACCTATAATCATCTAAATGCAACCATAATCACCTGAATACAACCATACACATGAGTATTCTCTATTTAGACACAAACCACTTAGATACACCCATAATCACCTGAATATACCCATAATCACCTGAATACAACTGTATACATGAGTTATTCTCTGTTTGGACACAGAACACCTCAACACACTCATAATCACCTGAATACACCCATAATCACCTAAATACACCGATAATCATCAGAATGCAACCATACACATAAGTTATTATCTATTTGGACACAAAACACATGAATACACTAATAATCACCTAAATACACTCATAATTACCTGAAGACAACCATACACATGAATTATGGGTGTAAACATTTACATTTGATTTAGAGACATTTTTTTCATACGTGCACACACTGACAAGACGTCATCAAAATTTGAGTAACGAAATTGAAATCCAAGACCACCATAATTCTCAAAAAAATATGTTGATTCTAGATATGAGATTATCAAGAATTATTGGTGCACAAATAACGAGATTAATTTGATTCAATAAGTTTTAGAGTTAAAAAACACTAAAATTACCATAAAATTTATTATATTCTAATTAACTTGAGTTTAAATTTTCATCATGATTGGATATCATTTAGATATAAAATCATAATCTCTAATAAATTCTAAATAAATTAATTTGATTTTATTTAAATAGTTATGATGTATCTTACTGTCTATGTTTCTGTTGCATGTTAAATATATTAAAAATATAAACTTTATATTTTGATATTATTATTGTGGGTGGTGAATCCTGTTTGGCCTGAGCCAAACGGGCCTCCACTAGAGAGTAGTAGGAAGACGATCGCTGGTGAGGACGAGCGCCTGCAAACCAGAAGAGGATCATGGGGCCCGGTGAAGACCGGGAAACCCTCCGATGCCTAAGTCAGTGGAGAGCTTGAGAGGCAGGGGGTTTCGGAATGCGAGAATGCGTTCACGTGAGAAGAGAACGTACCGTTGCATGGTACTGTACCTGTATTTTTATAGGCGGTGGGCCAGGCTAACGTGCGTAACGTTGGTAAAACTGCCTGAAAAGGCGCCATGATAGGCGCGCATAACGGGGAGTTATGCGCTCAGGTGCCCGTTGGGCTGCCAGGCAGTTCGTGCCTCTTGATGATGGAGGACGTGGCCTGGGACTTTACGACCGCTCCGTAAGCCAGAGAGCCTGATCGGCACCCTTTGGACATGCCTTCGAGCAGGTGGCCTACATGGGGGTCGAACATGCTGTTTGGTGATATTGAGGTTGTCCGCGCAGCAAGGTTACTGTTCTGTTCGGAAGCCTTCCGCGGTTGTTTCGGTCGCCGAAGGACAGATGACCTGCTCGGGGTCATGCCGCCACGAGGCTTAACAACATTCGATCAAGGTGGCGGTATCTTGGAGATCTTCACATCGTCTTGGAAGGGACTGTGGCCCGTTGGGATGGGGCCACGTCAGCTGACAGGACACGCGAGGGCCGTAGTGGGCCATCATGGCCTAGGTGGCCAGATTTGCCCACCACACTTGCCCCCCACGCTCTCGAGTGGCTCGTGAGACGAGCGCTTCGAGGGCGTCACTTCTGCATTTAATGCATGACGCCGCTGCGGGTGCCATCGTTTGGGAGCCCGTCAAACGGCTAACCCATCATGATGGGGTGCAAATCCGTGTCGAGCCCCGGAGCGTCGTCGTGGTGCTCGAACGGCCGTCAGCGCTGTACCCCGAGGGAAAATTTCAAACTGGAGGGAGTGGCGTTTCGGGGCCCGCCTCGAATTTTGCGCCCTTCCCCTTCCTTATAAGGAGGAGAAGGGGCGAAGGCGGGAGCTACGCCTCTCAGAAACCCTCCAATCCTTGCACCTCTCGCGTTTCCTTGCCTTCCTCTCTTTTTCCATCTTCCTCCTTCGCTCCCTTGCGCCGTCACCGCTTCCTGCGATCTTTTCAACGATGGCAAGCAGAGGGAAGGCCGCTGCCGGAGCAAGCGGAGTGGTAGTCGCGGCGTCGAGCGGACCACGGTGCCACCCTTCAGCGGGCTCTGCGAGCGCTTCCGGATCGGGGATAGTCGAAATCATCGACGCCAAGGAAAGTGACTCGATCCTGGTGACAAACAGGCTGTCTGCTCCTCTCCGTGACCACCTGGAGGCAGGCTTCCGTTTGCCGTTGCCGGAGGTGGCGAGGCGCTCCTGAACTTTGGGGCTTTTCGCCGATACAACTGACGCCCAACACCTGGAGATACATCTGTATCTTCGGTGTTATCTTCAAGCTCAAAGAGATCCGAGGCTCGCGGACGTTTTCCGAGCTCACTTCAAGCTGTCTGCTTCGCAGTCGTCGGGAGCGACATCTACTACGCCAAGCACCGAACAGACCGGATGCTATCGGCCTGTCCACAAGTACTCCAACAACAAGGGTTGGATGGACGGCTACTTTTTGTGCGCCACCGGAAGTGGTGCTGAGTGGGGATTCCCCACTGTCATTCGCCCGACGCGGAAGGATAGCTTTCCGAAGCTAATCGAGGATGAGGCGAGGGCATCGGACAAACTTCTCCGAGCAGTGTTCGGAATGGAGAAGGATATGACCGGTTCATGCTCGTTAAGTACGGGCTCAGCAAACCATGGAGTAAGTATACTACCTCTTGGTTGTTTACTCTTAGGTTTGGTGACCTCATACTAACTTTTCTTCTTCTTGTCTTCTTTGTGCGCAGCACCGCAGAGCTGGAGGCTGGAAGGGATCAGAGGCGAATGACGAATTTGCCGAACAGATTCCTATCCTGACGCACATAGTGTATGAAGACGACGACGTCGCCGCTGTTGTTCGGGTTTCCTCTGCAGTGAGGTTGGCGCCGCGGTGACAACGGCGCTGTGTTGCTCCGTCACCTGACAGGGGCGCCCCAGCAAGGCACAGGCTCCTGAAAAGGGGCCTGGAAGAATCCGGCTGAAGAAGAAGGCCACCAAGAGGTGGTTCTGGCTGGAGCTCGGGCCTCTCCAGCGGAGGGTGACAGAGCGAGCCGGCCTTCCGCTTCCGCAAGGAAGAGGCCGGTTCTATTTAAGAGAGCGCGGAGGAGGCAGAAGAACTCCACGCTAAGAAGAGGAGAAGACAGTCCAAGCTACCCCTCCTCGTGATGAGGAGGGACCAAGAGGAAGAGGAAGCGCAGTTTCTGCTGCGTAGAGGAAGTAGGGCATGAAATCGGCCGATCAGGGAGTGCCACCAGGTGGTCTCCACGACGTGCCCCGAGGTCGCCCGAAGATGGCGACCGAGCTGGGGCTTATTTTTGTAAGTGAGGGGTCCGGAAGCCCCGCTGGAGGAGGGGCCAGGGGCTCCTCCTACTCGAGGGTTAGGGAGCTCTCCGGTGCTTCCAATGTTAGCGGTGCCGGGCACGGTGCCGCCAGCAACACAGCGGAGGTTTCTTCCAGGAGGAGTGGAGAAGATGTGGCGTCTCCGCTCGGCGGGAAGAGGTCGTAGGTGCGACGGAGGTTTCCGCCCATGCTGGGGTGGTCACGAGCGGCGTGGTGGCAACAGCGCCAACCACGACTCTATCTGCGGGTCAAGAAGTGGTTCCTGCAGCAGGGGCCACTAAAAAGGCAGCCGCGACAACGAGGGTGTCCGAAAGAGTTGCCACTTCCTCCGGGGAATCCTGCCCCCCATTCCCCCCTCCGAGGTGGTTGCTATTGTAAATGCAACCTCCAAGGTAGTTGAGGATTCTGGGGCGGATGTTGCGGGTGCTGGGGACGGTGTTCGGGCTGAAGAGTCCGAAGACGACCGGAGACCCCTTAGCGGGCGTTGCAGAAGAAGCTTCCTGTAGACCCTTCGGTGGCGGCTCTGGAGGCGACCCTTCGTCGCATGGAGAGCGCGCCCAGGAGCTGCCCCCGAGCCCTACTGCTTCTCACCTTGACCAGCTGGCGAGGTTCCTCGACCTTCCTACCGAGAAGACCCCGGAGAGGTCAGCGGAAGGTTACCTCCCAGAGGTCCAGGGAGGAGATGGCTTGAGCGATGTTGACGTCGAAGCGCTCGCGGATGGAATGTCCAAGTCGCTGGGCATTCTGAAGGTTCTGGCTGTTCGGGGGCTAGAGATAAAAATACCTCCAGAGGCGCAGACAGCTTTCTGCGAGGACCTCATCGCGAGGCATAAGGCTCGTGAAGCAGCGCTGGAGGAGGAGGTCAGGACCTCAAACTGCCCTCCAAGCTTCGAAGCTGGACGCTACCTTGGCGCGGGCCGAAAAAGACGCCCTGGCCAAGGTAGTAGTAGATGCTGGGGGCCTGTGCGGTTGCTGAGTACAGGGCCGGTCTAGAATATAAGGAGGACCTGGAGTAGTATGGAGCCCGTTGCTACAGAGTGGGTCTCATGCTGGGAAGGACCTCGGAGAACGGCTTTCCTGGGTTGACTGCGCCGGGAAGCCTTCGAGGCTGCTGTTCGGGAGTGCCGGCGTCGTACTAGACGCTCGTCTGGAGCCCGCTGCTACAGGGTGGGTCTCAATGCTGGGAAGGACCTCGGAGAACGCTTTCCTGGGTTGACCGCTCCCGGGAACCTTCGAGGCTGCTGTTCAGGAGTGCCGGCGTCGTACTCAGGACGCTCGTCTGGACGGTGTGCGGTTCGCACAATTCCAGTCTGGGTGGATGCCCCCTTCAGATGACGACGCTGGTCCTTCACAGCAGGCCCCTTGATCTTTATGCTCCTTGTTCTTCTTGTACTCTCCTTTTTGTAACCGCGGCCAAAAAGGGCTTACTTATAAGAAAAACTTTTTGTGAATGAAGTCTTCTGTTCGTGAGATTGTTCTTGTAGCTTCACTTTCTCTATCTTCTTCCTTTTATGCTTGTTCCTGCTCGGATCGGAATCCGCTAGGCTGCATAAGCATTGCATGTAAAGCGCAGATCGTTGGAACCGTATAGGAATTCCGATCAAGTGTATATGCTAAATACTTGTGTAGCGACAGAGTCGGGAGAAGAGAGGTAGGATGCTGAAAGAGAGGCTTTTATAATGATAAGCCTTAAGATTAGAGACATGCCAAGTCCTGGTATGGCTTCGCCACTAGGAGTAGTTAGCTTATATGAGCCTTTCCCAAGGACATGGGTGACCTGATAAGGTCCTTCCCATTTGATGGCAAGCTTGCCGACTGCTCTTCGGGGATCCGAAGCCGAGCAGCGGCGCAGAACCAATCTCCCACATTGAACCGCCTTTCCCGAACTCGCGCATTATATATTGTGCGAGTCGTTGCTGATAAGAAACGAGGCGAATGCTGGCGTCGCTCTGTCGTTCGCCCAGCATGTCCAAGTTTTCTCGAAGAGCACGGTTTTGCGGCTTCATCGAAGTGGGTTGTTCGGATGGTTGGAAGGGCTACTTCCAGAGGTACAACTGCTTCCGAGCCGTAGGCCAGATGGAAAGGTGTTCCCCTGTAGCTACCCGAGCAGTTGTTCGGTGACACCAAAGGACGTTTGGGAGCTCATCGATCCATGATCCCCCTGCAGCCTCCACTCTTGTGCGGATCCCGTGCAGCAGTGTTCGGTTGGCGTTTTCGACCAACCGTTAGCCTGGGGATGAGCCACGAGGTGAAGTGGTTGTAGATCCCGAGCTCGGCGCACTTCTGCTTGAAGAAGGTGCTGTCGAACTGTTTCCCGTTGTCAGACGTAATCACCCTTGGGACGCCAAACCTGCAGAGAAGGTTCTTCCATACGAACTTCCATGCGGCTTGTTCGGTGATTGTGGCAACAGGTTCGGCCTCGATCCACTTGGTGAAGTAATCGATGGCCACGAAGAAACTTCTTCCGCCCCTGGGCCTCTGGAAAGGGACCCAAGATATCAATGCCCCATCTGGCGAAAGGGCGCGGCTCGAACAGGCTGTGAAGCTGTTCGGCAGGCTGCTTGATGAGTTCTCCGAACTTTTGGCATTCTGGACATTTCCTGACAAAGGACATGCAATCCTTCTGAAGAAGGCCACCAGAACCCTGCTCGGATGATGCTGCGCGCTAGCGTTCTGCCCCCCAGGTGGCTTCCGCACAGCCCCTCGTGAACTTCTTCTGTGGCCGCAAGGGCCTCCTCAGGATTGGGCAACGCAGAAGAGGTCTTGCAAGGGACCGTCGGTACAGCTTGCCTTCTACGAGGGTGAAGTGCTGAGAACGCATCCTGATTTCCGAGCTTCGCCCTGTTCGGGCGGAAGCTCACCCCGGAGTAGTACGCCAAGAGAGGGTCCACCCAACTCGGAGTTGGTGGGCCCGTTTCTATGGCTGCTACATTACCTCCGTGCTCGGTAAGGCGAGCTCTTCAATAACCAGAGCGGGAAGGGGCGATGTCACCTGAAGATGCCAATTTGGCCAGTGCATCAGCTCGCGCATTCTGCTCCCGTGGAACATGTATAACTTCGAAGTATACGAGCCCTCTGTCTGGCTCTTGACCTGTTGGAGGTATTGAGCCATGCGGGGTTCCCTTGCTCCGAACTGTCCGCTCACCTGGCTGGCCACCTGGGAGTCACTAAAGACTCTAAGCCGAATGGCTCCAAGGTGCCTAGCCATGCGGATACCGGACAGCAAAGCTTCGTATTCGGCTACGTTGTTGGAGGCTGGAAGCGGAAACGGAGGGCGTATTGGAACTCTAACCCCTCCGGGAGGTGAGGACCAAACCTGCCCCGCTCCCGTGACACAAGAGGATCCGTCACGTAAAGCTCCCATGGGGGTCGTCTGCCAACGGTGGATCCTGCTCGGCCGGAAGGGTACATTCCGCCACGAAGTCTGCTAAGGCCTGCGCTTTGATCGCCGTCCTCGGTCGGAAGCTGATGTCGAACTCACCAAGCTCTATCGCCCACTTAACCAACCTGCCGGAAGCCTCCGGCCGCTGAAGGATGGATTTCAGCGGCTGATGATCGGTTAGAACTGTAACGGAATGGGCCTGAAAATAGGGCCTAAGCTTCCGAGCAGCCGTGACGAGAGCAAGGGCGAGTTTTCTGCTCGGGGTACCTCCTTTCAGCTTCTTGGAGGACCCTGCTGATGTAGTATACAGGATGCTGCGCCGCTCCTACTTCTCTGATCAAGACTGCACTGATGGAGTGTTCGGTGACCGAAAGGTACACGAACAGAGGTTCTCCGAGCACAGGCTTTGAGAGAACAGGGGGCTGCCAAATATGCCTTCAGCTCGGTGAAGGCAGCCTCACACTCATCAGTCCACCGTACTTGCCCCCTTGCTTCGAGGAGCTTTTAGGGCCTCGGAGCAACTTGAAGAAGTTAAAACTTCTTTCTGCTGCTCGGGACATGAACCGGTTCAGTGCCGCCCCGTCAGCGCTGGACGTCGCGCACTGTCTTTGGACTGCTCATCAAGCACGGCTTGGATTTTTTCCGGTTTGCCTCTATTCCTCTGTTTGACACGAGGAACCCGAGGAACTTACCCGACCGAACACCAAACGCGCACTTGGCAGGATTGAGCTTCATATTATACTTTCGCAGAGTTGCGAAAGTTTCCTGGAGGTCGAAATGTGTCATTACTCGGAAGTGTCTTGACCAGCATGTCATCAACATAGACCTCCATGTTGCGCCCGATCTGCTGCTCGAACATCTTGTTGACCAGCCGCTGGTAAGTTCGCGCCTGCATTCTTTAGACCAAAGGCATTCTGGTAAAACAGTATAAGCCTAGGTCTGTACGAACGTCGTGGCGTCTTGATCCGGGGGATGCATACTGATCTGGTGGTAACCAGAGTAGGCATCCAAAAGCTGAGAAGCTCGTGCCCGGAAGTAGCGTCCACCAGCTGATCAATGCGCGGCAGAGGGAAGTTGTCCTTGGGCGTTGCTTTATTGAGATCTTTGTAATCCACGCACACACGCCATTTACCGTTGGCCTTGCGTACGAGGACCACGTTGGAGATCCATCTTGGATATTGGGCTTCTCGGAGGAGCCCAACAGTCGGCTTTTGACCACGTGATCCTGAATCACGGTCTGCCGTTCTCGGTTCACAGGTCGCCTCCTTTGCTGAACTGGGGGATCCGGGATCCAGCCGGAGGCGATGCACCATGACCTCCGGGGAATGCCTGGAAGCTCATCATCAGACCAAGCGAACACGTCCAAATTGGCCAGCAGGAAGGCTGTGTAGCGCTGCTGCTCGGCCTCTGTCAACAAGGCGCCAATGTACAAGACGTGTTCGGGGTCGTCGTCCCTGGAATGGGATTAAATCTTCAGCAGGCTTCCCTCGGCTGGTGGAAGGCTGATCGGAGCCGGAGGGGCTGGATCAGCGAGTGGTTGCTTGTCCCTTAAGGAGAGACATAGCAACGGCGAGACTCGCGCTGACACCCGAGCACTTCGCCAACTCCGCTCGGAGTAGGAAACTTCATCTTCTGATGGAGTGACGAAGGTACTGCTTTGATTCGCCCGATCAGACCTCTGCCAAGGATAGCATTGTATCCAGCATGTTGTTGATGACGGAAGTCAACAATCTTGGTCACAACCCTTGGGGCCGTCCCCAAGGTGATCGGAAGGCGAATCCTTCCCATGGGCTGGACCGAAACTCCCGAAAAGCCGAACATGGCGAGTTTACAGGGGTGAGTTGATCGGTCGCAGACCCATGAGGACAAAACAGTCGTAAGCCAAGACATCGGGGGCGCTTCCATTATCTACCAGAATCCGGCGCACATTACAGTGGTTGATGGTGGCCGAAATGACCAACGCATCGGTGTGTGGGGTCGTAACCCCTACAAGATCTTCGTCCGAGAAGGTTATAGCCTCCTCGGACGGTGCGCGTGCAGGACTGGCAGGATATGGAGCCGGACCGAACAGCCGAAGCCTATCTACGACATGCACTCGCCTTGCGTAATCGCGTCGGCTTCGAGTGCTTTCTCCGCCCGCGCCGAAGCCTCCCGCGATCACGTTGATCTCCTGCCCATTGGGCTCGTTGTTGATCGGCTGCTCGGGAGTGCAGTCTCGGCGTCGGGGCGCTCTTCGTTCCGGCGCACGAACCGTCCAAGATAGCCGCGCTTGATAAGGTCTTCAATTTCGTCCTTAAGCTGGCGGCACTCGGAGGTGTCGTGGCCGTGGTTGCGATGAAAGCGACAGTATTTATTTTGATCGCGCTTCCGGGGGTCGAGCGCATTCTTTGTGGCCACCGAACAAATGCTTCATTCTTGATCTCTGCCAGGATCTGTTCGGGTGCCACGGTGAGGGGGTTGTAGTTGGTGAAGGGGCGCGAACGGCGCGGAGAATCGCCATTGCACCTTCCTTCTTCCGATCTCGGTCGAAACCGTTGTCGGAAGGCCGCTTCTGTCCGACTGCTCCCCCTGCTCGGCCCTGCTCGCCGCTAGGCTCTCCTCGCAGCTGCGTGGCGCTGTGTGATGGAGAGTATTCGGCGAGGGTGGTGGGCTGCTGGACCGCAGAGGGTCCTCTGCAAAAACCATCGCGAGTGCCCTGGATGAGGGCACTGGTTGCCAGAGGGACGTCCAGGTGCGAGATGCGAAGCGCCTCTGTTGGAACCTCTTGACGAAGTCCCAGAGTGCCTCGCTTTTCTTCTGGCGCACACCAGAAGAGAAGCCGCCGTTCGCGGCTGCGACCTTCCGCCAAGGAAGTTGTCCCTGAGGACTTCTTCAGTTGGCGGAAGGAGGTGATGGAGCCCCGCATGGGGTTTCAAACCAGGCCCTGGCGGTCTCCTTGAGCGTTGCAGGGACCCTGCACTTGCCGCGTCTGATGCTCCGTGGACACCATGTGCGACTCGAAGCCGTGGATGTGGTCGCCGGGTCGGTTGTGCCGTCGTAGGGCGCGATGGTGGTAGAGGGAGCTTGGAGGAGACCTGGGCCTCCAGGATCTCCCTACTAATGGGGAGCGGAAGTCCAGTCATCCTCCGCTGGAGCCTTCCCCTCCGCACGCTGAACCATTGCGTCCAGCGGCGCTCGAGGTCGACCACACGCCTTAGGCGCCTGGCGAGCTCCTGCTTGGAGTTGGCGGGGCCCCCTCGTCCAGAGGCGTGGGAGTTGCCTCCCACGACTGATCGTGGTGGACGAGGGGAGATGACAGAGCGTCGGGGCGAGCGCCCGCAGCGCTCTGGTGCCCGCTCCTCCGACGGGGCCCCGTGAGACCGGCGCGGCGACTCCGCCTGCTACTGCTGAGGTGCCGAGGGGACGCGGGAGCGGCGATGCGACGATTCTGCCTGCCGCTCGCGCTGCAGGAAAACCGCCAGAGCCGTTGCTCCCGCCAACTGGGCCTGCAGGGCAAGGCAGACACCCGTCAACTGCTGTATTTTCCCCCGAAGCTCTGCTACTTCGAGGGCAGTTGCAGGTGCGGCAGTCGTTCGCTGGGACGTCGTGATTTGCGCCAACAGGGGCGATGGCGACGTCACCATGGGGGGATCGGCGACGGGAGTCCCCTCGCGACTGAGGATCTCGTTGCCCTGCTTCCTACGTTCTGGTATGAGGATCGTCCTCGAGCCATGGCAAGCGTCGTTCCCACAGACGGCGCCAAATGTGGTGTGTATCCTGTTTGGGCTTGAGCCAAACGAGCCCTCCACTAGAGAGAGTATGGAAACGATCGCTGGTGAGGACGAGCGCCTGCAAAACCAAGAGGATCATGGGCCCGTGAAGACCGGGGAAACCTCCGATGCCTAAGTCAGTGGAGAGCTTGGAGGCAGGGGGTTTCGGAATGCGAGAATGCGTTCGCGTGAGGAAGAGAACGTACCGTTGCATGGTACTGTACCTGTATTTTATAGGCGTCGGTGCCAGGGCTAACGTGCGTAACGTTGGTAAAACGTGCCTAAAACGGCGCCATGATAGGCGCGCATAACGGAAGAGTTATGCGCTCAGGTGCCCTTGTGGCTGCCAGGCCAGTTCGTGCCTCTTGATGATGGAGGACGTGGCCTGGATGGTTACGACCGCTCCGTAAGCCAGAGAGCCTGATCGGCACCCTTTGGACACGCCTTCCGACAGGTGGCCTACATGGGTGTCGAACATGCTGTTCGGTGATATGAGATTGTTCCGCGCAGCAGGGTTACTGTTCGTTCGGAAGCCTTCCGCGTTGTTCGGTCGCGAAAGGACAGATGACCTGCTCGGGGTCATGCCCCACGAGGCTTAACACATCCGATCAAGGTGACGGTATCTTGGAGATCTTCACATCGTCTTGGAAGGGACGTGGCCCTTGGGATGGGGCCACGTCAGCTGACAGGACACGCGAGGGCCGTAGTGGGCCATCATGGCCTAGGTGGCCAGATTTGGCCACCACAATTATTATTTAAATATATAAATTACATATAAATATTAATATAATAAGTATGACCGATTGTTTTTCTTTTTTTTAAAACCAAGTTAGGTACTGGGGTGGGTAGAAGGCGAGAAAGGAGGGGGGGGGGGATGAAGCAACCGACTGAAAGACTCTTGTAACCGGGAGGTGGAGAGAGCCTCGATTTTCAAAAGTTTTTTACAAATGGAGCACTAAGATAGGTGACTGTCAGAGTTCTCTCCTGCGGGCTACTGAGAAGATCCCAACTCCCTACAGATGACATACTGGTCACCTTCATCATCAGGAACATGTGCCCCTTCCCCATATGGCGCTGCTGCTCCCAGCAATGGCCATCTAATCATAGCCGCTGCTGGCTTCTTCTCCCCCGCAACACGCATCGGCCAGACGAGTGGCTCGCAAGAAGGGCTATGTTGCCTTGTAAGCGAACAAGGATAAGCACAGGAAGGGGCATAGGGACTGTGTTGGTGTCAACATGGGTGATGCGGTCGAGGGTACGAGATATTGCACATCGAAGAAGCGGGTGATCTTGTTGGAGAATGTTGTCTTGCGGAGGCCGATTGAGGTCCATGAACTCCCAATTCTTTCTACCCTATAGCAATGATCCGTCGTTGATGTGCATGCAGCAGTAGTGGCGCCTTCTCTTTCATCTGGGCCCTCGAGAGATACATTTTGAGAGACGAAGTTGATTTGGGTGAACAGAAAAAAAAAGATAAACTTCACACACAACTGGCGAAACCTAACAAGGAGGATAGCCATGTTGCAGAAGAACAAGGACCTGACAAAGTTAAGAATCATAAGACTAGAAATTACAACTGGGTCCCCTATGGTGGAGATCAATTTGAGGGAGGCGTCTCGAACAAGCTAGGTTCTCCTTGCATTCGGACATTGACCCTTCTTCAACGATTGTGTGGTAAGAGCATTCAAACCTTGGGGTGCTGCCCTGCACTAGCAACAACAACAATGATGGGTGCTACCAAGCACTAATAGCATTCAAGCGCCAACAAAGTGCCTCACTCCCCCTCTGGTTTGGGAGGTCTACATGACAACAACGGTGCAACAACAACAATAATTGAAATAGCGGAGACGAAAGAGGGAGGGCTATTTCATCCACTTCAACATTAGCAGGGGGGGGGGGGGGGTAGTGTGAAGGGCTACATAATAGTCACCAATGTTGCCTCCGCCGCCTTCCTTAGTCAAGAGGAGGGAGAGTGGCAGAGCACCACCGTTGTCGATGCCACCACTACTTCATCATCCTCTCGAAAAGCAAGAGTTTTTTAGGTATTTTTTCCTTAAAACTTGTTAGGATATCTTAGTATTTCCTTACCACCATGATCTTCAAATAAAATCTATTATAATATATTTACTTTTAAAAAAAATTAATTAGAAATCTTTAATTATAATAGAGAAATTAGAGAAATTTACAGTAACATGATTTAACATATACTGTAACCAAAGATAACACTTACTATAATAAATTACAATTTTGTCCAAAACTAAAAAATAAATCAAATATATATTAAAAACTCCTAATTAATTTACCCTTGTTTTTTTACCGTCTGTATACTAGATGAACTTTTATGCAAGAGATGGACTTTTTAAAGCAAGAGTTAGAAGATTTTAGAGACTTTAAAAATAATAAAGTATTGAAGGGCTAAAAGAGAAATACAAAAGGGTAAAAAAAAACCCTTAATTCAAACGCTCATGTTGGATTATCCAAAATGATACCCGAAGCAATAACTCTGGTTTATTAATTATGCTAGGTCTCCGCTATGACTCACATTTGACTCGTCAGAAAGAGAAGTTCTCGGTTGAATCGCTTATCTCTTTCACCTTCCCAACAGTTCCCCCTTCGAGTTGGGTATTACTTTCTTGGGACACATGAAAGAAGACACAGATCCTTCTCTTGCCCCTATCCCGGTTGGTATTGGTACTGAGAGGTGACGGTCGACCGTCCCGATCCCGTGCGTACGCCCTTCACACTTCAATATTAATGCACGACAGGTGCTCGCATTAATGGCCCCAAGTGCGAAACGTCGCCCCAACCCCTACACTGCTGCACCTGCCCCCACCCTTTCCTATCCCGATTCGGCAACCGATGGAGACAGGAACCCAACACCCTCCAGGCCTCCACCAGTCACTCACACGGAGGCCCCGTTTAGACAGAAGTTTGCGCATTACCATTTCGTGCACATGGCTTCTTACCGCCGTGTTTGCGCTTCACTTGCCTGCCACAATACAGCAAAAGACAGGCCAGGCATACGACAACCTGAAAGTGCTAGCCCCTCCTAGTAACAACTCTGGGCTCAAACATTGGAGGGGCGTCAGAGGAAGAAGAGAATAGATAAAAACAAGCGAAGTTCCTCTAGCAATCAGCTTTCATTCAACGCTGAGTTAGGCTTTTAGCATTGCCCTGTTATCCCCAGCTATCAATATGTCAGTCTCTCCGGGCTCCACAAGCTGTTCCACCGAGTACCGACCGGTGGGTAGATCTTTTTTTTTTTTGTGGGGGTGTTCTTGAACGCGATTGTGGAGGTGAGGGAGGAAAAGGAAAACAGACATTGAAATGTCTTATGTTGTCACTGCATAGAAAAGGTGGTCGCATAGGTACTCATGGGGTCGCAGAATGGGAAAGGGGAGACTAGAGGCGGGAGGAATGGGGAACCAACAGAATTAGTGGTGATGATGCCTGTGGCCATAGCAAGGAAGGGCCCCATAAGAAGGGGGTGATTGGAGGTAACAGTGGTGATATGATGGCAATGCTGTAGGTCAAGTGGGTCTCATGAGAGAGCTGTGGCACCCGTTCTCCTGCAGCCAACTGTGGGATGGTTTTGTCATCTGCAGTGGGAATCCTGATGATGCTGCAGAGGTGGCGGCAAACAATTGAGTCGTACCAGCGGAGGCTGTGGTAGCGGACATCGGCGGCCAGTTGCCACCGCCGCCGTCCCAGGCAGGCTGCCATTGTTGTTGCTGCTGGCGCTGTTGCAACTGTGGCAGCTGTCCATTCCCCAGCGCCAGCGACAGCCCCGCGCTGGTCCTAACACCTCGAGTGCTGCTTGCCAACTGTAGATTGCAAAACAAATGAAATGCAGACAACATAATCCAGTTTAGGATTTGGTCAAAAGACAGGAATCAGAAAGATCTATCATACTGTAATTGCAACAAAGATTGAGTGAGTAACCCACTTGGTGGTAACCAGCAGGAGAAAATTGCTGAAGAACGGGCAGATTGAACATGGGAACTTCCCCACCGACACACATATGTGGTTTCTTGTGCATATTCCCGGCAGAACTCTGTGCAAATTGGTGTTGAACATAGGAGTCATTCAGCAGCTGAAGTGTCTCACCATCATCCCGGCCTTCGAAATTTCGCCTGGTAACACTGTGGCTTGTACCATCTTCCTCGGGCAGCTTCAGCTTGTCATTGCACTGAGAAATAAGGAAAAATCTGTAACAACGTGGCTACCAACCATATATTGGTTTTGACAGGAACAGATCAACAACCAAGTAGCTGATGATGAGATGCTACTTTCACCATTACCCATCTACTACAGATCCCGCAATCTTCTTCAGAAGGTGTCGCCGCTTGCTGATCCATTCTAGTCGAACTCTCTTCCCCCATGAGATCAAAAGAGCTCCTTTTCGATCCTGAGCCCCCCAAACTAAGATCCAGATTGTGGTCGACACTGGTCGCTGCTAACATAGACAATAACAAGGAATTGAGAATTCAGAAATGCATGCTGTAAGTTCCCAAGGGAAGCAGCACAAGCGTGGAATCACGCATAGAAAGGATGGAACCACACATAGAGTACCTGATGAACAAACTTCAGCCTCATAGATAGTAGGATCAAAGTTGGTAACTGCATCCCTTCCATTGCACTTGATTGCAGCTTTATCGTAAGCCCTACAAGCAGAATTTTGAGAAGCTTAGGATCCAAAACATTGTTATGAACAAATTTTGGATAAAGACCTCAGCCTAACTGGCCAAAAGGAGAAGCCGACAGGATACCTTGCAGCTTCTATTTCGGTATCGAAAAGCCCCAGATAAACATACCTGTTAAATGACAACCCAAATAGACATTATAGCAGAACAAACACAGCATACAATTTGCTAGAATGTAGCATAAAGATCTGCCCATGAATAGAAGAGGGGGTGAAAATGGACAAAGACAGATCTGCAACTAGAGGAGGAGGAGGAGGAGGAGGAGGAGGAGGAGAGGGTTAATATGTTTTACTTCTTGCCAAAGAACTGTCCCAATCTAGCCTCCCATTTTCCACATTTGTGCAAGGTCACACCCCGGTATTTCGAACTTCCCCGAGGGAACCCCGCGCTCTGCCGCCGGAGCACATGAACAAATTCCTCCTTGGTGAGGTTACTCATCTGCCATCCACCGCCCATCCATAGGGTTCATCAGTAACCCAAACCTTTTAGATAGCTTTCATATGACTGAAGAAATAGATCCAGAAAGATCGACAAAAGAATAACATGATTATGGATTTCCATCCTATAGTCTCTCCTCTTCACTGTGCCCCACTGACTCACCTGTCTAAGATCCTCCTCGTAGTCCTTCAGACTGAAGTTGATGTCGGCCTCAATGCCCCGGAATTTGATGGCTGCCCTGTCGTAGGCGCTGCAGCACAGTTTCAGGCGGGTCAGATTACTTCCGAACACCATACTGAAGCGTGTCCTAGGATCCAAACTGTGCCGTGCAGAACCATGGTGCCTGTGCTTTACGAATAAGGGGGAAGGGGAGACGCATGGAGGGGAATCTAATTTACCGGGCGGCGGCATGGGCGGTATCGAACCCACCTGCAAGAGAGAAGAACAACAAGGCACGCAACCCCCAATCCAAACACCAGTTAGACAAGATGCCCACACCATCCAGAGTCTCAGGAAAATCCACAAACGACCAACACACGAACCAAATTCCTAAAAGAAAACAACACGAAAAGAAGAACTATGATGATGCTGTAGCACGTACCCAGGTAGACCTGTTTCCCACAGTCCCTGCATAGAAGATGTGGTGGAATCAAAACTCTATTTGTTGGTCGGTAAAGAGGTGTAAATGGAAAAGCCCAAACAGGAAGAACAGGAAGGAGGAACAGAGATGGGTCTGCTGGGATCCAATCAAAGGGGGAGAAGGTGGGGGGCAGCTTTTTGCCTTCTGTTCGGCTAAGGAAAAAAATACTGAAGAAATGAGTTCGGTTGGGCTGGAGGCTAACCAGATGTGGGATTCCCACCGGCCGGTCCTCCGGTAGAAGGTGACGCCGCGGTACTGGGAACTCCGAGACCTCGGCCCCCGCCGGTTCTTCCTTAACGGCTGCGACGCTTCCGCAACGGCCGCCCTTCCCACCAGCGGCGGCCCGGCCGCCGGCGCCCCGTGGCAGAATTTGACCTCGGACCAGTGCGCCGGAGCCTGCGGTAAAGTGGCAGCCATACCAGACCCGCTTCTGCCTTGCGCACCGCCTCCGCAACGGTTATCGGGCACCGGGAAGAACTGGCGGGTCACCACTTCAGCGTGCTCGCTGTCCGCCGAGTGGGTCTCCTCCGGCTCGGGGCCCTCCGACGACGCCGCCTCCTCCATCTCCGCCTCGTCCCAAGCAGCCGACGCGTCTCTCACCCGTCCTGGCGAGTCGTTCAGATCCCAGAGCTCTCCTCTCATGGCCCCCCTACCGCCGCCTCCACCTCCGAGGGGAGCACAGTGCTTACATAACTGCAGCCGGCAGACTCAGCAGCGCGCGGAAGTCGCCTAGGCGTCGCCCGCGGCCATGGAAGAAGCCGTCCTCGTCGGTGCAGCGGAGAAGCGGAATCCCGGGAGCAGTTACAGCAGGAGAAAGTGAGGGGGAGAAAAATATCAAAAAAGGTGCCTCCTTCCTCCTCTCTCCGCCCACCTCCTCAGGAAAACCTAGTACAACAATTGAGAGAGAGAGAGAGAGAGAGAGAGAGAGAGAGAACTACGGAGAGAGCACACAACAACAGAATCCCCACTCTCTCAAACACATCTGTTATGATGTTTTGTCCTGAGTGTGGGATGGACGGGACCCACATAGACTTTATCTTCACATATATTATTTATCATCCTTAAAATTAGGAATAGAAATTCTAATTCCATTTAAAAACATCTAATTCATCTCTTTCTGATAACCGTGTCTAATTTCAAACATGAAAAATCTAAATATAGATGCAAACATGTATTTTTTTTCCAAATACCTGTGCTAAATAATTTTGAAATGGATAAATTATCCCTATTCATATCAGAAACGGGTAGAGTTCCGGTATTAAACGCCGTTTTCGATCTTGACAGGATACACGCGAGCCGAAAATTTAATTTTTAAGATCATACTTTTAATATATTAAAATTTTTATATAAATATGGTTATTAAATTTCCATTGTGAAATGTAAACTCAAAAGTTGTATTCCGTAATCATTCTTCTCCGTAACCTTAGAAAATGCAAAGTGCTAGAATCAACGTATCTTGACAAGAGGCAAACACTAGTTTACCTCCCTAGAAAAAAAAATTTCAGTGTCTTTTCTCAACCCCCCTCCCACCAACAAAAAAAAAAAAAACCAAAAAAAGAAGCCATCCTATAATATTGCAATCTTTTCAGAAAACACAAAATTATGTAAAGAACATAACGCCTGGGTCGGAGAAATGAAGACTCACATATAAAAAATTGAATATTTTCATTCTACTGTCGTATGCTTCACATTTCCACCACATTTCCATATATGGGCTTGGAAGTTTTGTTTCCTAACACTTTGCTCGAATCTAATATGCAAGACCAAGTGTGTCTTCACAATGTAATGCCATTACCATATATGGGCTTAAATGTTTTGTTTCACAATATTTTTTTTTGGACAATTTGACTGCCGTCCTGAGTAGGGAGTCTGTTTTAATTTTAGGTCCAGACACAAAAAAATGTAGTATGACCGGTCCTAAAATTTGAAAATTTTAATTTTCAGTCTTTTGAGGAAGGAATCCGTCGGCTAGTTAACATTTCCCCATTGAAAAGACCATATTACCCTTCCCTCATACCCACCAACCCCGCTGCACATGGCTCTCTACTCAGGACCGGGAATCCCAGGCCCAGCACGTGGGGTTCTGCCGTGGTGCGGTGGACTTCTGAGAACAGAGGGGAGGGCGAACGTGTGCTTCGACGCAGGCACGGCCCTGCGGCTACGGGCTCAGACGCCGGAGGGGGAGTCGGATGCGGGAGGGAGAGTCGGACGCCGGAGGGGGTCGGACGCTGGAGGGGGAGCCGGACGCCGGAGGGGGCCGGACGCGGAGGGGTAGCTGGACGCCGCAGGGGGAGCCGGACGCCAGAGGGGGAGTCGGACGCCGGAGGGGTAGCCGGACGCCGCAGGGGGAGCCGGACGCCAGAGGGGGAGTCGGACGCCGGAGGGGGAGCCGGTCGTCGGAGGGGGAACCGGATGCCGGAGGGGGAGCCGGACGTCAGAGGGGGAACCGGACGCCGGAGGGGGAGTCGGACGATGGAGGGGGAACCAGACGCTAGAGGGGGAGCCGGACGCCGGAGGGGGAGTCAGACGATGGAGGTGGAACCGGACGCCGGAGAGAGAGAGAGAGAGAGAGAGAGAGAGAGAGAGGAGAGAGAGAGAGAGAGAGAGAGAGGAGAGAGAGAGAGAGAGAGAGACCTACCTCTCTAGGGTTTTCACGGTGCGAATGGGAGGGAAGATTGGGGTTTCGATCGGGACTGAGTGGGTTGTGTAGGGAGTTCAAAAGGCATTTTGGGGTTACGTTATAAAACTAACGGGGAGTTGACGGTAAAGGCTTAAAATTAATGTTTTCTTGGTCAAAGACTTAAAATTACATTTTTCAGTCTTTAGATTGGAAATTAATTCCGGTGAACTTTTTTGGACCGAGTATTAAAATTCCCTTTTTTTTATATATGTGTGTGGGAGTAGGAAAGTGAATCTAAGACGTGAACATACATATTAGATGATCTTAATCATTGAACCACTCCTAAACACAAGAGCAAAAATACACAAGGAGATCATAGTTAGCAGTTAAGATTTTCTATGTATTAGTAGTTAAGATTTTCTATGTATATTTTGGCAATCTAAACTCAAATATTCGCTCTCAGATTACGTACAAAAACGAAGGAAACTCAGAAACCAGCATACCCAGCATAAAATTCTACTAAAAAGAAAGAAAAGATGATTCAAAAGTGCAAATACCTTGCCCAAGTCGAATGTACATGAAGCTTCCGAGCTCGGTCTTTGCATCCGAACACCCCCCAGTCTGTTCGGTCTAGGCATCGTCTATCGAATAGGTCATGTTCGAAGCATACCCTAAACCCAGACGCCAGGCGCCGAATAGACGGTCTAGCCGATGAGCAAGACCCTGCCTGGTGCTTGATGGCCAGCAAGATCCGGGCAGCCTTTCGTTTCCTTGCAATGGTTACAACGGCCGCGTAGCACGTGCCCCACAATCAAGTGGTGTGTTAACTGCAGGGCGTCTCAACGGGCGCCTCAACGTATAACTCCCCCGCCAAAGACGCCAACTGACGCGTCCTTTCTGGTGCCGTTAGAGGGCCGCCTGTCCAGCGTCTATGGGGCCCTTGTCTATAAAAGGTCCAGGTAACTCTCATGTAAAGGTACGCGCAGAAAACCCCGCACACAAACATTCACAAAGAAACCTTCTCTTCCTTACGCCTTCAAATCTACTTTGACTTAGACATCGAAGGGTTTTTCCCGGTTCTTCAACTGGACCCCCTGATCTCTTTCTGATTTTACAGACTATCGTCCACCGCCGGCGATCTTCCCGTTCTTCTTTAGTGGAGACCTGTTTAATTTCAGCCCAATAGGAACCTGTCACCACACTCAGAAACCAGCATACCCAGCATAAAATTCTAGTAAAAAGAAAGAAAAGATGATTCAAAATGCAAATACCTTGCCCAAGTCGAATACTTTGTACCATCACTTTCCTATTATCATGTATGGGATTAAGGTTTCCTCTGAAACTTTTTTTTAACAAATGATTTATTCATATTATCTTTCAACAAGAGCTTTAGGTTTCATGTTCTTGCTTTAACCATTTCTACAGCAAATAATGTCGTTTTGCCCGGAGACCCAAGAATGTGGGTGGTATGTCATGTGGGTAAGGAGGACATGGGAACATGCCCCCCATCCCCACTTCCTTTCCCATCCCACATTAACTTATATGTAAAGCTGCTTCTTTCCCCACCTCCCATGTCACCCCAACCTCATACGTCTCATCGTCACAGGGAAAAGCTTAAAGACCTGTTAATGTTGGGAGTAGCATTGGACATTTCGAAAAATTAACGCCATCAATAATGTCTGTATGGCAAGAGTCATGTTTGAGATTTTTTTTTGTTACCATCACTAGACCTTTTTTTGTCATATTTATGGATTAGACCCTTCATTATTAGATATGAATTATAATTCGTCGTGAACACAAGTTAATTATGTGGTGAAAGTATAAGACAACGAAGATTAACAGGAGAAGTACATCAAAAGTTCAACAAACAGAATCCCTAAAAATAGTCATATGCGTGGATAAGAGGACATAAATAGATATCACAATTAGAGAAGCTTCTATATAAGAACGGCAGATTGTGGTACTTTAGACGTTTAAATGCTTTCTAAAAGATTATTGGGATTATTTTTATCACAAAAATGTCAAAAAAAACCCATATGAGTCATCTCTTACAACTGGAAAAATTACATATATACATATCTCTAGGTAAATATATCACAACCGAAGTTGTAATTCAACCTGATTTACATGCAATCTTCGAAGTGTGTAGATTCGGGATTTTTTTCGGTCAAATGGGGTAAGGGCAATACGGATACACGGAAAGTAGGAGCTGCCAAGTCCTGATCTTGGAGTTCACGAACACCAATCCCTGAGCCCACAAAATCACACGGGGCGGGATTTTCTCGTTACCAAAAAAAAAAGTTCTAATTCTGAAATCAAATATATATTACGAGTCTTCGTCTTGCCGTGGTAGTTGACGCCTACTAAAAAGAAGGAGGCGACAGATAAGGTGCAGTTTGTCTCTCATTTCCCTCGTATTCAACTTACTTATAAAACAAATCTCTATAATACATTCTATATATATATATATATTTCATCATATATATTATTGTGGTGGCCAAATCTGGTCACCTAGGCCCATGATGGCTCGTTACGGCCCATTCACGTCCTGTCAACCAACGTGGCACCGTCATCGAAGAGCACGCCCTCTCCAGGATGGCTCGAAGACCTCCATTGTGTGACCCCCGTATCGGAAGCTGTCAGGTTCCGCTGCGGCGTACCTCCGAGCAGATCACCTTCCTTCCCTTACCGACAGCTATGAACGCTTCCGAACAAGAATAGTAACTCCGCTGCATGAAACTACCCTCGATGTTACCGAACAGCATGTTCGAGCCCCCGCGTGGGTCGCCTGCTCGGAAAGCATTCCCAAAGGGTTCCGAGCAGGTTCTCTGACTCGCAGAACGGTTGTAACCGTCCCAGGCCACGTTCTCCACCATCAAGGGGCGTGAACTGCCTTGCAACCTAACGGGCACCAGAGTCATAACTCCTCCCGTTATGCGCGTGCGTCAAGGCGCCTCTTCAGGCACGATCCGCCGAACGTTACGCACGTTGGCCTCGACACCGACGCCTATAAAAGCACAGGTATAGTACCATGCAATGGTACGTTCCCTTCCTCACGCGAACTCAATTCTCGCATTCCGGAACCCCCTGCCTCTCAAGTTCTCCACTGACTTAGGCATCGGAGGGTTTCCCGGTCTTCACCGGGCCCCCTGATCCTTTTCTGGTTTTGCAGGCGTTCGTCCTCACCAGCAATCGTCTTCTCTTTCTCTCTCTAGTGGAGGCCCGTTTGGCTCAGGCCCAAATAGGATTACACCACCACAATTATTATAATTTAATTCTATTTATTTAACTCAACTATAATTAAATTATGAGAGTAAAAAATTAATATATCCTCTATAATTTTATAATATCTCTTTACACCTACATCCATCATCCCAACTCTCTCTCTCTCTCTCTCTCCCCCCCATCCCTGACCATGGTCGCCGTTGCTGCCTCTGAAATGCCGGCCACCTTCTTCCTTTCTCTCTTCCTCCTCCTCTCCTCCCAGGTTGGCAACTCCTCCACTATCCCCTATCTCTACAATAAACCTTGTCTCCCCTTCCTTTCTCACCATCTCTCCTCCTCCTCTGCCACCTCTCTGCTCTCCTCTATTTTGCTCTTCTCCCTCTCTTTATATCTCATAGCATTCTAAAATTATCCAAAAAATTATGTGCTTTGTGCCCTCTATGTCTCTGACAATGATTGTTCTTCTTAGAAGCAGAGGATGTGTTGATCGCCATGGATTGCGGCGGCACCACCAACTTCACCGACCCCTTCAATGCTTTCACATTGCTGGTCGCATCCTTAGCATGGTGGTGGAGCCCCACAACTTCCCCCAGCTCTAGGAGAGCACCCTATGAGCATTCTGAACGCGACAGACCCCTACATTGCGATCTTATTGCCGTCTTTTTCCGGGGCTTTGTCCGCTTGTGCAACGCATGGCGCGCGTGGAGTTGACGCGTGGCACGGTCCTTGTGAATGCAACCTTGTGGTACGTCGCGTTATGAACGCGACGGTCACCTACATCGCGTTTTTGCTTCATGTTGGTTTAAGTGGAATTTGGCGGCCAAACATAGCAAGGAGCTCTGTATGGTCGAGGGAGGAGTTGTTGTCGAGAGCTTTGGCGATTTTGGCTCGATGGAGGGTCATTTGGTGCAGTTTCCATGCGAGGAGGTTACCCGGAACGTGGGGAATGCCGATTGAGCATCGTTCTTTGTGTTCTTCGCGTTGGTAGGAGGCTTTTTTGTTTATTTATGTTGTTTGATTGATTTAAAGCATGGAGGCTTTGAATTAGAATTAGTGTGTGTAGTTGATTTCTGGATGAGTTAATCGATAGGATGAGCTTGGTGTGATTGGAAATGGAGGTTTTGTGAGATTTTCTGGGTGAGAACTGAGCGTTGACGTTCTATCTAAGAACATAATGGGTTGGGCAGTCGAGTACATGTTGCAACGTGCCACCCCGTCGTGTTCTCATTGTGAACGTTGCGTATCGAGCCGCCATGTTCTTAATGCAATAGCCAGCCTTGTTGCGTTCTGCTTTCCGAAGTGTGTTATGTTGTGTTGGACATGTAGGTCTTGTGTGGGCCTAGTTTTGGTTATTTAATATTGGGTTTAGATGTTTAAAGCATGTTAATGGTTAGTAAAGCATGCATTAATGCTAAAGATTTAGTTTTTGTTAATCAATATATAGTTACTATTCATCATGTTAATTATATTATGTAAGTAAAAGATGCATATGTATGGTTGAGGATTATAAGGCTTACTAGGTTGGATAGATGAGTTAAGGGTTATGTGTTAACCGATATTAAGCAATTGTGGATTATCGTGATTTATGAACGAAAGGTTAAGGTGTGATTATGTGATCGGTTGTGACTTATTGTAGTTTGCCGAGTTTGGTGGTCCAATGCTTACTCAAGAATACCTCTTCATTCAGGTATCCCAAGTTTTTTATGAGCCAGGCACGTTGTGTTCGGGGTTTGTCCAAGTACTGTGTGTACCGTAGAAGTCTGTGTTGTCTTCCTGAACACCCTCACTTGTTGTTTGTTGAGTAGCCGATCTGACTGAGGAAAAGACGATAGTGGGGTAACGACTTGTGATGTGTGAGTGTTCTCTCACTTGTAGTGTGCTCGTGGTTGGGGGACGGATAGATGTATTGATCTCCAGCTAGTCCCGTGTTGCCACAACCTCACTCTACGGGCCCCAAAACCTGTAGAGGTGTGTCAGGCGTAGGTCTCTAGTGTGTGTCACTGCAGAGTGGTGTTGGTTGGTCTCCACCATTCTTTGACTTACGCAGTGCTCTGGTGGAGCCGTAGGTGGACCTTCTGTCTGTGGCTGCAAGACTGAGATGAGTTTCTCATGTTGGTTTATTCAAGTTGGATATTGGCGTCATGAACCAGTAGTCGTGACCCGTGTGATAGCGTCATTCCTTCCGACTCAGCTTGTGGTTTACCTTATGGAGTGTGTGTGGTACAGTTGGCTGAGTACCACTTGATTCTATAGTGGTCGAGCAGTTTCTTTGATGTTCTTTTAGTAGTTTATCTTCTAGGTTTGCTCTGTTCAGTAGTTCCTGGTTAGTGGTGCTTCTAGTTAAGTATTATATTATAATGTTCCTAGTAGTTGTACGAGTTTATGATTATTTAGCTATTTATTTGTGGCTAATAAGTTGTTTAAATAGGTTTGATAGAAAGCATGCTATGGTTCCAACTTTCAGTGTATTCCCTTTTATTGATTACATGTGAACTGACCAGTGGTTTGGTGTTAGTTAGTGCTTTCTTTTGTTGCACGTGGATTATAAAGATTGTTGTTTTGATGAGTTTCCCTACTGAGCTTGTGACTTTGCGAGGCTCACACCCTTACATCACCCTTTTTAGGTGTTTAGCGAGCGTGGTCTTGTGGAGGCGGACCTGTACCACTAGCAGTAGTTTGAGCTATGGCTCTTGTTGTACACCTCGAGGTATGCCCTAGGTTTCTGTACTTTTCTTTTGAACATGTACTAATGTAGTGGGACAATGTATTTTATGAATGTATATGAGATCATGTACTTTATCTTGCATCTTAATACAGTGTGGTTGCCTTTTTGTATTCTTATTGGATACATGTGTAAGATATCCCTTGCGAGACTTCGGTCTGTTCGCTGGAGGCAGGTCTGAATATGAAACCTTTTCATACATAGTATCTAGGGTCACTATAATAGAGCTCTCAGGTTCTCTATTTGAGAATGTGACCGGGGAGGGTGACGCGTTCATAACACGACCTCCGCCTATGTCATGATCTCAGTACCACCTATTTTGAGGTTTTGTTCACTTGTGTGGTGTGTGGTGCATGCCAGGCTGTCGGGTGGCATCGCATTTATGAACATAACATGTAGGCATGTCGCGTTCTGAACGCGATGGGTAGCCCCGACGTGTTCTTGATCATAAGGTTTTAAACCCTTGTTTATTAGCCAAATAGGGCAAACAACCCTGCTCGGCCGAGGTGACCTTCCCAAAGGTGGTCTATGGCGATTTCAGCTCAAGAGCTCGGGTTTTGATGAGGTTTCAACATGAGGAAGGTGTTCGGAGCCTGGGAATCGCCAATCGAGCATCGTTCTTCGTGTTCTTCACCTCGATAGGGGAATCCTCTCGCTCTCTTTCGTTGTTATATGGTTTAATGAATGGGAAACATTGTTTTGGCATGTATGGATGACTCTCCATCAAAATAGTTGATTATAGAAGATTAAAACATATGAAAATTAGGGTTTCTTGAGGTTTTCTGGATGAGAATGGTAGATTGTGTGTTCTATTTGAGAACGTGACAAATCGGGTTGTTGTGTTCAAGTCACGACTTGTGATCTCGACGGGTTCTCATTGTGAACATGGTATATTGAGCCATCGCGCTCTTAACGCAACCATCGACCTTGTCACATTTTGCTTTCCGAAGTGTTTAGCTTTGTAAATTGCAATATAGGTCCAGTGGGGGCCTAGTTTTGGTATTCTCCTGCTAGTTAAGTGTATCCGTATAGTGTTCATGCTATTTAAATGTAGATTAGCAGGATTGAATGGTTTATTAGTAGTTTAAAGCCATTAAGTATTATTCAAGTTATTTAAATGTAAGTAATGGTTAAGCTTGGTTGTGAATGAAAGATTTAAAGGTTATGAAGTACGGTTTAAAGGTGTGTTCAATAAATGACAATAATTAGTTATCAACTATTGTGGTTTTTAGAGTTTGGTGGTCCGGTACTTATTCGAAATACCTCTCTAGTCGGGTACCCAAGGTTCTTTGTGAGCCGGACGCGTTAGTGCTCGGGGTTTATCTTGATACTGTGTGTACGATAGAGGTCTGTGACTTTTTGAGGCTCACACCTCTACATCCCCCCTTTTAGGCACTTTAGAGGGTGTGATTTCTTGGAGGAAGACCTGTACTACCAACAGTAGTATGAGCTTTGCTCTTGTTATACACCTCGGGGTATAACTCAGACTGTTGTATTTTTCTTTTAGACATATATTAATGTATTGAGAAAATATAATTTTATGTAATTGTATATGAGATCATGTACTTGTCATGTATCCTTATACCAGTGTGATTGTCTTTTATATTCTTCCTGAACACGTGTGTGTAATATCCCTTGAGATACTTCGATCTGTTCGTGGGAGGGAGATCTAGATATGAAGCCTTTTCAGGTATAAATATTCAGGGTTGCTACAAGTTGGTACTAGAGCAGAGTCCAATTAGAATATGAAAAGACATTAAGATTACAATGTCCTAAAATATGATTTAATGTCCACTGCTGATAGTAGGCCCATGGGTTTCTGCATATGTTTTTGTATATATGTGTGTTATGTTGTGCTATGTGTTACTATTGGGTGTTGTGGAACTGGAATGACAAAAGGTGAAATTGAGAAACTATTTGACTTAGTGTGGTAATCAGTGGGAAAATAATTATTTTATGAGAAAATTGTGACAAAGTATAATGATGTTGTTGAGTAAACCAACAAATTAAGCAGGACCAGTTGTATAATGTTAATTGCTCGGTATATATAGAAGAACATAATGTGGGTATGGCAAAACATTGATTTTGTTGCGGAAAGGTATTACTATTTGAAAATTATTAGTTACAAAGGATTGAAGAGATTATGGTAGAGATATTTGAGGTGTTTGTGGACTGTGTTAGCGAGTGCTGGAAGGCAATTCAGATGATGAGATGGTTAAAATTTCTGAGAGTCTCAGGGGATTACATGGTTAGAATTAATTTCAGATGATGTGTTAGAAAATAGAGAAGCATTAGTTTGTAGCAATAGATTTGAGAGTTGTATTATATTTGGAAGGATTTATTAGTGTTAGAAAGCTTTACATAAGGATGGTAAAAATGTATACATATATGAGTGGTTTGTTAAAAAGAGCAGATGAAGATGATTACCGGGTTAAGTTTTATGAGAATTTTTGAGGACATATTACCAAACAGGCAAATAACAGTTTGTGGCTGTTTAGCAGAAAAAATGGTTAGATATTACAGTATTAAAAGATGGTTAATGACGCTTAACAAACATATATAGTATTTGATAATGATTAAAGTGTGATAGTGGGATATGCTCTAAGGAAAATGAGGCTAGAAATGTAAACTGAAATAAAATCAAGTAAGGTAAGGTATTATGAGAATAAAATGATTTAAGGAATCCAAAATTAAAATTTTCAGCAAGAGAATGAGGTAGAAAGAGGTAGGTTGGTTCAAAAAAAGATGAAGAATGTCAATCTCAGCAAAATGAAGAAATAGAAGTCTTCATTAAGGTAAATTAAAAGATTTGAATTGAATTTGTATTTGTTCATGGAAATATTAATGTAAAAGATTATACCGCAGTGATAGTACTTTCAATGGTTGAGAATAGGGTAGTTATAGTAGGACAAGTTGAAAAGTAGATGATGTGATTATTTGTGTATAAATAGAGATTTCAGATTTTGCAAAGATTATTTAGTTTCAGCAAGGGTCGAGTATCAGTTGATTAGTTTAGATTATGAAACAGTGGTAAATAGTAGAGAGAAAGAAAAGACATATCACTTTGTCTAATGAATTGAGTATTTAAATTTCAAGATTGCCAGCATTTCAATAGAAGATACTTACATGATAAAAATAGGCTATAGTTATGAGTTAGTGGGTTTGTCAAGTACAATAGAATCAAACATGTAAAGAAATGGTTAAAGGAATTACTTCATTGAGAAAGGATTTTATCCAATTTAGTTAATCGTAACCTAAAGCTCGAGCACTATTGATCGAGGGAAAGATGAAAATAATAGATTATGTAATGAATATAGATGGATAGTTAAGGCACATTCAAAAAGAGTATTTGTTATCTAGAGCAGATAATTTATTTGAATCAATAAGTATGATGTTATTTATATCTTGTAACATCCTGTTCCCTTTGAGGGTCAGTTCTCCCGGCTGAGGTCGCGACAGGTTGACCCGTCGCGTTCTGAAGGCGACGTAGGTGACCGTCGCGTTCTGGTTTGGGACGCGCCGGCCGCCCCTGTCGTGACAGGGCTCTAACAGCAGACTCTCCTTTTTGTCATTTTTCTATCTGGACGGTGTAGACACGTGTCGGCTTGCATGCATGAACGCGACATACTGGCCCATCGCGATCAGATGTCAGCGTTGCATGCATGCCACGTGTTGGCCTTGACCGTCAGGGTCGCAGACGTTCAGATCGACGACCAGGTTCGTTGCGTTCTCAATATATGTGTTTAAGTGCTTCAGACCGAGAGCAGAACCCCCATTTGGCCGTTTGCCTGTGTTCCTCCTCTCCGGCGTTCTTCTGTGTGTTGAGCTCCGTGGGGAGCTTGGAGGGAGGATTTCTTGACTTGAATTGGTAATTGTGTTTGTGGTTTGAATGTGTGGTTTGGATTGGATGTATGCTTTGTTCCTTCTCTGTCTTATTTCTCTTCCCCCTCCTCTGTGGCATGCACCATGGTTTATGAAGGGCGTACTCGGCTCGTGAGAGGCGGCTTATGGAGCATTGGAGCTCGAAGGTGGAGGGGTGCTAGCCTACGAGAAGGCCCGAATTGGGTAGATCTTCATATTGAGGTAAGGAATCCAAGCCTTCCCCCTAGTTCTATCAAGCTAGGTCCAAACCCCCCTTCCTTCCAAGCCTAGGAATCATGCTAGGAGGTTGCATGCTTCATGTGGTTCCTCATGGAATGATATCTGTGTATTTCCATGCTCTAATTATGCTTGGGATGGGTGGTTTGTCTTGAGGGCTTTTTGATGCATGTGAGGTTGTAATGACTGTAGATCACCTTTTTCTTGACATGCATGGGGTTGAGGGTGGTTTGCCTTTCATTGAGCTGTTTTCCACGTTGGTCTTGCTCCCCTTCCCCCTATTGTATCATGTGGTGTGGTTTTGGGGTAGAGGAGTTGCTCTGTTTGAGCACTCGACTGAGGTCGCGACGGGCTTCCCAGTCGCGACCTGGTCACGACGTATCGTTGCGTCGCGTTCCCTTTGAACAAAGGCTTGTTGCGGCGCCCTTAGCCGTCGCGTTCTTATCACGACGGGCTCAAGGGTCGCCTTCCAATTCTTGTCGCGATAGGCAGAGCCGTCTCATTCTGGTCGCAACGTGCCGATATGTCGCCTCTCTGACCGAGAGCGACTGTCAGCAGGTTTTGATGTTTTGCTTCTGCTGCGACTCGGTTTCCTTGGCACCTGTGCTGTTCCTAGTGTAGTACTACTCTAGTCTCTTAGCCCGGTGCTAGGCACTTGAGGGCTTGTCCGCGAGACAGGTTGTTACCGTTACCTGGGACCCCCATCCTCGCGCGCTTATTAGAGGGAGTTCTCCGGGCGGCGGGCGTGCTCGAGTCACTGACTTGGAGCGAAGGGGAAAATGGTGGGGACTGCGGTGTAGAGTCATTTGTAGAGCTCTCTTAGCTGGTCTGTGTCTCCGAGGTAGTTGTGGTGTTCTTTCGGTGCGGACCAGCTAGTCCTTTCTCACTGCCTCACTCTACGTGATTCCGGAACCATTTAGAGGGGTCAGGCGTGGGACCGTAGTCCGGCCAGACTACGACATTGTGTTTACTTTAGTTCTGCGTCTCACTCCGACGGGAGGTGTTAGACATGGACCGTTGGTCGAGGGTAAGGCGCACCTGACCGACTGACTAGTGTAGTGTTCTGTAGCTAGTGTGCTTGTCCAGACAGTGTTTAGTTGTCTGTGTTACAACCTTGGGTTTTCCTTGGTGCCGCATTTTACACGGGTTTTCTGGTCCCGACTTGTGTCCTAGACTGACAACAGTGTAGTTTCTTTCTTGCTTCCGCACTTGACTCTGTTTAGTAGAATAGAATTTACTACTTTATTTAATTACTGCACTTAGTTCTATTCTGCTGTTAGAACCAGTGGAAGATTGGTAGTCCCTACTGGGCTTCTTCGTGAAGCTCACTCCCTGTTTTGTAGGTGAGACTTCACAGCAGCTCCCTCCGCAGCGGACTGAGGAGACGAGCCCGAAGTAGTCGGCGTCTCTAGTGAGCAGTGTTCCCCCAACAGTTGTACTTCACCCTCGGGATATGCCCCTAAAGGACATGTTATTTCCCTTTTATTCAGCACTTGTACTTTATTTACTTTGGGACTGTACTAGACTGTTACATTAGTGTTGGACTGTTTCCCTTCACTTGTCGTACATTTTAGTTCATTGTTGTTATTTATCTCTATTACATATCTTGTTAGACCGATCCGTTAGCCCTTCCGGGTCTCCGGACCCGTGGGCGGCGGTGACGACGTTCGGATTCTTGGTGGGAGCCGAGGGTCCGGGCGTCGGGGCCGTTACATATCTCAAGTCCAACATCGCTCTTAAGTTGTACAGTAGCAAGGAGGGTAATAAGTTTAATTAAAATGTGGTAGCGACAGAAGAGAAAGAGCAGACAACACATAGAGTTTAGAATTTTTGCAATCAATGAAATGTTACATATAAGAAAGGTATGGTTAATCGAGTAGAGAATGGTTTTAAATTAATCAATAAATAAATGAAATAGTTTGACAAGATTGGTGAAAGAATATTTGTAGTGTTATCTGGTCATTCTTGTTTAACAGTAAAGAAAGTATAGCATTACATCAATATGGTAAATATTAGAATATGTCGGTTAGCACATGATTCAGAATGGGTAACAGAAAGATTGAGTTAAAGTAGTATAGATGAAGAAGTATTTTAGAAAATTAGAGATTCAGTTTGGTCTATCAAATGAAAAGTAGATATTGTAATGCGATGTATTTGGCAAAAGGAGGATTGTGACATTCAACAAACATGAAAGAGTAGACTATGATAATAATAGTACAATAAGACCCAGAATTTGAGCACATAGCATAGATGAAACTAAGGTAAAGTAGAATTGTTAAAAAAGAGTTTCATGAATTCATATGTTTTCTTTAAGCAGAAATTGATTATGTTTAAGTTTGAATCGAGTGTCTAGGATAATTAAGTAAAGAAGGAATTAGATCCAACTAGAGTGGAAGCAGTATTGAAATGAAAAGAGCTGAAAACAATAACAAAAATTAGAAGTTTCTGGATTTAGTAGGATATTACAAAAATTTAATCAGGATCTCTCAAGATTGCAACACTAGTAACTTGATTGGTCAGAAAAGGTTTGAAGCCTTTGCGGAATTAATTAAAGATGCAGCATTTCCCGGGAAGATCTAAGTTTAAAGCATCACAAATAGATGTAATACTTGAAGGATCATGATTTCAGATTAGCATACCAATTATTGTAGATGTATGGAATAGAGAAACAATTTTGAGTCGGGTAATAATTAAGGAATGAGAATTGTATGGAGAAATGGCAAATAATTCTTTTCTGATTTCTAGTAGCCAAGAAGAGTAATTTTAGCTAATTAATTGATAGATGGATGTTGAAAGTATTAGCAAGTTAAAGCAGAGTATCAAAGAATAAGCAGTAACTACAGGCTTGAAGCATTAATAATAGAAAAGTATTCTGAGTACATGGTGGATTTGTACATGCAGCTATTAATAGGAGAAACATGTTTGTAAGTAGATGCATAGAATTTAGAAGTTACATTTGGCTTTCTTTGAAATGAAAAATTGTCAGTCAGAGATTTATATAGAGTCAATACATAGCTCAAGTTATCAACAATAAATAGATAGTCGAATGACAATGGAAATAATGTACAGAGAAATAATTAGTTTTGAAATTTGATTTGATGAGGCAAAATATACAGGGTAGAGGCTAATCAAGAAAGCTCTCAAGTAGAACGACACAGAAAAGTGCTGCAAGCACATCAAGCAAAATGTGAAAGAAGGTTGAGTATAAAGAGAAAAAAGTAGCCAATACCTCAGCCAAAATAGTTTAGATTGAGGTAGTATGCTAAATCCAAAAAGTTCACAAGAAATATGATAAGTGAAAGAACGAATAGATTGGATCATAAAAAATAGATGGGCTGAAAACATGTCAAAAAGAGAAGAGGCATATGAAAATTTACTGAAGAAATGTATACATACTTATCTGGATTATGAATTTAATTTTTGGTTATTTGTTACTTTATTTAATTATGGAATGTGTTTTACCTCTAGGTTTCTTCTTAATGTTGAGGACGACATTTCTTTTTAGGTGGTAGTAATATAATATCGTGGTTATTCGGGTTCAAGTTTAGAGGATTTAGTGTGACGTTTGGGCCAATGTGCGGCCATGGAGCGGCATTTTAGACATTAGTGCATTGTGTGGGCCGAGAATTTGGCTCACAGAGCGCCCAAGTTCTCTATTTAAGAACGCGATAGGGAAGGGTGATGCATTCATAATGCAGCCTCCGCCCATGTCACGATCTCAATATCGCCTATTTTGAGGTTTTGTCCGCTTGTGTGGTGTGTGGCGCGTGTCGGGCTGCCATGTGGTGCATTTATGAATGCGATATCTAGGCATGTCACATTCTGAATGTGATGGGTAGCCTTGACACGTTCTTGATCCCGAGGTTTGAAACCCTTATTTGTCAGCCAAACAGGGCAAATAGCCCTACTCGGACGAGGTGAGCTTCCCAGATGTGGTTTGTGGTGATTTCGGCCCAGGAGCTTGGGTTTTGGCGAGGTTTCCATGCGAGGAAGGTGTCCGAAAAGTGGGAATTGCTGATAGAGCATTGTTCTTCATGTCAGTTGGGGAATTCTCTCATTCTCTTCCGTTGTTATATGGTTTAATTTGAATGGGAAACGTTGTTTTGGCATGTATGGATGACTCTCCATCGAAGTCGTTGATTATAAAGGTTTGAAACATATGAACATTAGAGGTTTTTTGAATGAGAATGGTTGACTATGCGTTCTATTTGAGAACACAACGAGTTAGGTTGTTGCATTCAGGTCGCGACTTGTAACAGTACGATCGTTCGGATCCGGGTTTATCGGGTCTACGTGTGTTGCTCATGACCAAGAGAAGGTCAATGGGCTGTTTGTGTGTTTTTGTGCACAGGGTGAGTAGTGTGGGCTGGTTATGCCAGCCCATTTGCACTGCTGGTTCACGGTCTGGAATCGCGGCGGAGGAAGGCGACGCGATTATGAACGCGTTAGCCTTGCTAGACACAATTCCAGGAACCGCCTCTGTGACATGTGACACGGGTTTCTGTCTGGCGTCGGACAGGGGGGACGCGTTTAAAGGGTTTAAATGCAGCGTCTGCCCTGGACGCAATTTCGATCAGAGTGTTAAAAGCTTCGTTTCGGCCAGACAGAGCAGAGGATGCTCTGTCCGGCGCAGGGGAGGATTTTGTGGCGTCTCTGATGGTGGTTTTTTGGCGATCTCAACTTCCGGTGGCTCGTGCGGCGCGGGAACCACGCGAGGACGATGCTCGGAGCATGGGCATGCCGTCGGTGAGGAGGTTTTGGCGTGCTTTGGTGTCTTCTGCCGGTAGGGATACTTCCTACCTTGGTTTTATGGTTTTAAAGCATGAATGGATTGGGGATTAAGGGATGGATCATGTATGGGTGGTTTGCCTTGTTAGGTTTAACCTGTATATGGTTTAATGGGTTGAATGATGTGTTTTGTTGTGGGTTTTCCGTGGGGAAAAGTGGGTTCGGTCTATGAGTTAAGCTCACAAACAAACTGGAGTCGCGTCGGGTGTCCCCACTGTGATTTGTTGAACGTGTCGCATCGTGACGACGCGTTCTGCTTTTTGATGTGTCTGTTAAGTCGGTCGTCTGGTCGCGACCTTGTGGTCTGTCGCGTTAGCGTGAAACGCAGCGTCAAGGTTGGACGCGACTATGTGTTGACCGAGGGTTTGACCGACTTGAGTTTAGTAGCATCGTGTCGGGCCGACGCGACTTGGTCACGTCACTAAGGCTTGTCGCGACAGCCTTTGGAATAGCATCTGAAAGGGCCGACGCGACATGGTCGCGGTGCTTGGCCCTGTCGTGACAAGGTTTGGTATGGCGTCCAAACTGGTCGACGCGTTTTGTAAGGCGTCGACTGTCTTCGACGCGTTTTGACTTCTGTAGTCGTTCTGTGTTGGGTGTTGGGCAGTGAAGGTCCTATGTAGACCTAGCCTGGGTTTGTTAATGTTCTTTAAAGGCTGTGGTAATGTTTAATGTGTTATGTAGTATGAGTTTCCAAGGAGGTCACGAGGTGACCAATGACAGGCGAGTTTATGTTCCGGTGTCGGTATGCTTATATGTTGTGTTAAGCATGCCTATGTATTAAGATTGTGTTCCGATATGGTTAATGTGTGGTCTTGGCGGTCATGTGATGACCCCGTTAATGAGTGGTGGTGTGTAGGACGGCTTGAGGGTCACAGGGTGACCAATGATAAGCCATTCCTTACACTTGAGTACTGTGAGTTGTGTATGTGTCGGCGTTGGTTGGCTTGAAGGTCACATGGTGACCGTTGACAAGCTAAGCTTGACACTTGTATACCAAGGTTTATAATAAAGGATCGTATATCGTGGTTTGTGTGCTTATCGAGTCTGGTGGTCCGACGCCTATTCCGGAATACCTCTTTAGTCGGTTACCCTAGCACCGGGTGCTTAGGGCTTGTCCTGGTACCGGAGTACCGTCGAGGTCTGTGTCGTCTTCCTAGACACCCTCCTCTTGCATTGGAGTAGTACGTCCGGCTGAGGGGAAAGACGACAGGGGACAACAACTTGTGTTTGTGAGTGTACGACCATTTGTAGCGCGCTCTTGGTTGGGGGACGGACACCAGTAGTCGACACTGGTCCCCAGCTAGTCCTGTTCCAGTGCCTCACTTTAGAGTTCTCGGCCGGAGCCCCTAAAGGTGTCAGGCTTGGGCCTGCGGGGTGTGTGACCTACAGGTTGTGGTGGTTAGTTAGTCTCCACTATTCTTGGCTTGTTGTTGTGGAGCGGCAGTTGGACCTTCCGTCCGTGACTACGAGACTAAGAGGTAGTTCTTGTGCTTTGTTGTCCGGGTTGGATACTGGCGTCATGAACCAGTAATCCGTTCCCGTGTGGTGGCGTCATCTCCGCACCGACTTGTGTTTGACCACTGGTTGTGGTTTGTGTGTGAACCGCTGGTTAAGGTATATTCGTGAAACTGTTAACCGTTGTGGTGTGCTCTGGAGGTGGAACGGTTCTATGGTTTAGTGTTGTATCTCGTGGTAGCAGGTACATGTACCCTCGTGGGTAGAGTTGTGTGGTGGTACGTGAGTCCCGACCTCAACTGGTGTTGAGGTGAGACCGTGAGTACTATGGAGGTCTTGTGGTGTGACTCTCCACGTCTTGTGAGTTATTTATATTTGTACCGTGTATTTCTAGTTATGGTTTGGTATGTGGGTGTTGGCTGGTCGTTGCCAAACCCGATGCTTTGTGCGCTGGTTTGCCTGTGAGACTGTAGCCTAGGCAGTGGTTTACCGGTGAGCCTTATGGTCGAGGTGGTTTGGTTGTAGGATGGACTAGCGATGTTAAGCTAGTCCTATGTTTCCCTTTACTTTCCGAGGACCGGGTTAGCCGGTGTGTTATGATTAGTGTTGTTTAACATGCTTGTGTATGCATGTTATGTTTTGGCTACTGGTGTTGCCAGTGAGACCCCTTGGGGTTGAGGCCTCTTAGTGTTGTTGTTGTTTCGTTGTGGGAGGTCCCTACAGAGCCAGTGACTTGTTGAGGCTCACTCCATTATAGTCTATTTCAGGTGTTGGCCGACTTAGTAGGCATTGGCTGACTTCGGCGTGGTTTACGCAAAGTAGTGCAGACTTGTACCACCAGCAGTAGAGTAGTTGAGTCATCTGAGCTTGTGCTCCCTCGGGGTATACCCCAGGTAGTTATACTCTTTAATTGAACATGTAATATTGTAATTGTGGACGATTGTACATTGTGGTTTACAGTTGTATACACTTGTACTTTCCTGTGTTATATACTGTAATTGTAGTCTTTTATATTCATACTGGACATGTGTTAGTGATATCCCTTGCGAGACTTCAGTCCGATCGCGGGAGGCAGATCTGAATATGGACCCTTATCGGGTATAAATATCTAGGGCCGTTACACGACTTGTGACCCCAATGCATTCTCATTGTGAACACAACATATCAGGACGTCACGTTCTTAATGCGACCATCCACCATGTCACATTTTGCTTCCCGAAGTGTTTTTGTAAATTGTAATATAGTCCAGTGAGGGCCTAATTTTGATATTCACCTGCTGGTTAAGTGTATGCAAGTATCGTTCATGCTATTTAAATGTGGATTATCGGGATTGAATGGTTTATTAGTAGTTTAAAGCCATTAAATATTATTCAAATTATTTAAATGTAAGTGATGGTTAAGTTTAGTTTTGAATAAAAGATTTAATGGTTATGAAATATGGTTTGAAGGTGTGTTTAGTAATGGATAGTGACTGGTTATCAACTATTGTGGTTTTTCTTAGTTTGGTGGTCTGATGCTTATCCAGAATCCCTCTCTAGTTGGGTACCCTAGATTCTTTGTGAGCCAGACACACGTTAGTGCTCTAGATTTATCCCAGTACTGTGTGTACCGTAGATGTCTGTATCATCTTTCTGGACACCCTCATTCGTTTGTCGAGTTGTCCATCTGACTGAGGGAAAGACGACAGTGGGGTAGCGACTTGTGGTGTGTTGTACTTTCTGTTCAGTCACTTGTAGCACGCTCGTGATTGGGGAAGGATACCAATATACGTACTGGGCCCCAACTAGTCCTGTGTTTCCACAACCTCACTCTAAGGGCTTTGAAACCCTTAGAGGTGTGTCAGGCGTGGGCCTGTAGTTTGGTAGTCTACAGGAGATATTGGTTGGTCTTCACAGTTTGTTTGCACTTATAGAGGTGGAGCCGTAATTGGACCTTTTGTCTATGGTTGTGAGACTGAGAGTTTTTTTCCTGTGTTGGATTGTCTAGGTCAGACATTGGCATCATGAATTAGTAGTCGTGACCCGAGTGTTAGCGTCGTTCCTTCCAACTCTACTTCTTGATTTACTTCGTAGTCTGTGAAGTGGAACTCAATAGAGTATCTTTCGTTTGTACTTTTTGTTTACTGCCTTCTTCACTCTCTTACCAGTAGTTTATTTATAGTGCTTGTTTAGCTTTAGTATCTCTTAATATGACGATTTATTTCTAGTTAATTACGTAGCTACTCTTATTTCTGTTGATTATAAATTGTGTTAGTGGTTCAGCTGCTTAATTGTATTTAGTAAAGATTTTACTTGAGTAAGTAGATATCATGCTTAGATTTTAGTTTCTTGTGGTTTACTCTAAGTGGATTTATGTAAATCGATCCATAAGATGATGTTACCTTTGTTACTCTTTTATTAGACGTGGATTACATTTATGTTGTTTTGAGGAGTTTCCCTACTGAGCATGTGACTTTGTGAGGCTCACACCCCTACACCCCCCTTTTCAGGCGCTTTAGCATGTGCAGTTTCTTGGAGGTGGACCTGTACCACCAGCAGTAGTGTGAGCTTTGCTCTTGTTGTACACCTCGGGATATGCCCCACGATGTTGTAGTTTTCTTTTGGACATGTGTAATGAGACAATGTAATTTTATGTAATTGTGTATGAGATCATGTATCTTTATACCAGTGTCTTTTATATTCTTCCTGTACACGTGTGTGTGATATCCTTTGTAAGACTTTGGTCTGTTCGCAGGAGGCGGATCTGAATATGGAGTCTTTTCCAGCATAAATATTTGGGGATGCTACAATCGGGATAGGGTGGGAATAGCGGTGGTTAGTCCCCGTTATTTGTTTGGAACGATTACTATTTATGGGAATAAGAAAGAATAAGTAGAATGAAAATATCCTAAAAAATAGAGATAATATCGGTAATAAGTCATGCCTAAGGGACCACTCGAATTACTTATCCTCCTTTTCACATCTTAGCTTTTTCCATTCCTGAGCACGTTATCATAGTCCCGAGGCGACTTTGAAGGAAGACAATTACTAACCATTCCATCTACAATTGTTAATTGTCTTGGCATGTTGTGTTCTGCATACGCTTGTAAGATTTAAACAAAGCGACGACTACTACTTCTGGGGTTTTAGAACATAATAGTGAAGAATCTAAGGAAGGTACTTTGGGATGCTATAGCCATACATTGTGGAATTACAATTGAACCTTGTCACTGTCATTCTCATAAACTTGTCTATTGTCGTCTTTTCTTAATCATACTCTTCTTACAATATGCCAAAATTGGTTTGCCAATCACTGTACTGTGACATATTTCCATCCATTTCAATGCATGTAGGTGCTATTTGGGATTTTGAGAAGAATTTTGTCTTAATATTTTTAATTGATGTGCAAGTTGATTGTGATAATGTACATTGGGGTACTTTGAATGATTTAGGGTGGGAGATGAGGGAAGACATGTTCAATGAGGACTTTTGTTTCCATGGCCAACATCACATTTCCTACATTGTTTTAGCTTTTGTAAGGCATATGATTTAATCACTAAGGACCTCATTAACATTGTTGGCTTTCGATGGGATGACGATGCGAAAGAAATTTATGGGTTTGAGTTAGCATGACAACAATGCACATAGGTTAACAAATAATTCAAATAATTTATAAAACACTAGTTTTATGACATTACTTGTTATTTATCTTCATTGCACTTTAACTATTGACTACATGGTTCAAAGGAAGGGAACTGTCATTGTGCAATGATCTTGTCAACTTGCTAAAACATTGGAGAGCTACATGATTGAATGATTTTGAATATTTCATCTCCGAAACAACTGCTCTAGTCCCCCCCCCCCTCCCCATCCTAAAATTGTCTCTACTCAATATGTGTGTGTAACAATACTTTGTTTGTTGAAGTCATCTATTTTTTTGGTCATTTGCGGTCATTTTCATTATGATACTATGTTTGCAGGTTTTCGATTATCTACACCCATGTTGGATATATGTGTTTGTTGTCTTCATGAGTTTGTAGTTACATCATTCATTGCTAATATTTAGTTGGATGGCATCAATTGCAACCCTAGATATATTGCAATGAGTAAAGAATGTACTATAAATACTTGAACATGCGATATCACATATATACTAACATGAGTTTAAGCAATGATGAGTGAGCATCCATATCCAATTCAACGGTCGGTTGGTGAATTTGGCAACCCCGTTGAAAGTGCGAATATATTTGTATACCCAATCTTAGCCAACTAATTTTACATCATATCATACAACTCTGATGTAGCATTTAACCGGCTTGACAAGTTAATGGAACAACTTACATTGTCGTCACACCATTCAATTTCATGTAAATTGTCATTCATCTCTTTTAACTTATACATTGTATCATATGTCTGACATTAGATTCATTTTTAATAGGAATTATCAAGCGATTATCTTGAAAGTTTGTATGAATGGCCATTCAATAGGGCGAAGATAAGTAAATGTTGAAAGTCATGTTAATGTTGTGTGTGAGCCTTCTATGTTATGTAAAGACCATTGTTAATACATGTTGTTTAACATGTTCTTGTGAGCCTTCTATGTTAACAATGTACTAACATGACCTAATGCAAAACATAAAGTCAACATTATGTTTGCCAAAAATGGTGTGTTTACAACATTTATGATTTCATTTTAAAGATTCATGTTGTGTTAACATAGGTATAATAGGTAAAAAAATGAAAACATTGCAAAAATATGGGAGATTTTGTCCATTTTTTGTCAACAATTAAAAAGTAAAACAATCATATTTACTTTTAATGATTATGATATTATATTAAGTATAGTACGATAGGTAAAGGAAATGTATTGTCTAAATTGCTACTATAATATTAATGTAGCCAAATGACAATTTGGTTAAAAATAGCTACATAGTTATAAAATGTTATCTAATGATATCAACCATTAACTAATAACCATAGTTCGCATATAATGAAAGTAACTAATTACATAGTGTGGGTACTATAATAACTATTTATTTTACTCAGTAACGATTTCTATAGATGACTTAATTAGATTCACAAATCTTAAATATATGTGACAGTTATATTACATAATATTACTAATTCATAATGTAATTAAGGATAAAAACTATATATTTAAATTATCATCCCTACTAGATGTTGTAATGAACATTAATAGTTGTATTGAAAGTAATCAAGTAATCACAATGTCAATTACAATTACTAGCTCATTCAGATTAAACATCCTACAATTAAGTCACCATTGCAATTAATCATATTACATTTAAGCACAATTACGCACTTAAAGTTGTTATTATTAACAATTAACACTAAACATATTCGATGTATTTATGAAATGAAAAGAAATTTATTTGGTTAACAATTAATAACATCATTCTCCATGTCAAATATTATAATAAGATGCCTTGAAGCAAATCTAATATTCTATATCTATGTGGAAATGTATATCTTGATCCATCACATTATTTTTATTTATTTATATATTTATTGTATGTGTGAGTATACATGAATTATAAATTCAAGTCTCATTAGATGTAATCAAGCTGTATGGACGAGAAACGAACTTACAATCACAGAGCGCAGACGTGCCAGTCACACACGTGACAATGCGTTCGACCTCCGAGAGTCGGAGGGTTTTAAGTCTGTTTGCGTGCCGTTTGACTTCATCAAATGAGAATGAGTATTAAGCTAGGACCAAAGACCCGTCGTTGCCTAAGCGTAACGATGTTAAATACATCTCTCTCAGAGAGAAAACTATTGATTAATCGTCAAAAATAGAAGGCCTTATGGCCTGAAAACAAGTAAAGAAGAATGTTTTAAATTTCAAAATGCAATGCAATTTGATAGGAGTCAATTTGATATGATTGACAATGTTTTATTCATCTCATATTTTATCATCATTTTACTCACATGTTTCTCTCATTTTTTTTTGCGTATTATCCTTATTATTTATCATATTTATTCATGAGTGTCATATGTCTTGAGACTATCAAATTTGTTTGCATGGAGAGTTTCATGTCTCCTTGTTATAGTAGTGCACACATCTACCTCAACAAGCATCAAGCACACTGTCCAACACATGGCAAGTGTTCAAAAAGAAACTTGGGTGACATGGTGTGAAAACAAATGGGAAAGCATTCAAATCATTTGATTAACACCTCCCATGCCCGCCATATGTCGAGATGGTGTTCACTGGTATCCATCTATGGGGCTGAGATGGCATTGGCTGGTCAATTTACGCACCAATGGCGATATAGATGTTTGTTTATGGCACCCGGTCACTGGGGTAGGTTTACCCGGTGATCAAGTCAGTCAAAACACATGAGAGTTGATAAAACATGAAGAATGAAAATCAGTCCCATAACAAGCTGAAAATCCATCAGTTCACTGAGTACACCAGTTCACCGGGTCATTATCCCTTAGAACCACTGGTTCATAATGATGTCAAACTTCACCGGGTCACTACTTCACCTGACCAAGGTGTTGAGACCTTACTAAATTGAAAAGTCACTGGTCCAGAAACCTCACCAATTTAGAAATGTCACCGGCTCAAACATGTCATTTGGCTCACTTATCACCGGGTCAGTCACTTCACTAGTTCAAAATTTTCACTGGGTTGACTCGCTGTCAGGTCAGAAATATTATACGTTTAGCAATTGCACTAACTTAGCAGTGCTGCCAGATCAACAGAGCCACTGAGTCTAGTTTAGGGGGGAAAATTCGATAGCATCTCCCATCATATTGCAATTTTAGGGGAGGTATACAATATGTGTTCACCGCGATGGAGACGGTATCGACTTCAGGGCGCATGCCAGAAGCATCACCACCATGGCCCACGACACTGATTCTCAAGGCACGCCTACGAGAGAACTGACATACGCCGAGACCAACAACGGGTCAGAGCTGCACAAATATTTTATGTTATTTAATATATCGTTTGTTATTTCCCCTTAATTGCATATACCCATGGACTGGTGGTTTCAGTAGCCACTGGATCATACATGCTTCATAGAAGGGGACTGTTCAAGCGAAAAAGGGGTTGAAGCTTTCAGGAGGATCCCACCGACTCACTTCTAACAGTGACCACTTTGATGGGGGAAGGTCCAAACTGTGGGTCATTTCCCACCTGACTTGAGACTCCAAAAACAAGATCAAATCATAAGAAGAAAGGGGAAACTGATGCATTCATGGCATTTAAAGAAGTGGAAAAACACTACCCATTGTGTGTCTGGTGCATCTCGCTATTACAAAAATGAAACCCCAGCAAAGCGGCCAATAATCGGGAGGGCAATTGTCTGGGGCCATAGGATGCTCAGAAAGAATATAAATAAGGGAGGCAAATACAGAAAGACCAACATAGAAATCCTTTGGATCGGTTTAAGAAAGACCCCAATGCGTGTTATTATATTAACCCTTAATGGCCTGAAATGGGCATGTGAGACCCCCAATCCGGCATCTAAAGGAGTTTCTCACTGTTTAAATGAAAGGGCAAAGAGAAGAAAGCACTAAAATGAAGAAAGAGGTCATGGGAAACTCAAAAGGAAGTGGAAACATGCTCATTCTCGTATCATCGGGTAAAAGAACCATGAAAGTGGGTGAACTCTTGTATTCCAAAGAGGGATGAGCAGTACATCGAAGGTTGGATTGGGAAATGATGCCTCATTCAAAGAAACACTAGATAATAATTCAAAAGAAAAGAGAAGAGGGATGGGGTAGAGATGACGAAAAGTAGAGCCCTGCTCGAGGGTCCTTCTATTACATCATGTATGTAGCGTAGTGGTCATTTAGATCTGAGTTTAATGGTTTTAGTGTGGTGTGCTACGCTAATGTGTGGCTATTGGGCCTTGTTTGTGGTCTTTGTGTGTTGTGTGGGTGTCGTGGGCTGGAGATTTAGGCCTACAGAACCCATTGGTTCTTTGTATGAGAACGCGACAGGGGTGCATTTCTCGTTCTAAACGCATCCCCAACCTCCATTGTGTTCTCTGCACCGATTCTTTTAGTTATTTGGCTGTATGGGTAACACATGGCACGTCAAATTTTTGACCGCGTCGGTCAGGTACGTCACATTGTGAACACGACGATCACCTACATCGTGTTCTCATTTTCTATTTCTTTAAGGGTGGTTTGACGGCCAAACAGGGCAGGGAGCTCTGTTCGACCGAAGAGAGGGGTTTGTAGTGATTCTCGGCGATTTTGATTTGGAAGCTTGTGGTTTGGCATGGTTTCAGCATGAGGAGGTCGCCGAGAGCACGAGGAATGCGATCGAGGAGTGTTCTTTGAGTTCTTCATTAGTAGGGAGATTTCCTTATTTTCTTGTGTTCTTTGAATAGTTTAAAGTATGTGAATCCTGAATCGAGGCGTGGATGAGAGCTTACATCATTTAGTTGATTTGTAGAGGTTTCGTTTGAATGTAAAAAAGTTTTGTAGAGATTTCTGTCTGAGAAGACGACAGGTCAGGCTGTCGCGTTTCGGTTGCGGCCCTGACCCCGTCGCATTCCCGTCTTTGTGAACGTGGCATGTTGGGCCGTCGTGTTCTTAACAAGACGAACGTGACTGTCGGCCCCGTCACGTTCTTCTTTCCGAAGTGTGTTATGTGGTGTTGGGCAATGAGGGTCCTGTGTGGACCTAACCTTAGATATTTAATGTGTTGGATCGAGATGACACTAATAATGTCCTAGAGGGGGGTGAATAGGACTTCTTGCGCTTTAAAAATTTTATCTGAAAGTAGACAACACTAAATAATGTTGTTAGTGTTTAGTGTAGTGTGTGAAACAAGTGTAAATTGGCGAAAACAATCACATAGATGCACAAGAAATTTTATCCTAGTTTAGCCTTTCCCACATGGAAGTCCTACGTCCAATCCCCAAGAAAACCACTTGGAATTTCACTAACTGCTAAGAATACTTGGCCTTCTCTCAACCCTGAGAGGTATTACGAGCCCACTTACTCCCAAGAAGTCTTCCCTTAACAGAGGTACAAAGACGACCATCAAAAATGTCTTCCCTTCACAAGAGGGGCACAGCAGGAAACAAATCTCCTGCAGGTTTGCACAGACAGAAATGAAAGACTAGTGTGCCTACTCACAAGAATGAGAAAACACAAGGAGTTCAGAAAGGATTACAAAAGGACTTTCAACTCTAACACTTTCTGAATCTAACAAGGGTGGACTGAAGAAAAGATCAAGGATTACAAATGCCACCAATAAAAAAACAAGACTTCTAAGGAATGGAGAGCCTGGATGTTTTCGGACTGTGGAAGCAGCTCTCTATCTTTCAATTCAGCAGAAGGCTCGTGAAGGCTCTTGCTAGCAGAATGCAGATGTGAGTTGAATGTTTTGCTAATTGGTCTCACTATCTCAGTGTATGTCTTGTTCAAAACTTTGGCTTCTATATATGCTTCAGAATTCTTTAAGTTTCCGTTTGAAACTATCCGTTTGAAGAGTAGTCGTTGATCCTTTGGATGTGAGTGCTATTGAGATCTTTGTTATCCAACAGTCCTTCAGCTTTTTGGCTTTCCAACGACTTCAGACTATGATTGTAGCTTCACAGCTTAAAAGACAATCTTCAATTAATGTTATGTGAAACTCCATGCTGGAAACGTGCTTAATAAATGTTCTGCAACAAAGGACAAGACAGAAGAAAGATACCTCCATACTTTTTGAGATAGGTGAGTCGAAGAAATATATGTAAAGTATAAAAACCTCGGATGGACATATGTTCAGTGCAATAAAGACAGATAGACAGTTGCATCCAGAAAGTAAGGTGAAGTTCTGACAGTGGTAGGTGAGCCTCTATCAGATACCCCATACGCTGATAGCATTTATTGCAAGACAACTGTTGAATAAAGAAGATTGAACTTCTGAAAAAACAAGAGACCATTTTGTATAAATATTTTAGATCTTTTCAAAGATATTTTTGTGGTCATTTTGAATATAATATATCCTACCTAACATAATATTTAAATGATAGTAACAAGACAGACATTATTCTGTAGGGTAAATAAGAATTATATATTATGTGAAAGATCACATAGGGATAACAACATAGAATAACTACAAATCAAGATCTCATGGATTTTATGAAATAATAATTTATACAGAAAATATTATCAATACATTGTTGTCAGGGAAGTCGGAGTTAGAAAGACATGTACTTCGACTCTCTGGAGTCGGAGTAAAAACAAGAGATACAAAAAGAACTTCAACTCTACAGAAGTCATAGTGAGACTGATCAAAATTTGACTTTGGAAAGTCGGAGTGATAAGCATCAATTGATCATACTTCGACTTCTGGGGAGTCAGAATACAATACAAACTTCGACTCTCGAGAGTCGGAGGAGTGATAACTTCGACTTTTCTAAAGTCGAAGTGATAGTTGATCAATCGATACCTTACTTTGACTTTAGGAGAGTTGGAGTCTAGGCTTCGACTTCCAGGGAGTTGGAGTCTAGACTTCGACTTCCAAAGAGTTGGAGTCCAGTACAAAGATGGTTCAACACTTCGACTTTTCTGGAGTCGGAGTCCACAGTACGAGTTAGTATGGTACATAGTATACTCTGTGGACTTAAGAAATTTCAAGATAGTGTTGATACATAGTATTGTACAAGTTATGTTCTCTATGATATATTCTAGTAGATTTTTTTGTAGAAAGTCTTTAAAAGGTTTTGTCATAGCAAAATCACCATGTTAAAATAGTTTAAAATCTTAAACAATTTTCTTAAGGGACAATTTCTCAACAATTCTCCTATTTTTTGTTAATGACAAAAACTTTTAAATAGACAGTGAAAAAATAAATTTTATTTGCAAAAAAAAAACTGTGACTTATAATAGAAAGGATAAGATACGAGGAGAGAGAGATAGAGACAGATAGAAGAGGAGAACAGATCTGTATATATTGATTTGTTTAAGTACAAATTACATCTATGAAGCTGATAAAGAGCTTGGTAGATATAGAGGAGGAGGGATTTTGGCAAGGAAAGTCTTAATAAGAGCCCAAAGCTTATTCTCATTGCCAGGAAAGAAGTTCTCAAACTTGGAAAAATCTATATTATAGGAGGGTCCTATGGAGGGGATTTTCCTATAGGACTTAACATGTCTACAATGAAACCAGCTAACTCTCCTATGGTAGTTACTAGGGCGCAGAAGATGCTTCGGAGGAACACATTTCTTGCTGGCTACCAAATGGAGGAACTCATGGACTATTATATTCCAATGTAGTCCCTCAGAATATGCTGCTTCCTTAGCTTGATAGTAGATCAGGTACCTCTGCTTCCATTTATGTGCAATAGATTCCAAAGAGTCTCATATCCTTTGCAGAGATACTTTGGAATAGACAGCTTGAGCTTCAAGCAGTCAGAATGGTCTTCAGGGTATGCTGCTGCCCACTGATCTTCTATAAATCTCTCAGACTCAGCAACAAATATGAAAATCTATCATGTGCTGAGAGTCCTTTTGGAGCATACATGAGGGCAAATCTATGGAAAGACATACTAAGGTTGTACTTTATTCTAAATCTAGCAGCTATTCTGATATGTCTATTGAATACAACCTGGGTAAAATTTTTCCTAGAAGATATGGTCCGAATAAGACTTGGATGGAGCCTAGAAGGTAATCCAATTACCATAGAAGGGGTTATCTCTCTTTGTCCACGGATAATCATCTCCCATTGCCCTTTGTTCACATTAGGTGCCCCCATCCTGAATCTTGCTTCATTAAACTGCTTCATTCTTGTATACTTTGCTTGCATCTCTCTAAGAAGGGTACCAAAAAGGTCAAAAAATCTAAGGTTCAGATGGAGGGAAATATCCATAAATTGGTTCTTAGCCCGAGTTTCTTGATATTTGGTGGCTTCACCAGGATAGAGTTCTAGAAAATCTTTAAGAGTTAGACTGTGGCTTTTCTGAGTGATGAGATTGATATCAGCCAATAGTACTTGAGAGGTTTGGAGTAAAGAGAGAAGCCAGTCCTCAAAGGTATAGCCTGCCATGTAATGACCCTAAGAACCCGACCCTCGGCCCAAGCCGAGAACCCGATTTTCGCAGTCGCCACCCACGGATCCAGAGACCCAGAAGGGCTATAAACACAAGTCTAATAGAATATGTAAAGGAAATAAACGTCAACCGCTAACTAGGAGCACACACGCGGAAGCAGAAAGAAGAGCGAGATCCCTGCACATCGCTCTAGGTACAGTCCCAACACACACAACTAGTACAAGTAAGGACAGGGGAAGAACAAGTCTCTTAAGGGCATACCCCGAGGGTGGCATACAACTGAGAGGGGGGACCACTGCTAGCTATGGGGACGACAACTACCGCCCCGTCTCCTCCGCCCGACGTGCTCCCTGCCGCTGCTGAGAAGTCTCACATGGAAAAGGAAGGGATGAGCTTCACAACAGAAGCTCAGTAGGGACTACTAATCACCTACTGGCTCTAACATGTAGTCAAAACTATGTACTTAATTAAATGATAGCAGTTATTTCTTCTACTCTACCAAGGAAAGCGCGGAAGCAAAACTACTAGCTAACAACGGTACGAAGAACACCACGGTTGGAAACTCTGTAGAACATGTACGTCGTGACCACCACACGGCTGGCTATGCAGACAGGGGGAACCCCGCCTGGACAAGAGACACTAGCTATGGAAAACACTACCACTAGTCAACTGGTCAGGTGCGTCCACTGACGTCTTATCCTCGACCTAGGTCCAAACCTCCACGTCTCGTTAGAGTGAGGCAGGAACACTAAGTACACAACAGTAACCGCCGAAGTCTGGCCAGACTACGGTCCCATGCCTAGCCTCTCTAGGTGGTTCTGGGGCTACAAAGAGCGAGGCAGTGAGAAAAGGACTAGCTGGACTGCACTGGGAAGAACATCCAAACCGACCTCGGCATCCCAGACCAACTACGAGAGCTATGCAAACGACTCAACGCCACTATCCTAACCACCATTTTTGCCTCCGCTCCAAAGTCCGTGACTTGAGCACTCTCGCCGCCCGAAGTACTCCCTCAACAGGTGCGCGGGGACGGGGGTCCAGGCAATGGTAACAACCTCTCTCATGAGATAAGCCCTCAAGTGCTGAGCACCAGGAGAGCGACTAGTGTAGGACTGTACTAGGGAACTAGCACTGGTGCCACGGGTACAGTAAGAAGCAGAAATAGCAAAGACTCCACAAAAACATGGAACTTCGTAAGAACTACCTGTCTCTACTGTAGTCGTGATGCATCGGGCCGTCGCGACCATGTCATGACGCCCAGACCTGTCACGACACTGTCGCAGCGGCCAAGCCGTTGCGACCTTGTCGCGACACCCAAGAGCGTCACGATGATGTGGCGGCGGCCTTTCCGCGGTCGTGACATCATCGCGACCTCTATAGTGGTTGCGTCTTCAACCGAGGGGGGTTCTGGGACAATCCTTCCGAAGACCACCCAAAATCCGATACATTCACAACCACAAGGGGGAGGGGAGCATGCTAAACATGTAGGAAAGCTTTTAAATCATGCAAACCACCCTCAAACCCCACAAAACATGGATTTACAATGAATCTATGCTCGATGGAATCCTCACTCACACGAGCATGATCCTCACGCTCCCACAACCCCAAACCATGAGAAACTACAATCTCAAGGGGGACGGGAGCATGCTAGGGCGAGAGGAGACAAAGGTCTCTACCTCCAAGAGTAGAGTCGACCTGTTGGGGCATTCACGTCGGAATGGCCACCTCCTCATCGCTCCAAGCTCCACGATCACGCCGCCTACACGAACGAGGCGTCACCTCCCGCCATGAGCACCTCAAGCACGCCAGGAAACCATCAGAGAGGGGAGAACTCGGAGGAGGAAGAAGAAGGGGGAAGAAGAGGAAGGAAAGGGGAGAGGGGGAAATGGGGCACAACCCTCGGTTTTAAACCGATGGGCCCCAAAATGCAACGGGTCGGCCCAGCGCGACAACGAGCATGTCGCGACGGCCACCCACGGCGCGACCCCAAAAGGCGGTCAAACCTCGAAGACCGGGAGACAAGAATGCGATGGCTGACCAGGTCGCGTCAACGCTGTACGCACCTGACACCCTAGAAGACCATTCTGACAGACAGGACAGTGGTCAAGTCTATCAGAAAAGTAATCACGTCGCCTGCAGATGGCGCGACAAGAACGCAACGGCCACCCCCATTGCGACCAAAACGCGACGGCCGTGTGTGTCGCCACACAACCCTATGGCGACGGGCTCCTCCGTCGTGACCCTGAGGATGGAGCCAATGGCCCAAGGGGGCCGGGTCTTACATCCCACCCTCCTTAAGAAATTTCATCCTCGAAATTAAAAGAAACTCAGTTTCAACAAGAAGCAACATAAAAAGGGAAAACAACGTACCGATCAATCAAACAAATATGGGAACTGCTCTCTCATCTCATCCTCGCGCTCCCAGGTGGCCTCGCCACCAACGCGGTTCTCCTAAGCGACCTTGACCAGCAGAATCTACTTCCTGCGCAACTGCATAACTCTATGGTCTACAACTCTAACCGGGTACTCTGACACTGACAAGTCTGGCGCTACCTCAAGCTACGAGTAGTCCAACACGTGCGACGGATCTGCAACGTACCTCCTAAGTTGCAAAACGTGGAAAACACTATGCACACCTGCCAACTCTATCGGAAGACTCAACCTGTAAGCCACCTCGTCGATCCTCTCTTTGATAGGGAAAGGCCCAATATACCTGGGACTGAGCTTTCCCTTCCTGCCAAATCTCATAACACGTACCCTTGGTCGGCGAAACCCGCAAGAACACAAGGTCACCCACACTGAACTGCAACGACCTCCTGTGGATATCTGCATAGCTCTTCTGCCTGCTCTGCGCTACCTGAAGCCTCTGCCTGACTAAGCTGACTGTGTCTGCACACTGCTGCACCATCTCTGGTCCCAAAAGCTGCCTCTCACCGACCTCGAACCAGTGAAGTGGTGTCCTGCACGGGCGACCATACAAAGCCTCATATGGTGCCATTTCGATGCTCGAATGATAACTATTGTTGTATGCAAACTCTACCATCGGAAGGTGTGACTCCCAAGTGCCACTCCAGTCCAAACAGCACACTCTCAGCATATCCTCCAAAGTCTGAATAGTCCTCTCTAACTGACCGTCTGACTGCGGGTGATATGCCGAACTCAGCCTCAACTCTGTACCAAGAGCTCTCTGCAAACTGCGCTAAAACCCAGAAGTGAACCTTGGATCTCTGTTGGAAACAATCAAAATTGGAGTTCCGTGCAATGTAACAACTTAGTCCACATACAGTTTGGCAAGCCTGTCCACTGACCAAGACATCTTGACAGGAAGGAAGTGCGTGACTTGGTCAACCGATCCACAATCACCTAGATGCCATCATGCCTCTGCGGAGTACGGGGCAAACCAACCACAAAGTCCATGGTGATGTCGTCCCACTTCCACTCGGGAATGGGCAACGGTTGTAGCTCACCACTAGGGCGCTAATGCTCAGCCTTCACCTGTTGACAGGTAAGGCACCGAGCGACAAACTATGCCACTCCCCTCTTCATCCCTTGTCACGTCCCGAGAATTACGCAGCGGATAATAATTCAGATAATTCAAGTCGATAACCCGAGACGTGAACAGTCAGCAAAATAAGCCTATAGCTAGCACGCACTAAGTGTATAACAACACAACATCATCATAGGGCCCAAATAGTGAACTCAATGGAAATTGTATTCAAATCTCATCTCATTGTATCAAAAGGAACTAATACAATCTCTTAAATTTTGTGTAACAGGACTAAGACTCAAATAAAGAAAATTACATTTATTCCTCACTTCCTACTACATTGTTCTAACACTCAAAGCAAACTAACTATAGATAGACTCAAGTAGTGGGGACGCTCATCACTCGGATGCATTCCCATCCTCGACTTTCTCCTCTTCTTGTATTTCATAGTCACCTAGAATGGTTAAAAGTAGGGAATGAGCAAACTAGCCCAGTTGGATTTATATCTCAATATGTGGGCGATGATATACGTGATTAACAATTTAGGACTAGGTAAGCACGATGATTGTCATGATATGTATGTATGAATAAAACTCATTAAAACATGATACATGAACAAGCTAGATATAGTGATCATGATAGAGCAAGATCTAAAACGATATAACGAGCAAGATGGTATCAATAGTGAGGCATGTAACAAGCACGCAAGGTATCACTTTAAATTGCAATAATTGCAAGATGGCCATATCACGCAAGCCCAGTTAGCATCTCATTTCAATTTTAAATGTAGATACCCACATTCATTAATAATGGCCAATGAGAGTTTCAGAGATGTAAGCATGTGTAATGTCATGTTCATGATGATGATGAGAACAAGTAGTAAGTAAAGTGTGAACATGATTCCATGATAACAATGGTCGAGAGATAAATTCGGCAGCATAACGACACAATTAATACTTTAGTTCAATATTTACATTAATGGCTTGAGTCTAGATTGTAAATCACACTTACGAGAACAAGAGAAGAGAGGAAGTGCATGCTATCTCTAGGGAACTTCAATGGTACAACCAACTCTGTCTCCATAAGGGAATCCACGGAGTACGGAGATTTACGGAGGTCTTAGAGAAAAGGTTGCCAGTCTACCGATACAGAATGACCGATAGAGAGCTTCCAAATCCCCAAGAAAGGGCTGCCTAAGAGTGCAAGTGGGTAGTGATGTACGCATCTCAATCCACAATCCACAATCCACCGGTTTCAAACTTGCAGAAAGTACTTAACAAGATGTCATGAGATGAAACTATGCACTTTAACTAATCATGGTTTGCAAGATTTTAAGATAACCATTATCACTTTAACATGCTAGAACAGTAAGATGAGTGAATCACACGTTACATGAATGGTCACGTCATTGAGAAAACAATTAGAATAACGTTTGTGTAATTATAGTTTTTAAATGGGTTAATAAATTTTAAGCCATTAGACAGTCCTCATGAAATGTTCAGAACCAATACATGCAAATCCTACACTTAATACCATGTTAAATAGTCCTCGGGTAAGCCTGGAAATACGCGTCCTACACAATGGATGCATTTCCAAACGATGTATATAGTCGATATGCAGCGTACTGTGAACACTCAAAATCGCGTCCACCTTGGTGGCCTCGTTCATCATTGAATCACGTCGGGGGAACCTGACACGTTCATGTAAATTTGTTAAATATGGCAATGGACGGGAAAACCGCCTGAATCGCGTCGGGGGATCCCACCGCGGTTCAGACAGGCACAGGCTCCCACGCGGCGCGAAGTCTCACGCGCGCCGTTGATTGGTCAGCACGATAATCGTGTCGTACCAGACGGTCGTGATTCACTGAAACGCGTCGGCCAAGGTCGATGTGATACCAGGCGCTGGAATCGTGTCGCCTGGACCAGACGTGGTTCAAACCTCAGCCCGAAAATGCAGAAAAATGCAGGAATCAGGTGCTCGGTCCATGCAACGGTTATATCATCTAAACTAGGACTTTTGGGACAAAAGTGTCAACACAAAATTTGTTGGGAACATGATGTAGAAGAGAACTATGATTTTTAAATAATTTAAAACGGCCTCAGGATGCACGATAAATCAAGATGAACGTAAAAAGTCCCTGACATGAGCGACTTTGGCAAAACGACTATAACTCAAGATGCACTCATTGGAATTCGATGAAACCAAATGGAAATGAAACTAGACTTGATGCTTTACACATTGGTATATGACTTGTTAAGGTTGGGCTCGAGAAAACCTACCTTTTGGGTTGAAGCGGTCTCATTCTCTAGAAAACCCTCGTTCAGACCACTGGTTGGAGAACGCTTAATACGCCCGGTATACTGCATGAAAATTGGGTATCTCAGTTGGGTTAGGAACTAGACTTGACCCTCTTTACAGAGGTGTAAGTCTTGCACAATATAGTTTAGGTTTGACCTACCTTTGGTCGACTCCAAGTGGACGGTTGCATAGGTCGAAGCAGACACAAAGGGGAAGAAGATGAGCTTGGTGTGGCCGATCTCCTACTCCCCAGCCACCAAGAGCTCCTCCACACGACTCCAACAAGATGTAAAACTCATCCCCTAGGGTTTTGTGGAGAGTATTTAAGCATCTAGGGCTTTTAGAAGCCTATTGCATCAAGGAAGGAAAAGTTGGAGTTTTGGCAAGCCCCCTTCCATGTTTTGAAGATTTCTTCCTCCATTGGAGTGTCTTGGCAACCTCCAAGGGTGGCTAGGCACGATTTGGGTTGCCAAGAGAGCATTATTGCATCCAATTTTACCCTAATTGCCTCTTTCTAATTTCAGTTTATTTAGGGTGTGAATTTCTATGCATTTTCTTGCTCATTTGATTCTTGGGCCAATGTGATCCATTGGCCCAATATCGATAATGGGTTGTCATATATAATGTTGGAAGTCTTTCCAACGTCTTTATTTAATTTATAGTCGTGTCGTATTTCCGTGTTAACGGTTTTCTGACCTAATTTCCTAATTTGGATAATTTGTCATAATGTGACATACACTTGGTCAATCGGATTTTTAGTTGTACGAATTTCTTCGTGGAACACTTAAGAATAATATTTGGGGTTGATTTATAGTTTTTACAGAATTTTCTAATGTGTTCTTGCACATACTGTAATGGTACATATGTTTTAAACATTCAAATATTATGGAAATTATTTATTCGCATTTATTTAAAATTTTAAATCACTAAATTTTTCGGGGTGCTACATCCCTGGCCACTAGAAGAACCTCCTCAGGTTATGATACATCTTGGTGGAACCAGGATAAACAGCATACCTCGACCGGTGTGCCTTTGACAACAGCACCTGGCGCGCATCACTGGGGACGTACAATCTACCTCTGAATTTGACCTCACTGTCCTCGTCCAGCTCAACATTTGGTATCTGCAAAATGTCTTCCAACTCTGAGTCTACTTGTTGTGCCTGCAACACCTGATGGTACATTGACGGACGAACTGACAAACTGGTCATCACTGCACGGTCCCTGCGCCTCGAAGGGTAGACAACTCCCTGGGACATATCCTCAAACAACCTCCACTCTCTGACCATCAACGAACTCAAGCGAACACGCCTGCTCAAAGCATTTGCTATGACGTTAGCCCTTCCCCGGTGATAGGAGAGGGTAAGGTCGTAGTCCTTCAAATACTCAATCCATCGCGCTGCCTCAAGTTCAAATCCTTCTGAGTGAAGATATACTGCAAAATCTAATGGTCGTGAAGATCTCAAACACCTCGCCATACAAATAGTGCTCCACAACTTTAGAGCGCCACCTGTAACGACCCCCTTCATACCGGTACGATTATACCAACCCCCATCGGTATAAAGGGCGTCGTCACAGTGGGACATTTACCCAACACTGGTCGATAGGTTGATATGTACCTGGATAGCAATAGAGTACAGCGGAATAAAGTAAACAACTCAACTCTTAATCCGTCACCAACACACATTCCATAATCTAAATAGCGAGATAGAAAGACAATGTCCACATAATACAAAATAAAGAGAATTACAATGTCCAAATATTGTCCATAAAATAATCCTTTTGTGCAAAAGAAAAGTACAACTGGTAACGGCTCCACAAAATAGTCTTCAAATGATGATCCTCGCCACACTACCTTCTAGTGCACGATACCTGTCAACCTGTACGCCAAAGCAAGAGTGAGTCTAAAGACTCAGCAAGCGACACTACTCATGATATACATATACAAGTCTTAGTGGTTTCTACATGCACTTTTACAATAAGAACACATAGCATGCTAGTCAATTCTTTTGTTTTCAACCTATCATGAAAGTTCTACAATTTTATACATAACTCATGCTTTCAGATTTCTAAATAAAATTCACCTATCACATGGTCTCTATTCAATTACTCAGGAACTTCAATCTTTTAAAGAGCTAAAACATGAAAGCTATCAACATGAACAATTACATACATGAAAGGAAACACAACTAGCATGGATTTCACGTAGTTTTAAACACATACACGAACCTTTTCACATGCTTTAGGTTGCTGATTTCATATGATTCATGGCTATAAATCTACACATGAGAGCTACAATAATACATAAAACACATCATGTGAACAAGTAATCAAGCTATCTTGCACTCATTTTTCACTAATTATCCCTAACATGGATTCTAGGCATTTATACACACATAAGCATGATAATGACAACATGAGTTTACTGATTTCACATGGTTCCAATAACACATTCTCACATTTTCGGTTTCACATGATTTCATACTTACTCATTCACATTGTTCACTTTTACACAATTGACACGTACCATGTTCACACTTACATAATTTACTCATTTCCACATCATTTTCTCTTCCACTTTCACTTATCACGTATCACATAGATTGCACTTACCAAGTGCATCTTGGGCACTTACCACGTGCCATGATCACATATTTCACACTTTATATTCATTTTTCATTACTTAAACAATTTGCCATGACACGTAGTCCTAACCACCAGTAGAGGACACTAACAATTATCTCATAGCTCGTGCTCATTCCTTAGCACAGCTCTCAACACAACTCATAACAACACATGACACAACCATACACAACTCATACACATACTCACCACCTAGGCAATACAGCGGTGAATCTTGGTAACTGCGCAGACCGGAGAAGCCCTCTCCACCCTATCCAGTGGTACTTGTCCACCTCCGGGGTTTTCCCAATGCCTTTGGGACAAACTTATATCACATGGAGCCTTCTATAGGGACTTTTCTATATACGGCTCCCGATGCCTCTAGGGTAGCAGTGTCACATAGGCACAACTTTTACACTTTTACACATTACCGTTTTACACATGGTTTTACATTTTTCACTTTGGATCACATTCACTTTCTCACTCACATTAATATCTCTATTTTTCCTAACATGACACTACAGAATTTCAAGAGTTTAACACACAGTAAACAATTAATCATGCTGGTTTTAGACCATAACCAACCACATTACAATCATATATATGCACAATTATCACATTTCACATGAAAACACATAACTTTTTATTTAATGATCCAATTGACCTGAAATTTTAACCACATGCTGTTTTCAGGTTCAAAATCATACCCTCAAATTTTCAGATTTTTCTGAGCTAAATAGGAATTACAAAAAATCAAACACCTAATTAGCATATTATTCACAACTTAAGCTAACATGGGTCTAACACATTTTGCAATTTATCCACTTACTGTTTTGCACAGAGACTACTATATATGCATGATTTTAGAATACAAGATCATCCTAATTCATACATCTATAAATCAATTACTACAAACCATTTTTGCATGTTTTTATTTTACCGAACCGAACTTATTTACAAGTTCTCGAGCATGGATAAATTTCTAAAATTTGCAAACACTATGCTGACCCACTATTCTTCATGATCACCGAAACTAAGGCATTCACATTAATCTAAATCATGAATTATGGATTTGCAAAATGGTCTACAAGTCATGCTCACAAGTTTACAAGATATCATTAACCCACATTCTCCATCACACCACATTCATCCACAACCACAATGCACAATATACATAGAGTATAAGGTGTACAATATATCCTCATCGCATAAAACATACCGAAATTAATGTACAAGAGGGACAGAACAGCTCACTGTTCTGTCCAGAAGAACTAGACGGCGGTCTCTGGCCGCTGACTCAGAGTCAGCGGCAGGATCGATGGACGCCAAGGATGAACTGGGCGTCCAGGGACCTTGCCGTCTACTCAGGTCTGTGCAGAAAACACAGACCCGAGCTTTGAAACATGGGTGATAGGAGGGTCTAGGACTCGAGGAAAATTCCACAAAATAACAAAACCCACCTAGACTCATACGCGGACACCATAGATAGGTCACTTGCCTTCTAAAAAAATCCTCCAAGGGATTTAGGCTCGGGAAGACCTCCTTGGGCAGTTCCAAGAAGTTGCAGAAACGTCTCCAAACGATCTCTCCTCCGGCTCCTGGATGATCTCCACGCCGAGGGGACGTCGGGAAGCCTTCCTTGTTGGTCCAGCAACCTCCTTGCAGCAGGGGGACGCCGATCAAGGTCTCAAGGGTCGGATTTGAGGGTGCTAAAATGGGTTTTTCTCACAGCTCACCTAGGTTTTTCTTTCTCACTTCTCTCCTCTTGCAAGGGTGAGGGAAAGAATGGGGAGAGCCATTTCGGGTTCATACCTAAAGAGGGTCTTTCTCCCACTCACTAGGTGATGGGACACCCTCAGAGCCGTTGGGGGACATCCCCAATGGATAGCTTGCCTTGCTTCAGAAGCTTGCAGCTCTGCTGCGCATGCAGGCAGAGAGATTGGCGTCCATATCTCTGGACGCCGGAGTTAGTGTTGGCGTCCAGGGCTGGACGCTGACACCACCTCAGCGGCCAGGGGTTGACGCCAATAGGGCCTTCGGCCAGAACCCTAAGTTATGCAGAAAACCATGCATGTAATGCATGTATACATGCATTATGTATATAGTAGGTGTATACTATCACACCATTCATTACACAAATTATTTACATTTAATATAACCATATGCACATTAATTATACCAATTAATATGTACATAAATATCTATACATACACAAGCATACATAAATATACTAAGATAAAATGTACGTAGACATCTACCTGTACGTACATGATATTTTACATAAGTATGACTCAACACACGGAAAATTAAATGACGAGAATTATGAGGGTTTCGCAAATCATTAGGAGGTGATATGATTTATGCTAGCTAGGAATAATCCATTCGATAAAATAGTCCTCGCATGCACACACTTGATTTGACATATATATAGTATACGCACACTGGTGTAGCCTATTTATGTACATTATGATTGAAATAGATGGGTACAATATGCGCACCGGTAATTTGATTAACTTACACAACTTTACCTAACATTGCTTAAGTATTACATGCATAGGATTTCTTAATATATACTATATGCATAATTCATCCAATTGACTATTCTCACCTAATCATCATAAAGATATATGCATGTTATTTATGAGGGGTATAGAATCCCAATATGACCACTAATTACACCTACCATGCTTGAACTCTTTACGTACATGAAATGCATGAAGTACAATGTACACATTAACTAAACCATGCAATAATAACGTTTACAACCAATATACATATGCATACGCAAATACACCAAGGTGTTATGCATGTAGAATTAAGTATACAATTGTCACGCATATAAGATAACATATATACGTATTTACACATATGTACTTACTTCATACCTTCCATACAAATTTCCATAAAATAGGTAGTATAGGATATTCTTCAATATTTAGATAGCACGTGCATAGTGTTACTCAAGTATCCTAAGTCAGAGATTCTTGGTATTCATAATACACCTTTAATTGTCTAGTTGTTCAGTTCCACATTAATTATCGTATACCTGTATCTATACGTATATATATACAGATATACGCACATGCTCATGTTCAAGGGAAGGATAAAATTTATAGTAGACACAATGAACTACGCACGCTAAGCACACAAGAAGCAAATACTCAACACACCATTCATATACATACGTATATTTATAAGGAGAATAAAAATCCGGGTCTCATAACACCACTGCTGCCAACTCTAAATCGTGGGTAGGGTAGTTCTCCTCATGCTTCTTTAGCTTCCGAGAAGCATAGGCGACGACCCCACATGCTGCATCAACACTGCACCCAAACCTAACCTCAACACGTCGGTGTAGACCATAAAACCTCCGCTATCTGATGACAAGGCCAACACTGGCGCTGAAGTCAACCTCGTCTTCAGCTCCTGGAAACTCCACTCACAGTCCTCAGTCCAAACAAATTTGGCCTCAAGTCCGGTCAATCTGGTCAACAGCTCCACAATCCTAGAAAAATCCTGGATGAACCTCCGTTAATAGCCTGCCAAACCTAAAAGATGCAAACCTCTGACACTGAAGTGGGCTACTCCCAAGACAACACTGCCTCAACCTTGGCAGGGTCCACTGTGTTAGGATCGGATACTCGGTGATGGCAAAGCTAGAAGGGGGGGTTGATAGATTTGCAGCGGAAACTTAAGCAATTTAAAAACTACTTCGGATTAAAAGACCTACTCAATTAAAACCCCTTTGATCTGATGTAATGTGTGAATAAATTAACAGTTAGTGTGTAGATGAAATCCCTATGCATGCATCTAGCGCAATACAATGCAAACCACAAATCAAACCACAGTGCACAAGGGATTTTAGGTGGTTCAGAGATCACACCACGTGACTCCTACGTCCACCCCCCACACAGTGAGGACACACTACTCAAGAACTGAGTACAACACACACACGAGCACACACGGCTCTCAACCACACACACACACGCTAGATCAAGTCCACAAAAGATCAGATCCTCTAGCCTTGATCTGACCAACACACCACACACACGTTGTCTGATGCAAACACGCAATCAGAACAACAATCCACACTTCCACAACATCCACGTACTGATCTCAAATCAGTGCACACACACAGATATATGAAAGTAGTGAAAGGAGAAGAGTTTAGAGATGAAGAATCAAATCCCGATGTAGATCTCTTCTCGTTGGTCGTCCAGAAGACTCCAAGCTTTGTCTTGACAAGTATCAATTGATGGAGAAGCTTGAACCACGGACGAACCGGCTTCAACTCCGCTTGGAAGGTTGTTCTTCTTTGTTCTGGGCAGAGAGATGAAGCAGGGCAGCAGGAAGAAAGCCTTGATCTTGACCTTTGCTTAGGGTTTTGGTATGGTGGCTCCTTGCTGCGAAAATAGCCTCATATGATCCATATATAGTGGTGTCCAAGCATAGAGAGTCGTGCTAAAAGGAACACCAAAATATAGATCATATCCTGGCCATTAGATCTTCCCAAAACTCGTCTGTCGACAGCCGACTTGCTGCTGTCGACAGATGCTGACAGGTTTGCAAGAACCGGAAGACTGGGCTTTCTGGAAATAGATTTCTGAGTGTATCTGTCGACAGGCGAAAATCATCTGTCGACAGATGCATCAGATGCACTATTCATCTGTTGACAGATGCACTGTCATCTGTTGACAGGTGCACTATTTCAGCAACTTGTCTTGTTCTTTTGCACTTGGATTTTGGGCTTTGTCTTGCATGGAATCTCACCTACATTAAAAGACATAATTAGTGAGATATAATGAACATATAAAACATGTGTTTCATTTGCATCCAATTGTCATTCTCATCATGTTTCACACATTCATAACACAACAATTTTGTCTTGTTCATGAAATGTTCATCATCAAAAACAAACATACCATTTGTGAACATTTCACATAACATCAATTAGTATTGCTCATCATCAAAAACATTTTAGCACTTGTTGTAACCCAACATTCCCAATATGAGAACCCAACACACTGCCACACACCAACCTGAGATCACGTTCCCGAGAAAGTGCACCTCCTTCAGCCAAAATTCGCACTTGTCGAACTTGGCATAAAGTTGGTGACTTCGCAACGCCTCTAGCACAATCCTCAGATGCTCCTCGTGCTCCTCCTCAGAAGCCGAATAGACCAAAATGTCATCTACAAAGATGACCACAAACTGATCTAGGTACTCACTGAACACCCTATGCATCAAATCCATAAAAGCTGCGGGTGCGTTTGTGTGCCCAAACAGCATCACGACGAACTCAAAGTGACTGTACCTCGAATGGAAAGCTGTCATGCCAATATCTGACTCTCTGATCCTCAACTGATAGTACCCCGATCTCAAGTCAATCTTCGAGAACACTCTGGCTGACTGCAACTAGTCAAACAAGTCATCGATCCTCAGCAACGGATAGTTCTTCACTGTTACCTGGTTCAGCTGCCTATAATCGATGCACAACCTCAAACTGCTGTCCTTCTTCCTCACGATCAGCACTGGCGCTCCCCATGGTGAATGACTCGGATGGATGAAACCCAGCTCAAGCAACTCCTGGAACTGGCGCTTCAGCTCACGCAACTCAGCCGGAGCCATCCGGCAAGGTGCCTTAGACAAAGACATCATACCAGGCAAAAGCTCAATGGAGAACTCTACCTCCCGCTTAGGTGGTAACCCAGGTAAATCCTCTGGAAAAACATTAGAGAACTCACAAACAACAGGCACATCAAAAATTGATGACCCGCTAGGCTCCAAGGAACAAACAGAAGCAAGATATGCTACACAGCCATCGCGGATCAAACGACGAGCTCTACAGAAAGAAATAAAAGGTCGATCGGTAAACCGGATACCTCGGAAGTAGAGAACAGGCGCTCCAGGTATCTCAAACCGAATGGTCTTTTGCTGACAATCCACCATAGCTGAGTGAGCCTCCAACCAGTCCATGCCCAGGATGACGTCAAAGTCACAAAGCTGCAACACGTACAACTTGGCCAGCAACTAGTGTCCCTAGACCTCAACTGTGACGCCCTCCAGGTAACCGAGAGAACACATATAATCACCAGACGGGAGATCGACCATCACATCACACACTGCCTCTTAGGAGTGTAATGAACCAGAGACTCGTAAAACTCCTCGGAAGCAAAGCAAAGAGAAGCACCGGGGTCAACCAAAACACGAGCAGCTCTACCAAGGATGGGCAAGGTACCTATAACCAGGTTCGACGCCTTGACCTGCTCCCTGGTGAGTGCCATCACACAACCACGTCCAAGCTCATGCTGCGGTGCCTGTTGGGGCTACTGCTACTACGGTGGCTGCTGGTGTTGGGGAAACTGCTACTGCTGCTAGTACGGCTGGAACTGTTGAGGCTACTGATGCTGCTGAAACTGCTGAGGCTGCAAATGGTACTTCCCTTGCTGCTGCTGACGAGGTGCTTGCTGCCGAGGAGGGAATTGGTACTGCGGTAGCTGCTGTGTGTACTGCACTGGCTGCTGCGGCTGTTAGATGTGCCCCATCAGGCAATCCCTCCTGAAATGGCCGGGCAAACCATAAGTGTAACACTGCCTCCTGCCTGCCCTGCTTGGCTCCCTGTTGAACTGACGGCTCCGCAAACCTCGACTGGCGCTTCTACTGCCGGCTCCATCCACCCCCGCGAGTGCTCATTTTCCTGAACTTCGAGTACAAACCGGAACTGCCTGAACTGCCTGAGCCCGAAGAGGAAGAAGTCGCACTGCCACGGCTACCTGTGGGACGCTGGTATGGTGAGGACCTCAAAGAAACTCCTCCTTGCTGCTACTGCTGCTGCTGCTGCTGGGGCTTCCAGGTCTCTCTCTCCAAGGCAGTGGCCTTAGCCACGACCTCTCCCAAGGTGGCACACATATGAGCAGTCACGCCCCACCTCAAATCTGGCCTTAGTCCTGAGATGAACCTCTCTGCACAAGCCTGCTCACTACTGGCAACATGAGGAACATGCCTCAACAACCGGACGAACCTCTAGTGGTACTAAGTAACTGTGAGATCACCCTGAACCAACTCATGGAACTGATCTCGTCTCTCACGTCGAGCATAATCAGGGAAGTACTCGCCGTGAAGGACCCCCAAAAACTGCTGCCATGAGATCTGATCCAAATTCTGCCCTAGAAAGTGGGTCTACCGCTGAACTCTCCACCACTCATGGGCTGGTCCCTTGAGCTGATACACTGCCAGTCTGACCTGGTTCTCCTCGGCGCACTCCATAGTCTCGAACGTGCGCTCCAACTCGTGCATCCAACTCTCTGCCTTGTTTGGATCATACTCGCCGAAGAACATCGGCGGTCAGAGACGCAAGAACCTCTCCAAGAGGGTGGTCCTGTCCTCAGTGATAGCCCTCCTCCTCCGACTGGCCCGGGTGCTCTCAGTACCCGACGCCTGCTAAACTGCTGGCTACTCCACCTCCAGATCTGCCTACTGCTCCGGTACTGTTGTGGGAGGTACTGGAGGCTGACCTCCCGCTGCTACCTACCCAGGCTGCCATGCTCCGGAACTGCTCAGCCAGGGGAAACCAATCTGCATACTACTGTGGCTGAGGCTGGTACTCCTGCTGCAGCTGCCCTTCTGCTACTACTACTGCCGCTGCTCCCTGAGGTTGTGCCACAGACTCCTCTGCTGACACCTCCTCCTGGACCTGCCCCTGTACAGGCATATCCGACTCATCCTACTGCTCTACCAGCTCTCTGACCTGCCTATGCCTGCGCGGAGCCATATCCTGCACGGCACACAACCAATAAGGTTAACGATACCAACTCGGGCGGCTAACAGTATACTTGTACTACTGTTGGGACTTCCTGTTGCAGTTTAAATCCACTACAAGTCTTGTTAGACTCTCGCTCTAATACCAACTGTAATGACCTCGAGAACCCGACCCTCGCCCAAGCAGAGAACCCGATTTTCGCGGTCGCCGCCCACGGATCCAGAGACCCGGAAGGGCTATAAACACAAGTCTAATAGAATATGTGAAGGAAATAAGCATCAACCGCTAACTAGGAGAACACACGCGGAAGCAGAAAGAAGAGCGAGACCGCTGCGCATCGCTCTAGGTACAGTCCCAACACACACTAGTACAAGTAAAGACAGGGGAAGAACAAGTCCCTTAGGAGCATACCCTGAGGGTGGCGTGCAACTGAGAGGGGAGACCACTGCTAGCTACGGGGATGACGACTACCGCCCGTCTCCTCTGCCCTGCCGCTGCTGAGAAGTCTCACCTGGTAAAGGAAGGGATGAGCTTCACAACAGAAGCTTTGTAGGGACTACCAATCACCTACTGGCTCTAATAGGTAGTCAAAACTATGTACTTAATTAAATGACTGCAATTATATCTTCTATTCTACCAAGGAAAGCGCGGAAGCAAAACTACTAGCTAACAACGGTACGGAGAACACCATAGTTGGAAACTCCTTAGAACATGTACGTCGTGACCACCACACAGCTGGCTACGTAGACAGGGGGAACCCTACCTGGACAAGAGACATTAGCTACGGAAAACACTACCACTAGTCAACTGTCAGGTGCATCCACTGACGTCTTATCCTCGCCCTAGGTCCAAACCTCCACGTCTCGTCAGAGTGAGGTAGGAACACTAAGTACACAAAAGTAACCGCCGTAGTCTGGCCGGACTACGGTCCCACTCCTGGCCTCTCTAGGTGGTTCCGGGGCCACAAAAAGCGAGGCAGTGAGAAAAGGACTAGCTAGACTGCGCCAGGAAGAACACCCAAACCGACCTCGGCGTCCTAGACCAACTACGAGAGCTCTGCAAATGACTCAACGCTGCTGTCCTAACCACCATTTTCCCCTCCGCTCAAGAGTCCGTGACTCGAGGATGCTCACCACCCAGAGTAGTCCCTCAACAGGTGCGCAGGGACGGGGGTCCTAGGCAACGGTAACACCTCTCTCACGGGACAAGCCCTCAAGTACTGAGCACCTGGCGAGCGACTAGTGTAGGACCGTACTAGGGAACTAGCAATGGTGCCACGGGTACAGTAGAAGCGGAAGCGACGAAGACTCCACAAAAACATGGAACTTCGCAAGACCTACTTGTCTCTACTGTAGTCGCGACGCAACGAACCGTCGTGACCATGTCGCGACACCCAAACATGTCGCGACACTGTCGCGACGGCCCAGCCGTCGTGACCTTGTCGTGACACCCAAGAGTGTCGCGATGATGTCGCAGTGGCCTTGCCGGTCACGACATCATCGCGACCTCTATAGTGGTCACGTTTTCAGCCGAGGGGGGTTCCGGGAAAATCCTCTTGGAGACCACCGCAAATCCGATACATTCACAACCACAAGGGGGAGGGGAGCATGCTAAACATGTAGGAAAGCTTTTAAATCATGCAAACCACCCTCAAACCCCACGAAATATGGATTTACAACGAATCTACGCTCGATGGAATCCTCACTCACATGAGCATGATCCTCACACTCCCACAACCCCAAACCACGAGAAACTACAATCTCAAGGGGGACGGGAGCATGCTAGGGCGAGAGGAGTCAAGGGTCCCTACCTCCAAGAGTAGAGCCGACCCGTTGGGGCCTTCACGTCAGAATGGCCACTTCCTCCTCACTCCAAGCTCCACGATCACGCCGCTTGCACGAACGGGGTGTCACCTCCCACCACGAGCACCTCAAGCATGATGGGAAACCACCGGAGAGGGGAGAACTCAGAGGAGGAAGAAGAAGGGGGAAAAGAGGAAGGAAAGGGGAGAGGGGGAAATGGGGCACAACCCTCGGTTTTAAACTGATGGGCCCCAAAACGCGACGGGTCGGCCCGACGCGACAACGAGCTTGTCGCGACGCCCATAGGCGTCGCGACCATGTCGTGACCGCCACCCACGGCGCGACCCCAAAAGGCGGTGAAACCTCAAAGATCGGGAGACAAGAATGCGACGGTTGACTAGGTCGCGTCAACGTTGTACGCACCTGACACCCGACAAGACCGTTCTGATAGATGGGACAACGGTCAAGTCTGTCAGAAAAGCAATCGCGTCACCTACAGACGGCGCGACAAGAACGTGACGGCCACCCTCATTGCGACCAGAGCGCGACAGCCAGGTGTGTCGCCACACAACCCTGTCGCGGCGGGCTCCCCCGTCGCGACCCTGAGGACGGGGCCAATGGCCCAAGGGGGCTGGGTCTTACATGGTATCTCATAGACTTCAAGGAAAACTTTGATAGATAGAAATTCCTTGAAAGGGTTCATATGATGTTCAGAATGATATACAAAGACATACCAGAATGGAGGAAGTAGTTTGCTGGGATTGTCTTTCAGTTGGTGCCCACCTTTTAAGGAAAGTACCACACTAGGTACAATCTCTGCAATAGTAGGGCATGAAGGTAGCATTGAAAGAAAAACATGCATACCAGTCAATGAGGGGATACAAATTGCTATACACAGTGATATTGTAATATAGTTAAATGACGATATCATAACAAGATTTGCCTTAAACCAAACAATAATAAAATTCATGCCATAATACAGTCCGTAGAAATGTCGACTAAATTTAGCAGTAGGTGGTGTCATGACAAACACCTAGTGGATCCATTTTCGATCTGGCCATTAATAAAATTCGGGAGCTCCTCCCAGGGCTGGATCGGTCCTATTTGCACAGGCATTGGTCCATTAGAGTCTGAAGACCCAAAGTGTCACCATTTTCATTTGATCATTCTTTTACTATGGTTCTGGCAGATCTCAAGATAACATTAATGATAAAGCTTGTACAATCCAAGGGTTTACTGAGTAGCACAAGAAGAAGAGATTCCTAGCACTACTGCTTTTGGGCCTATTTTTGAAGAAGAGCAACATGTCTCTCCACCACATATTGTGACTCGGCCAAGGACTCAGGGGGAGACCAGCAGCAGTGCATCCGATTTGATGGATGTGATGATGAAGCAACAAGAGAGCTTTTCCATTCTACAAATGCAAGTCCAACAAATTGATGTGAAATTTGATTTTTGGCTGAGGAGGTCCAGCAGATGAAGGACCTTCTGCTTCAGTTGGTGTGGCAACAGGGCACAGGTAAGTCTTCTACTCCACCCACTGCACATCAAGAGGAGCAGCAACCTCAACAACAGCAGGATCAAGAGCAACGACAGTAGCAACAACAGCAGCAAGAGTAGCAGAAAGAGTCTGGGGAAGTGTCTGCACAGATAGAAGTTCCTGCAGTTGAGCAGCAGCAGCAGCAAGAGCAGCAGAAAGAGTCTGGGGAAGTGTCTGCCTCTAGAGTCTCAAGATATAGAGGTAGATGCCGATCCCAATGTCAAAACCTTTAAGAGGAGGGTTAGAAGGAAACTCCATAAGGATGGTCAACCTGTCTTTCCTTCTCAGCCCTTGACCATTTCCTCTCCTCCCACTAATCCAATTCCTCCTCCTCCTCCTCCTACTACTACACCTACACCTCCAGCTCCCACTGCTGAACAACAACCTCCACCTCCTCCTTCTACTTCATCTAATCCTCCTCCATCTACCTCTCAACCAGAGGATCAACCTCTCTCTTTCATCAGTATCTCATTTTCAATGTATCCTTTGAAGTACTCTATCAAGCCTTCCAAGGTAACCATACCCACTCTTCACACTCAACCTCCTCATTTCTTTTCTTCTCTTCCTACATCTTCTAAACCTTCTTCTAGCAGATCCACTCTTCTTGCCCCTCAAATCTCTGAGCACTTGATTTATTGTATCTTCTGGTGCTTCTTGCTCAGGAGATGGGATAGGAACTTGCTCTTGCTGTAGTTGTGGTTCTTGTTCTTGTTGTGCTTGCTCTTGTTGTTCTTCAGGTACTTCTTCTCTTTTTCCTCATTGCCAAACTGTGGAGGTTGGATTCTGGAACAGTTGAGGAGCTCTGTGCCTAATCTGGAAAGATTTCATGAAAGCACTGTGGCATAGAGTCCTTGGTCCAATAATTGTGTGCCTTGCTCTCCAAACTGTAGTGGCTTCTCCTTAATGTAGACAGACCTATCTTTTCCTTAACTGCCACGGAAATTTCACCACTAAGATCAACTACAAACTTCTTGAATATAAGGGTCAGTAGAGGTCCATATGGAAGGGACTCCTGCAAGTTTCTAGATCCTGCCATCCTCTCCAAAATGATCGAGGGCAGGTTGACCCTATGTCTCTGAATAGCCCAAAACAACAGACTTCCATCTCTGGCAGTGATAGAAAAATGGGTGTCAGCCCTAGGAGTGATGATATTGGTGATTATGGAATGGATCAATCTTTTCTCTATAGACAATTCATTAGCTAGGAGTCCTTTACTAACAGACCCTAGATTCCTAATAATGCCCAATCTTTGCTTCTCCATGGGTACATCTTCACTAATCTTGTGTCCAGAATTGGGGCAATCTAACATTTCAACTAACAGCTCTTCAGAAACTGTGATGGTAGTACCCTTGACTATCCCTGTAACAGATCGTTCTGAAGTGACTTGGAGGGACACATAAAATGCCTTGAGAGCACCCTCGAAAGTTGGCTCTGCAATCTAACACAACTTCGACCAGCTCGATGCTGCTAGGGTTTCTTCTACCCAAACTAGCCTACCATGTAACTGGTTGAAATCTACAACCTTCCCGGGGCAGATTGAGGCTTTAGTAGATGAAAGGTGTTGGAACTATTCAGGAGTGAACATGGTTCCTTCCGGAGCCCTAGATGAGGCCATCTAGACAAGAACGATAGAGGAAACTGAGAGGGATGTCAAAGGAGATACAAAAATGATGTTTGGAAGTCAAGGAACCTACCTTTCTTCAGAGAAAATGAGAGATCCTGTAGAAGCTCCAAAGACGGTTCCGTCGGGGTGAACACCACGTGCGGGAAGAGGAAGAAGACGACAGGAGAGTCGGAGAGAAAGTTCAAACAAGTGATTTGGGGAAAAGGAGGAAAGGCCCTAATATAGAAATGAGAATAAGTAATGGACCATTGATGAGGAGATGAACGACTGAGATTAAATGAGTGAACTGTTATTGTAATAAATTCCTCTTTAAATGACAATTTAATAATAGTTTATTTATTTATTTATTATTATTATATATTATTTTTTTTATTAACATGAATTCCGACTTCATAAGCTCTGACTTTGGAGGAGTCGAAGTGCAGCCTCCGACTTTACAAAAGTCGCAGTACATAATTCCTGCTTCATTAGTAGACTCCAACTTTGTGAGAGTCGCAGCCTACACTCTGACTTCATAAAAGTCGCAGTTCCAAGACTTAGAAAAGATTTGCAATGAATTTTAACATACACTACAGAAATTTAGTCATGAATTTATCATTCATCACAGTAATTTAATCAAGGTTGCGCATACCTATTTCTCTTCTAATTGATGTAAATCTATCTTCAGGAAGAGGTTTAGTGAATATATCAGTTAATTGATTATCTGTAGAGACAAAATCAAGTACAATATCACCACTACTTATATGGTCCCTCATAAAATGATGTCTGACCTCAATATGCTTTGTTCTTGAATGTTGGATAGGATTTATGGTCAAGTTGATTGCGCTTGTGTTGTCACATAGCATTGGAATTTCGTGAAGTGTTTGACCATAATCTTCCAATTGATGTTTGATCCACAGCAGTTGAGTGTATCAACTTCCAGCTGTAATGTACTCTGCTTCTGTTGTGGACAAGGCTACTGAATTCTGCATTTTGAAAGACTAGGAAATTAAGCATCCTGTAAGAATTTGACAAGTACTACTGGTGCTTTTTCTATCTATTTTGTATCTAGTATAGTCAGCATCACTATATACAATCAGCTTAAAATCAAAACATCTGGGATACCATAAACCCAGTTTACTTGTGTTTATAAGATATCTAAAAATTCTTTTAACAACCCATTAATTAGTTATATACATTACATTCATTATATACACTAAATTATCTATTTTATTAGAAATAATAATAATAAATATTATAAAATTTATAAAATAAAATAGATAAACCAAAGAAGTATAGTATTCTTTTAGTTCAAGTAGTGATTGGTCTAACAGAAAAAGGATAACATTAACATGAGATTCTTTAGGATCAACTTGAAATCTAGCACATAAACATACACTGAAAATTATATCTAGTCTACTAGCAGTAAGATAGAGTAATGACCCAATCATACCTCTATAGATCTTTTGATTTACTTTCTTGCCAAGTGGATCACTATCTAACTTAATTCCTGCTCATGGGTGTTCCTAAGAGCTTACACTTGTCAAAACCATATTTGATAAGTAAATCTGAAATGTATTTGGTTTGACAAATGTGAGTACCATCCTTGGTCTGCTTGATTGCAACCCAAGAAAGTAATTAAGCTTACCCATCACACTCATCTCAAACTCACTTTCCATAAGGTTTTCAAAGAATTTGCAAAGTGATTCATTTGTAGAACTAAAAATAATATCATCAACATATATTTGTACTATCAAGATTCCTTCTGAAAATTTCTTAATAAATAGAGTGCTATCTACTTTACCTCTTATAAAATCATGTGATATAAGATAAGCATTTAGTCTTTCATACCAAGCTTTTGGAGCTTGTTTCAGACCATACAATGCTATCTTTAAATGGAAAACATGATTTGAGTTCTTAGTATCTTCAAAACCAGGTGGTTGCTCAACATAAACTTCTTCTTTTATGAAACCATTCAGAAAAGTACTTTTAACATCCATTTGAAATAAATTAATGTTGAGAGAGCATGCATATGCTAATAAAATTCTAATTGCCTCTAATCTAGCAACTGGAGCATAAGTTTCATCAAAATCAATGCCATCTCTTGGGAATATCTTTATTCTACCAGTCTGACATTGTTCCTGATGAACACTCCTGATTCATCCATTTTATTTATGAAGACCCATATGGTCTCAATAACTAGATGGTCAGAAGGTCTAGGGACAAGAGTCCAAACCTGGTTGCGTTGGAACTGATTAAGTTCCTCTTGCATAGCAAGGATCCAAGATTCATCAGCCAGTGCATCATTGATTGTCCAAGGCTCAATTTGAGAGACAAATGCAGAAAAATCACAGGGAATGTTCATACTTGTTCTTACCTTATCTTGAGGATCACCTATAATGTTTTCTCTTAGTTGATCTCTGTGATACCTCAATTCTCTAGGCAATCCTTTCTGTGGTTCTTCTTGTTGTTGAAGTTCTCAAGTGATGGATCTTCTTTTTCTTCTTCTTTCTCTCTTTCTTCAAGAGATGTCTGTTCCAGATCCTTGCATAGATCTTCAACATAATCTACTTCTTCTTCTATTATCTTAATAGAAGGGTTAGTCTCATCAAATAAAATATGTACTGTTTGTTCTACAGTTAAGGTTCTTCTATTAAACACTTTATATCCTCTAGGTTTTGAAATATATCCTAGCAGAAAGCCTTCATCACTTTTAGCATCTAACTTTCCTAAGTTATCTTGACCATTATTCAAAATAAAACACTTACAACCAAAAGGTCGAAGATGACTGATGTTTGGCTTTTTCTCCTTGTACGGCTCATAATGTGTCTTTTTCAAGATTGGTCTATCATGCACCTATTAATATGTAGCAGGCTGTGTTGACTGCTTCTGCTCAAAAATATCTTGGTAGATTGTACTCTGTAAGCAAAGTTTGGCCATGTCCAACAGTGTTATGTCCTTTCTGCTACTCCATTCTGTTGAGGTGTTCTTGGTGCAGAGAAGTTGTGTCTATTCATTTTCTTCATAGAACTTTACAAATCTTCATTCTTGAGTTCTCCACCATGATCAGATCTAATGCTGATTATCTAAAATTCTGGTTCTTCTGTACTATTTGCTGAACTTCAGAAAAGTGAAATGTTTCTGATTTGGCTTCCAAAAAGGATACCCAAGTGTACCTTGAGTAATCATCTACAGTTACATAGCTATACACTTTTCCTCCAAGACTTACTGTTCTTATAGGTCCAAATAAGTCCATGTGAATGAGTTTCAAAGGCTTGGAAGTTGTAACTACTGTTTTGGACTGAAATGATGTCTTGGTTTGCTTTCCCTTTGCACAGGCTGTACAGATTCCAGACTTCTTTAGTTTAACCTTCAGAAGACCTTCAACTAGATCATGCTTGATTAATTTCTTGATTACTGAAGTGCTTGCATGTCCTAGTCTTCTGTGCCATAAATTAGTTTCTTCATTCTTGGTGATTGCAAGACATAAATTCACTTCTTTTAATTCTGCTAGTTGTAGGGTGTACAGATTTTTAACTCTTTGTGCATCAAAGACTGTTTTTTCCATCCTTTTGAATAATGCACTTATCATTTTGAAATCTCACCAAGTGACCCTTGTCACACAGTTGACTGATGCTAATGAGGTTGTGCTTTAATCCTTCTACATACATGACATCTTCTATTAGATCATTTTCTTTTGTTCCTACTGTTCCACATCCTAACACCTTGCCTTTTCCATTATCTCCATAGGTGACTTGACCAATCTCATCTCTAAAACTTGTAAATAACTTTCTGTCACCTGTCATATGCCTTGAGCACCCACTATCCAAATACCATTCGAATGCTCTCAGGCGATCCTGTAAACAAGTTTAAGTTGTAACTTTTGGTACCCAAATTTTTTTGGGTCCTTGATGGTTAGTCTTAGGAATCCAACATAGGTATCTAGTTGTGCATGTGCTGACAGTGTGTCCTAACTAGTTACAGTGACTAAAACATAGATCAAAAGCATTCTTTACATGTGCAGTGTTTCTAGAGTTCAATTTTTGCTTATAAACATATTAATTTACCTTTCTAGATTTTTAATTTCCTTTTTTTTTTTGACAAATTTGAGAGTTGGATTTTTTTCAGGATAAATGATATTTTCTTCATTGGTTGGAGGTGTATATCCTACTCCATATTTTTTCTTACCAGATCTAGCACCTTTTAGTCTTACAAATAGAGATGTTTTACAGTTGGAAAGTTTTTCTATGGTAGCTCTTAAGTAATTATTTTCTTCTCTTAGTTTTTCTTCATCTTTCAGTTCAATACATTTGATTCAATTTCCATGATTTTACTATTTTTATTCTTTAAATCTTCACACAGTAATTCATTTGATCTTTTAGTTTCACTTAGGTTTTGTCCTAATCTTTGTACTTTATTTTTCAGGAAAGTATTAGATTTTTCTTGAGTAAGCAAGTTTAGCTTAACTATTTTATTTGTTTAACTATTGTTCTGTATTTTCCATACAATTCATTGAAAGCATCTTCAAGACTATTAGAATCGGATTCTGAACATGATGTAAAAGAAGTTTTAGAATTCATCTGATCCAGTCTTGCCATGAGGGGTAGATTTACTTTTTCTTCCTCTTCAGATTCTGAGCTTGAAGAGTCTGAACTTGTAGCTTCTGCATGATCCCATGCTGCTGCCATTGCCTTTTTCTTGTACTTTCTGAATTTCCTTTCTTTGCCTTTCTTCTTCTCAGATCTTTCTGCCTGATCCTTCTTCTTGAGCTTAGGACATTCAGATTTGTAATGTCCTGGTTGATTGCACTCGTAGCAGGTTGGTTCCTTCTTCTTATCCTTTCTGAAGAATCTCTTTGAACCAAACTACTTCTTCTTAGCAAGGATCCTTTGCAGTTTTCTTAACAGCATGGCTTCATCATCACTGCCATCTGATTTCTCATTTGAGTCTTCAGAGGAAGAAGAATCTGCAACTTTTAATGCATTTTGTCATTTTCTTTTTCGATGAGCTTTCAGAAAATCTTTCCATGTTGATTTCGTGAGCCATTAAGGAGCCAATAATTTATCAATAGAAAGTTGAGTTAAATCATGTGCTTCTTCAATGGCAGTGACCTTGGAGTCCAGACATTAGTAATGACCTTAAGATTTTTCTTACAGTTTCTTCATTTGTAAGAATCTTTTCTAGTGAACTCAGCTACTATTATATTTGAAAAACGATTATACATTTGAGTTATATTTTCATTAGGAAGTATTTTAAATTGTTCATACTGAGAGACAAGAATATCTATCCTAGTTATTTTACTCTATCAATTCCTTCATATGTAACTTGTAGTTTATCCCACATTTCTTTAGCTGTTCTACAAGTAGATAGTCCATTAAATTCTCTTTTAGACAGAGCACAACATAGATAGTTCTTGGCTTTGTAGTTTAGGGACATGTTTCTCTTATCAGCTATAGAGAGAGCAGAGGTAGTTACACCAAGCATGGTAAAATCACCTTGTTCTATTACTTGCCACAGATCAAAATATGTGCATCTGATGAAGCATTCCTTCCACATCTTCCAGTACTGATAGTCCTCACCATCGAAGAATGGTGGCCTTGTAACAGATTGACCTTCATAGTTGTGACCTTCAGCTGCCATCTCTTCTCAAATCTTTCGATTCTTCTGAGAAGACCTCACTCTGATACCACTTGTTGGATCAAGATGGCACTAATAATGTCCTAGAGGGGGGTGAATAGGACTTCTTGTGCTTTAAAATTTTTATTGAAAGTAGACAACACTAAATAAGGTTGTTAGTGTTTAGTGTAGTGTGTGAAACAAGTGTAAATTGGCGGAAACAATCACACAGATGCACAAGAAATTTTATCCTGGTTTGGTCCTTCCCACATGGAAGTCCTATGTCCAGTCTCCAAGAAAACCACTTGGGATTTCACTAACTGCCAAGAATACTTGGCCTTCTCTTAACCCTGAGAGGTATTATGAGCCCACTTGCTCCCAAGCAAGTCTTCCCTTAACAGGGGTACAAAGACTACTTTCAAAAAGGTCTTACCTTCACAAGAGGGGCACAACAGGAAACAAACCTCCTGCGGGTTGCACAAACAGAAATGAAAGACTGGTGTGCCTGCTCACAAGAATGAGCAAACATAAGGAATTTAAAAAGGATTACAAAAGGACTTTCAGCTCTAACACTTTCTGAATCTAACAAGGGTGGGTTGAAGAAAAGATCAAGGATTACAAATGCCACCCAACAAAAAATAAGACTTCTAAGGAATGGAGAGCCTGGAAGTTTTCGGACAGTGGAAGCAGCTCTCTATCTTTCAATTTAGTAGAAGGCTCGTGAAGGCTCTTGCTAGCAGAATGCAGATGTGAGTTGAATGTTTTGCTAATTGGTCTCACTGTCTCAGTGTATGTCTTTTCAAAACTTCAGCTTCTATATATTCTTTAGAATTCTTTAAGTTTCCGTTTGAAACTATCCATTGGAGATCTATCCGTTTAAAGAGTAGACATTGATCCTTTGGATGTGAGTGCTGTTGAGATCTTTGTTATCCAATAGTCCTTGAGCTTTTTGGCTTTCCAATGACTTCAGACTATGTTTGTAGCTTCACAGCTTCAAAGACAGTCTTCAATTAATGTTCTGTGAAACTCCATGCTGGAAACGTGCTTAATAAATGTTCTACAACAAAGGACAAGACAGAAGAAAAGATACCTCCATACTTTCTGAGGTAGGTGAGTTAGAAATATATATAAAGTATAAAAACCTCGGATGGACAAATGTTCAGTGCAATAAAAGATAGACAGACAGTTGCATCTAGAACGTAAGGTGAGGTTCTGACAGTGGCAGGTGAGCCTCTGTCAGATATCCCATGCGGCTGATAGTATTTACTGCAAGACAATAGTTGAATAAAGAAGACTAAACTTCTGAAAAAAAGCAAGAGACTATTTCGTATAAATATTTAAAATCTTTTCAAAGATAATTTTTGTGGTTATTTTGAATATAATATATCCTACCTAACATAATATTTAAATGATAGTAACCAGACAGAACATTATTCTGTAGGGTAAACAAGTATTATATATTCTGTAAAAGATCCCATAGGGATAACAAACATATTGAATAAATACAATCAAGATTTCATAGATTTTATGAAATAATAATTTTATATAGAAAATATTATCAATACAGTTGTTGTCAAGGAAGTCAGAGTCAGAAAGACATGTACTTCGACTCTCTTGGAGTCGGAGTTAAAAATAAGAGATACAAAAAGAACTTTGACTCTACAGAAGTCGCAGTAAGACTGATCACAGAATTTGACTTTTGGAAAGTCAGAGTGATAAGCATCAATCGGTCATACTTCGACTTCTGGGGGAGTCGGAATACAATACAGACTTCGACTTCTCCGGAGTCGGAGTGATAACTTCGACTTTTCTGAAGTCGGAGTGACAGTTGATCAATCAATACCTTACTTCGACTTTAGGAGAGTCGGAGTCTGGGCTTCGACTTCCAGGGAGGAGTTGGAGTCTAGACTTCGACTTCCAAAGAGTTGGAGTCCAGTACAAAGATGGTTCACACTTCAACTTTTCTGGAGTCGGAGTCCACAGTCGAAGTTAGTATGGTACATAGTATACTCTGTGCACTTAAGAAATTTCAAGATAGTGTGATACATAGTATGTACAAGTATGTTCTCTGTGATATATTCCAGTAGATTGTTTGTAGAAAGTCTTTAAAAGGTTTTGTCATAGCAAAATCACCATGTTAAAATAGTTTAAAATCTTAAACAATTTTCTTAAAGGATAGTTGCTCAACATAATGTTGATTTAAGATGTTTAAGCTAGATTAATGTTAGTAAAGCATGACTTAGGGTTAATGGTCAGTGATTAGTTAATTATTTATGTTGATCATCTTAGTTATGTTAAGTATGTAAGAATTATGTGGTTTATGTGTTAACAGTTGATGAGCAATCGTGGTACACCATGGTTTATGACTGCAAGGTTAGTGTTGTGATTGAACATTCAATAGTAAGCAAGCAATGATGAATTTGGTTAATGAATGGTAAGTTAAGGGTGTATTACACATTTAGTGTGACTCGTGTGGTTTGCTGAGTTTGGTGGTCTGGTGTTTACTCTAGAATACCTCTTTAGTCAGGTATCTCAGGTTCTCTGTGAGACAGACAAGCTTGTGTTTGGGGTTTGTCTCAGTACTATGTGTACCGTAGAGATCTGTGTTATCTTCCTGGACACTCTCACTCTTTTGTTTGTTGAGTAGCCGTCCGGCTGAGGGAAAGATGACAGTGGGGCAACGACTTGTGGTGTGCGAGTGTGTTTTGTTCAGTTGCTTGTAGCACGCTCATGGTTTGGGGGACAAACACCAGTAGACGTACTAGTCCCCAACTAGTCCCGTGCCACTTGCCTCACTCTATGGGCTCTGGAACCCATAGAGATGTGTCAGGCATGTGTGTGTGCAGCCTGTGTGGCTTGCAGTGGTGTTGGTTGGTCTCCACAGCTCTTTGACTAATGTTGTGTGTGGAGGAGCCACAGTTGAACCTTTCGTCCGTGGCTGCGAGATTAAGAGGTGTGTCAGGCATGTGTGTGTAGTCTGTGTGGCTTGTAGTGTGGTGTTGGTTGGTCTCCTCAGCTCTTTGATTAACGTTGTGTGTGGAGGAGCCGTAGTTGAACCTTTTGTTCGTGGCTGTGAGATTGAGTGGTGTTTTCCATGTTGGTTTGTCCAGGTTGGATACTGACATCATGAACCAGTAGTCGTGACCCATGTGGTAGCATCGTTCTTTCTGACTCAGCTTGTGGTTCTTGTGGTTTACTCCGTGGTGTGTGTGTGTGGTACAATTGGTTTTATACCACTAGGTTCTACAATTGGTTTTGTCGTTTCTGTAACGTTCTCATAATAGTTTATCTTTAAGATTTATTGAGTTCGAGGTTCCTAATTAGCAGTGTGCTTCTGGTTAACCGTACAGATGTGGTGATGTTGATAATTATTTATGTTTATTATTAGTTAATTGTTTACTTGTAGGAAGCATGTTGTTTATTTATGTTCATTAGAAAACATGTTTAGGTTTCAGCTTTGGTTATGTTTCCTTTAATTGTACTGTGAGTTGACCGGTGGATTGGTTTAGTGCTTTCTTTTGTTGTACGTGGATTATAAATGTTATTGTTGAGGAGTTTCCTTACTGAGCTTGTGACTTATGAGACTCACACCCCTACATCCCCCTTTCAGGTGCTTAGAGAGCGTGGTTTTGTGGAGGCGAACCTGTACCACCAGCAGTAGTGTGAGTTGTGGCTCCTGTTGTACACCTCGGGATATACCCCAGGCTTCTGTACTTTTCTTTTGGACATATAATAGTGTAGTGGGACAATGTAATTTTATGAATGTATATGAGATCATGTACTTTATCATAAATATTAATATAGTGTGGTTGTCTTTTGTATTTTTACTGGACGTGTGTGTGAGATATCCCTTGTGAGACTTCTGTTTGTTCACGGGAGGTGGGTCTAGATATGGAGTCTTTTTGGGCATAAGTATCTAGGGTTACTATAATGTATACCCACCCTATCTCTTTCTCTTCACACTCCCCAAAGTAGAATCGTCGGCGCATCTCCTCTCTTCTCTTCTTCTTCTCGAAGCCTCTCTTTTCCTTTATGAACCGAAGGTGCCTTCTTCTCCAAGCAACCCCTTCTTTTCTTTAAAAGAGGTCAAGGTAGAAAGGTCGGAGAGAGCTTCTTTGTAGCCAATGCCCACCTTTTAGAAGGCCCCTATAGGCCTGACCTAGTGGTAGGGCTGATCCCCTTTCGTTGGCGTTGTCCGAAGGATCATCATTTGAATGGCACTAGCATCAGTGGACATGATTTAATATTCGCGTCCGATACCATAGACGTCTTTCATGTTTCTTTTTCTCATGTTCAGACTACTGAATGGTAGTCCGCGTCAGGTTAGGTGGATGCATTTCATGTTTCGATTGTCTCATACTCTGACTAGTGAAAGTCATATGTGTCAGGTTTGGTGGACACGCTTCGCGTTCCAATTGCTTCACACTCTGACTATTGAAGGTAATCTGCGTCGAGTTAGGTGGACGCGCTTCACATTCTCATTGCCTTATACTTCGACTGCTGAAAGTAATCTGTGTTGAGTTAGGTGGATGCGCTTCATGTTCTGATTGCCTCATACTCCGACTACTGAAGGTAATCCGCGTCGGATTAGGTGGATGCGATTTGCGTTCCGATTGCCTCATAGCAATCGATTACCTTAGAAAGTCGTCGGCTCTAGTGGACGCGCTTCACATTCTGATTGCCTCCAAACAACCGACTATCTTGGAAAGACGTTATCTCCAGTGGACGCGCCTCATATTTCGATTACCCTCAAACAACCGATTATCTTGAAAAGGCATTGGGTCCAATGGACGTGTATTTGAGCTTTCCATTTTTGGATTTTGATAAACATCCAAATCGATAATATTCATTGTGTAGTCCTGACGAGATTCGATTCTTACCATTCATCATCATCATTTTTTTCCGTCCACACTCTGTTAGCACTAATGTACATCCACAAATGAAAATAATAAAAAAAGCGATGGCCAAGTGTACGGTACAATAGTATTTTAGATATTGTACAAGTTAAAGAGTGGCTGGTTAACACATTTTTCCTTCATAAAGCAATTTTGACAAAAGTGATTAACTCACTGTGAGTTATCTCACATGCAAATAAATTAAAAAATAACTTAACTTAGGGTGTGTTTGATTACACTTAATAGGTGTCTATTGTCTGAAATGCTAAATTTTTAAGATTTTAGACTGTTTGATAAAATGTCTTAAATTATGTCTTAATTAATTACTTAAATCTGAAATACCACTGAATTTTTAAGTTAAGAACAATCACTTTTTATTTTTTAGATCTTTTTCCGACGTCCGACGATCACCGATTCCGATGGCGGTTTTTGACCGGCAGTCGGTGGCGGAATCCGGCGACCGGCCGCCAACGATCTCAATTTAAAATTTTTTTTATAACTATTTTAGGTTTTGAACCCAACACCTCCATATTAGAAGTGTAATATGTTAACCATTACACCACAATTCAAATCTTGTCTAAATTAGTTATCAAACACCTCTTATATTATATCTTATATATATTAAGTTCTTTTTAAATTTCAGATTTCGAATATAGATGAGATATAATATTTAAGACTTAAGTGTTAAGTTTTATCAAATGCCACCGTAGACTAAGTTTAGTCATGAGTTAAATTAACTGTAACTCAATCTATTTCCAAACACTCCTTCGCTGCCCCTGGGTGATGAACAGGGGGAGTCTTATTTTTGGTCAAAAAGGTAATTTCATGCACCCTCGGACCCGTTTTGATAGAAGGTTATTAACCGTGGATCCATTAATCAGAAATTACCCCATCCTAGTTTACACGCTTCACTAGAAAAAAAATAAATTTGGATAGATTATTTTTTCCTCTTGAATCTAACTATATTCTAATTAAAAATAAAAAAAATTATATTTTTACAAGGTACATAAATAGAATAGTATTAGAATATTAATTTAACTTTTTTAAACCCTTTTTTACAAAGAAAAAAAAAGTTAACCCTTCCTACCCCACTTCTCTTGATCCCAGAATTAACTCTGGGTAATTAAAAATAGCGTTGGATAATGTTTTCCGCCTCTCCAAATTTTGGAGAGTAATTTACCGGCCTAAAGATATCCCGAATTTAACTGGAAATATCTCTGATATCAAAGTGTCACAGACTAAGAGAGACGGAAGGACACCGCAATCGGTTCAACGATTTCTCCAATGTATCCGGTCATGTGAAGCTTCTAATCAAGCACACAACTAGTGCAACGCCTTTGGAGTGAATTGAAGGTGTGAAAACGTATATGCCGCGAAGAAGCGAAGCAGCGGAAGAGACAAAGGAGAGACAATTCGGATCCAATTTTAGCCAACTGCAAGGGGACGACGTAGGAAAGGGAGCAGAAAGGCAAAATTGAACAAAAGTAGAGGTGAAAGTCTTGACCAAAAAGCAGAGTTCTAGGGAGTGACAGAGAAATCAAAAGGGGAACTAATGTACAGGAATGAACCCTATGTGATAATTGAAGAGAAATGCTTTGTAGACGTTGGGACGGTCAAATACGCCAACGTGGAAGGACCGAGTTCGTTCCCATTCGCCCACGTTGCGCTCACGTTGTGAAGCTGCCATCTCACTTTTACCCTCCATGTCAACAGCCATTAAAAGCGCGTCACTTCTCGTTGTGTTATTCCGAGGTTCTCATGATGACACCGCCGGCCTCACGAAACCGCGATTTCGCTTCTGAAATTTTTAATCCCATCTTTGCCCTTCCCGCCCCCTTGTCCACACTAATCTGACAGGAAGAGCCCACGATTCCCTCACCGCACAAAATTTGCAGATGACCATCTTGCTCGTGCTGTCTTGTCCCGGCGGTGCTCTCTGCAATTCCAGCATCTTCTTCCTTCTTCATTGTGTTGTCTTGCTCATCCATGGCGCCTAAGAAGAGTCTACTAGAGCGATTCCGTCGCCGCATTACTGAGTATACAGAAGAGACCGTGGAGGAGCAACCGACGACGCTCCACCTGGAAGCAGACCTGCAAAATCCTTCAGCTCCAGCACCAGAAGTACCAAAAGACAAAGGACCAAGGGGGGCATCCCAAGTGAGAGGTATGTTTCGTAGTCTTGTAATGTGTTTCCTAGTGACAATAGATCTGTTAGAGTGACAAATATGACATTTTCTGATGACAATACCTTTTTTTAGTGACAAACAGAAATTTTTCTAGTGACAAATAGGAGTAATGCCTTACCAGTGATAAATAGGACCTTATTGATGAGAAATAGTCATTTGTAGTGATAAATATAAACTCTCCCAGTGACAAATAGGAGTAATGCCTTACCAGTAATAAATATGACCTTATTGATGAGAAATAGTCATTTGTAGTGATAAATATAAACTCTGTCAGTGACAAATAGCTCTTTCAGCTGATCCAGTGATAAATAGGACCTTATTGATGAGAAATAGTCATTTGTAGTCATAAATATAAACTCTCCCAGTGACAAATATAAATCAGCTGATCCAGTGATAAATAGGACCTTATTGAGTCATAAATATAAACTCTCCCAGTGACAAATATCTACTGATCCAGTGATAAATAGCTTCTTATCAGTGATAAATAGGGAATTCCCAGTGACAAATACCCATTTGTAGTGACAAATAGAAACTCTGCCAGTCACAATTAGAAATCTGATGATCCATTGACAAATATCTCCTTGTCAGTGATAAACAAGGACCTTTCTAGTGACAAATAGCCTTTTGTAGTGATAATTACCACTATTCTATTCAAGTGACAATTACAATTCTTCTATGCAAGTGACAAATAGATGAACACCAGTTATGCATAGGGCCTTGTAGGTGACAATTAGCCATTTGTAGTGAGAAATCACAACCTCTGCTAGTAACAAATACAAGTAAAGAATCAGTGACAAATACCTCTTTGTTAGTGATAAATAGGTCATTCCCAGTGACAAATACCCATTTGTAGTGACAAATAGAAACTCTGCCAGTCATAATTAGAAATCTGATGATCCAGTGACAAATACCTCCTTGTTAGTGATAAACAAGGCCCTTTCCAGTGACAAATAGCATTTTGTAGTGATAATTACCATTCTTCTATTCAAGTGACAATTACAATTCTTCTATGCAAGTGACAAATAGATGAACACCAGTTATACATAGTTTTGTTCTCTCATTCTTTTGTTGTGTCATTCTACTGTTGACAAATGGTTTGCAGTGAGAAATAATTTATTGTTGTCTCCTTATTCTGTTTTGATATTTCTATTTCATTGTAGCTAATCCTCCAATCATGAAAGCCCGCTCTTCAATGGACATTTATATAAGGATAGAGATAAAATGGCATTCCGGGAATGCCATAAAATTATAATGAGGAGCACCCCATTTTCTTCTTATGTGGACAATACTTCTGGTTGCTCCTTTAGCATGAGGATGTCAGAGGACATAATCAGCACCCATGTTGGTGGGAACATCTTCTTGCTAGGGAAGAAGGAGGTCTTGTTTACCGTTGAAGATGTTGGCATTATCTTGGGATTGCCCAGCTGTGGACATCCCGTCCGCCATTATGGAAGCACGAAGAAAATGTCTAAGCTCCATGAGCGGTTTGGGATGGCCACAAAATTTGATCGGAAGAAGGTGCATTCGCTCATCCAGGAAATAGTAAAATCAGATGATGAAGCAGATGTACAGGACACAGTAAGGCTGTGGATTGTTCTATTTGTCACTAGTTTTCTTCCATTTGTCACTTAGAGTTCAAAGCTATTTGTCACTAGAATCTCCTATTTGTCACTGGGAATCTTGTATTTGTCACTGAGAATGGCCTATTTGTCACTGGTTTTGTTCTATTGTCACTAGTTTTCTTCCATTTGTCACAGAGTTCATACCTATTTGTCACTCGGAATCTTGTATTTGTCACTGGAATCTCTTATTTGTCACTGGAAGGGTCGTATTTGTCACTTCTTTTCTTCTATTTGTCACTAGCTTATATACATTTGTCACTTGGAGTTTTCTATTTGTCACTGGGAATCTTGTATTTGTCACTGAGAATCTTGTATTTGTCACTGGAAGGGTCATATTTGTCACTTCTTTTCTTCTATTTGTCACTAATTTACATACATTTGTCACTTGGAGTTGTCTTCTATTTGTCACTGGGAATCTTGTATTTGTCACTGGAATCTCTTATTTGTCACTGGAAGGGTCGTATTTGTCACTTCTTTTCTTCTATTGTCACTAGTTTACATACATTTGTCACTTGGAGTTGTCTTCTATTTGTCACTGAGAATCTTGTATTTGTCACTGGAATCTCTTATTTGTCACTGGAAGGGTCGTATTTGTCACTTCTTTTCTTCTATTTGTCATTAGTTTACATACATTTGTCACTTGGAGTTGTCTTTTATTTGTCACTGGGAATCTTGTATTTGTCACTGAGAATCTTGTATTTGTCACTGGAAGGGTCGTATTTGTCACTTCTTTTCTTCTATTTGTCACTAGTTTACATACATTTGTCACTTGGAGTTGTCTTCTATTTGTCACTGGGAATCTTGTATTTGTCACTGGAATCTCGTATTTGTCACTGGAAGGGTCGTATTGTCACTTCTTTTCTTCTATTTGTCACTAGTTTACATACATTTGTCACTTGGAGTTGTCTTCTATTTGTCACTGGGAATCTTGTATTTGTCACTGGAATCTCTTATTTGTCACTGGAAGGGTCGTATTTGTCACTTCTTTTCTTCTATTTGTCATTAGTTTACATACATTTGTCACTTGAAGAAATTAAATTATAAATTAATTAATCTATTATATCATATCACAAAAATCTCCCATTCTACCCTCACGTAAACCCTAAGCCGCAACACCCCTTTATGTTTCACACATCATCCGCCCCGTCAGGCTCGCCCCATTCACCATCTAGGTTTTCAACGAAGCTTGTCCAGGAAACTTGCTCAGGTGGCTTGGGAGCCTTTGCTGCACCGCCTTAGGATTTCATTCTCAGGTAATCCTTCTGCTCCCATTTCCCCCTGCTCCCGTTCCCACTCCCGTGCGACCCCCCTGGTGGCGCATGCTTATGCTTCTGCGATGGATGTTTCTCACTATGAGTCAGCTATTTTGTTAGTTTTTTTCCTTTCTTGCAGTGGTGGGTGGCAGGGTAGACTGGTAGATATGGATCGTATTCCAGAAATTTTTACATTCAAGAATGATGCGTATGTAATTCCTATGCATAGAGGTATGGAACTTTGTAGCATATTTAATGATGTTTGCAGAAGGTGGACACTTTTGAGAGATGAAGTGGAGTTAAAATGCCACATTCCGGAGATGAGTAGCTCATTCATGAAATGTTAAGTGGAGTGGAGATGATATTGATAGAATAATTGACATGTATGAAATCCTCGGATAAAAATTGATTAACATCGATGTTAATGTGTCCTGCTCGAAGGAGAATGTAACATTCAGGTCAGCAAATGTTTGAACTTTTGATATGCTGTAGCTATTTGTGTTTTAACAAAAGCCATATTTATGTGGTATCAATTTTATTTGCAGAGCATTTGGCGAGCAATCTTCTGGCAAAATGGGCTCTCCAAGCCAGTCTGCAATTTCACCTCCAGCAATGAGATGTATGAGAGGACATGGTTATTGCACTGTCAGAACTAGCAAAACAGAAAGAAATCCAAACAGAAAATTCTACACATGCAAGGTAAGAGATTCCAGAAATTTTAATGTATAACATGACATGGTATTACATGACATAATATTTCTTGTGGTCTTTTATAGGATGCGAAATGTGATTTTTTCATGTGGTGTGATGAAGTGCAAAAATTTGTGGATTCACAAATAACTTGCGGGAAAGATGAGAACGTGAAATCCCTAGAATATCGAGTTGCCAGATTGGAGGATGATCGCAAGGATTTAAATTGCATTGTAAACAAAAGTAAAATGGTTGTAAAGGTTTTACCAGAGGCATTTTCATATTTGAACATTGTGGATGGGGATGATGGGAGTGAGAGTGACTAGTCGTAACATAACAATTAGCAGAGGTTTTACGAGAGGCAATTAAATTCAGATGTTATTTTAAATTTTTTCAGTTTCTACTTGTAACATAACAATTAATGGTTCAAATCTAACCATGCATTACAATGACAAATGCACGATTTGTATAACACATGATGATTTAAATAGTATCATGCATAATAATCACAGTGACAACTGACATGCAGTACATAAAAGAGAATTGTTCTTTTAAAAGAAGTTTAGAAGTCATTGTGTTGCAAAGAAAGATACTTCACCAACTTGGTCATGGTTTACAACATTGGTGTTTGAATGCACTTCTTGGAAGCTTTGCTTCGTTTTCTGATTTTTTCAAGAGCAGATGGTATCCGTTTCTCACGTTTTCTTCCTTTTGTTGATGCTCTTCTTGGATCTTGTACATGACAATTCGATGTAGAATCTATTCTTATGTTTGACATAGACAACCCATTCATGGACTCCATTACTCTCCCTAGAATTTTGGGTATTTCAGCTACTGCAATATCATAAGCTTCCTCTGAGCAAGAAGCTGCTTCAGCCACCTTCATGAATCTGAATATCAAGTTGGTGTACCGGGAGGATGAACATTTCTTCTCTCCTTTTGAAGATCAAATGACTGACATGCATGTCTATACCTCATATCTTTGCACCATCTTTGCAAGAAGTACTTGTTTGGTATACTGTCAATTCCTACATATTGCAATGCTAGTAAGGCATGTCGGCATAAGAACCCCTTAAATTCAAAGGATTTACAAGAGCATTCCACTTCTTGTTCCTGTTTTTGGCAATTGACTGTGTATTCTTTTTGCATTTCCATACATATACCTTTCAATTTAACACGTTCAAATGACTTTACTCTCAACGTCAACTTACTTTCATCTTCACAAATACGCTGTGGGTGACAAGCAACGACCTCTATCAATTCTTGCTGGAATTTCTGAAATATAGACCTCGTATATATTGCGGCTGCTTGTTTCTCAAATGGTGAACAAGTTTTCAGATATGCTTCTGTATCCATGGACTTCAAATCTGCTTTGTTTTCTGCATCAAACCTGCTTTCAAGTGCCACTGTGTATTTCACAATGAACTCAGATAAGGTAGTTTTTGCTGTGACAAATCCATCAAAAAAATGATTTATACTCTCACTTCGTTGAGAGGTAGACATACCTACAAGCATAAAACAATGTAAATATAACAGATAAAGCAAATAAAAATAGACAATACTAGTGAATAATAACTTACCAACAAAGAATGTGTCCTTCAAAAAATAGGTGCCCACTTTCTACGGCATTCATACAAACTTTTCAGCCATTCATTTTGCATGGCAATTTCATACTTTGTTATCAATTCATCCCACTTTTCTTCAAAATAAAAGGTGGACGATGTGTCATAAATGCAACTTTGGAAGTCATTCATGAAGTGTGGATTGGAGACACATATATGACCAATTTTTTCCGATACCTTTTTCATTATATGCCAAAGACAAAAACGATGTCGTGCCGTTGGAAACACTTGAGCTACTGCAGCCTCCATCAAGGTTCGACGCATCGGCGAATCGGGGCGGATCGGGTTTTTCCTGATCCGCCACGATCCGCCTGAATCGGCCGATTCGCATGAGAATCGGATGTGAATCGGTCCGATTCGATGGGAATCGGACGAATCGGATTTCTCCTGATTCGATCCGATTCGGGCGAATCGGACCGATTCGATCCGGCACGCCAAACCCTGGCCTCCATAGCCTTGTCTTGATCTGTGATGATTGCCTTGGGGTGAATGCCACCATTTGCTTCTAGCCAACATTAAAGAGCCATACAAAACTTTCAATTTTCTCATTGCTTAGTAGTGCACATCCCAAAGAATAGATTGACCATGATGATTTACTCCCACAAATAGTGCAAATGGCATTTGATATGTGTTTGTCAAGTATGTTGTATCGAAACAGATGACATCCACAAAGTATGTACAAGATGTTCTAGACCTACCATCAATCCAAAACACATTCCTTAATGTACCATTGTCATTAACCGCTATAGTGTAAAAGAATGTTGGATCCCTAACTTGCATTGCCTGAAAATGGTTTATCATTGTCTTTGCATCACCCTCCTTCAATTGTGTTTGCCTTTCTTTATCAAAAAAGTTTCTACAGTCCTTCTCTGTCCACTCCAACTGTCGGATGCCCCCCTTTCTTTTGCCATGGCTGAAACAATATTGGATGTGGAAATACCAACACTACGCATGTTCAGAATCTCAGCTTTCTCCGGGGTGCAAATTTTACGATGTGATCTCAAATACATAGCAGCTGTAGGATGAAGAATGTGATTATGCTCCAAAATTACATCATACATTATGTAGGTGTTTGTGTCTTTGTCATATCTAACCCTCACCGATGCCGTACATCCAATCTTAGAAGAATCTTTGTGACTTATCGTTTCTTTGCCCCTTCTAGATTGACCACAACGATGACAACTGAACCTCTTGTAAATAAACACATCATTCTTTCTTCTACCGTCAGTGATTGTCATGCCAATCCTACTCGTTTTGCATAGACATTGTAGAATTTTTGTGCATCTGAAATAGTTTGGAAAATCATGCCCTCAAAAGGTTCCAAATTTTCTGATTCTCCCTTATCATTATTCAAATCATCATCTACTTCGGGTGCTGCCAAATACATTGAAAGAATAATAAAACAAGTTTAGAATTATTCCCGTGTCAAATAGGTTAACATCAGTGACAAATAGATAGATTTTGATTGACAAATACATTCTTTTCAGTGACACAGAGAAAGGAACCAATGCCAAATACATTACTTTGAGTGACAAATACAAAGATTCTAGTGACAAAGAGAGAGAATTCCAGTGACAAATAAACAGATTGCAGTGACAAATAGGACCAGACCAGTGACAATTAGGACCAGACTAGTGACAAATACATCAGACCAGTGACAAATAGATAAAAACAGTGACAAATAGAAAGATTCCAGTGAGAAATAGGAGATTCCAGTGACAAAGAGAATGATTCCCAGTGACAAAAAGACACATGAACTCCAAGTGACAAATGGACGAAAACTAGTGACAAAAAGATGAAAACCAGTGACAAATAGGTCCATTCCAGTGACAAATACAAGATTCCCAGTGACAAAAAGACACATGAACTCAACTGACAAATGGACGAAAACTAGTGACAAATAGAAGAAAACTAGTGACAATAGATCCCTTCCAGTGACAAATACAAGATTCCCAGTGACAAATAGGTCCCTTCCAGTGACAAATACAAGATTCCCAGTGACAAATACATCCAGACCAGTGACAATAGAAGATTCCAGTGACAAATACATGCAGACCAGTGACAAATAGAAAGATTCATGTGGCAGACTCAAGAATTGCAGTGACAAATAGAAATATTCCACTGACAAATACATACAGACCAGTGACAAATACATTCCTTTCAGTGACAAATATAAATATTTCAAAAAACAATAGAAGAATTTTACAAAAAATAGAAAATTCCAATGACAATTAACTAAGAGTACATAGCATTCAAAAATAATGGAAGAAGTACAAATGACAGTCACAAACAGATACATATCCACTTACAATTGCAGACATGTGCAACATCCTTATTCTCTAGATCTGGGCATCCCAGCACTAGTTCGTTAACTTCGTCATTTCTCTCATGTTCAACATCATTGTTCCCTAAATCAGGGCTTGCAGGCACTGATTTTATTTCGTTAACATCGTCAATAATGTCATGTATAACAGATCTCACTGGTTCTTCAGAAGGTCCTCCAAGAGTTTGTTGTGCTTCTACATTTTCTTCCGGAGGTACTTCTGGGCTCTGATAGAGTACTTCTGCTCTCTTGTCATCGTTCCTTGCATGCAGTGGACCATGTGCCGTCGGGACGTAATGCATGAACGACGTTGTGTATGGCGTCATGAAGGGGTATAACAATGGCCTATTTATCATCTGATAAGGTGGCATAAATGGTATACCTACCGGCCTACTTATCTGATAAGGTGGCATAAATGGTGGTGGCATCACTCTCGCCGGCTCAGTACACTGCATCTTCAAATTCTCCCCAGAGCTGGACTGACCTGTAATCTGCATGGCATTACTCTTCTTAGTAGTCATGGATGAAGAAGATAGAACGAGGAAGATCACTGGATTTGCAGAGAGATGATCACTGGATTTGCAGAGAGGATGGTAGATGTTTCGTGGGAGAGGAAGGTTGTAAATTTCGTGGGGATGTTGCAATGGAGGAGACTCTTCTTTCAGATTTTTCACACGAAAGGCGGAAGGGCAAAATTGGGTTTAAAAAATTCGGAAGCGTAATCGCGGTTTCGTGACGCCGCCGGTTTCATGATGAAACGTCTCGGAAAGCCGCAACGCAGGCGACGAGCATTAATGGCGTATGATGTGGCTCCCTTGCAACGTGGGCGAATGAGAAGCCACCCGGCGAATCCAACATGGCGTTTTTTACGGTATGAACGTGTACAAAGCATTTCTCTAATTGAAATCCCTCTAAAGGGAGACCTAATTAACCTTTTAATAGAAGGGAGAAAAGTTCTCCCTTTGATTGAGGGTGGGTGGTGGGGAGGGGAGGCACCCTCCCAGTCCCAGATGGTTTGGTTGGTGGAGGCAGCAGAATGGGGTAGAGCAGGTGATACTTATATGTGAAAGAGAGAGAGATGATATTACAAATATTTAACGAGAGAAATATTTATTTTTAAAACAAAATATTTAACACAAGTAGATGTGAGTGAGCGCCATTGTTATATTAGTCAATTTTTTTTTTTTACTCGAGTAAGTACAAAATATTTCTCGTCCATTAATGACACGGGAAATTGTGAGACTTATGAGAATGTCTCTGTTTGTAAAGTCTAGTAACTAACTAAAGTTAGGGACAGTGCAGCTCTGCTTCGGACTCTGCCATGTGTTCTCAGTTCTCTCAAACTCGGTGGGAGCAGAGCGCCGTGGGTGGACGTCGCTTGCAGCACCAGGACAGAAACACATACAACTCGAGCCATGCAAAAAGCCACGGCCCTTCCCTTTCCAATAATGGAATCCCGCCGAGGGAGCCCCACCCGTCCCGTCCCGCTCTTGTTTGCTGTTCCCAACCAGAAAAGGAAACCCAAGTACTGTGGCGTGGGGGGTGGGGTAACAGGCAGGGGACAGAGCCGAAATCGACCGCCACATCTCTCGCTTTCCCCCCGATCAATGTCTTTCTAATAATATTTAAATGTGTGGGGATACATACTAATACACGTGATCACAAAAGTAAGAGGGAGTTGAAGAGATAAGATTTTTATACTTTATACTTAAAATATATTATTATTTTTTATAAATCATAGGTGTGTTACATGTTCACTAATTCATATTACGCACATTTTGTAAAGAAAATATCAATCGTACCTCTATAAATGAGGTTCTATTCTCAGATATCAAGAAACGGATTAAATGAAGTCTTTTCCTTTTCTTTTCTTTTTTTGAAACTATGCGGGCAAGGGGAAGAGAGCACGAGCAAATCTGTTCTCCAAATCTCATCTTTGGTCACTGCAACGTTCCTTGGGCACTAATAAAGATCTCTTATTTGAGATGGAAATACTCTAGACTACTCAAAATATATAAATATCTTGAGAGAAAAACAATTGATGGTTAAATAATCCTATGCACAGTTGAACGTACCTGTGGCCGCACAGTAAAATCTCACTATGTCATGGTTCTTCAAGTCATCTCAATGGTGTGACCCGGTTGCGTCACGTCACGGATCGGTACAATCCAATTAGCGGTAGATCATTGTGATTATTTTTTTCCCCTCCACATCTGATGTATTCAAGAGATTTAAATGATGTCTAATTGAGATAAATTTTTAAACATAAACTAATTAGAAAATTATACAAATTAGAGTGATTTTAATTTAATATTTTAAATTAAATTTTATGAAAAAATTATCTCAAAAATTATTAAGTCGACTTAATCTCAATATCCATATATCAATAATTTCTGATATTTATATGATTAGAATCATATATTTTTTGATAATTATGGTGACTTCAAATTTGATTTTATTTTCAAAACCAGATTCGTCTCGTTGAAGTGCGCACAACTAAAGATAGTATCAGAATTATATTAATAATATAAAAATATTTTAAATTAAAGATAATTATATTTTATGTAAGTGGTCATGTCTTACGTATAATTTACTATCTCTTTCAATTTTTAGTGTTATATTAATATTTTATTATAAATTTTAAGACATTATAATTTTATTTCTAATTTTGAATTCTTGGTGTTGACTTAATTAAATATATTGATCATATCATAATATTATATAATGATCACATCAGAGTTCGTGGTGGTGGTAATGTTGACCGGCGTAGATTTACTGCAGTATGATATAATACCCTCCAGTCCATATAGTAGTATTAAATGATGAATCTATATGATTTAGCAATCTATCGAATCCCAATAGATTTCTCGATATGGATATTGATCCATCAAAAATTTCATCAATAATTCTATTTTTTTTGTAGTGGGGTGGACTCCTCTCTAATAAGACTTAAAGGCCTTAGATGATGTCATATTAACTCTCCAACTTAATTGCAAGATCTCTATTAAGAAATTTATTGTGAACATCTGACAAGAAGAAGACCCCTCTTTCGCAAAATCGCCTTAGTGATGGAGGGATACAAAGTTCGTATGTGACGATCTAACAAATAAACTTGCTCAACAACTATACTAGTTGGTAGACTTCTCAGGAATGTCACCATACTAGTTGGTAGAGTTCTTTTCCTACTCGAGCTTTGAAATGACTAGTCCGAGTTGTTCGTAGTTTGCTGATTTAATCTATTTAGCATATTCTTATATGGAGTGTTACAATCTACCACTCTTATATAAGCGATGTCCTCGTAGCTGCAGTTCACATATAAAACACAGTCAAATCCCAGACAAACATGACTCTAGAGGTGGCTCCCGCTATGTAGCACTCTGCGCCATTATGGTCTCAAGAGGTGGCTCGCATTGCGTAGCACTTTGCGCTGTATGACACTTAACTCCCGCACTTCCAATTGGGGAAGGCTCTGATACCATTTGTCACGACCCAATCAGCAAACTGCCCCAACAACCATACTAGTTGGTAAACTTCCTAAGAAGGTCAACCAATCTAAGACTACTCCCAACCGAGCACGCTTAACTTCATAGTTCTTTTTCTACTCGAGTTTTGAAAATGACTAATCCGAGTTGTTGGTAGTCTGCTAATTTAGTTCATTTAACATATTCTTATATGAAGTGCTACATCATATCTAATTGGAACTTTAATTGACATCTACTTCGTATACTCAGGACGTCATAGATCACGGTACTAGATGATTGTGTGGGGTTGGCTTGAATGACTAAATAGAGTTTCTTATATTTTTTAACATCTCTTTATGATGTTATTATATTTTGCTAATTTTCTTTTGAAGTTTACTTATTTTACATATTGATCGAGTTACAAAAAAAAAAAAAAATCAAATAGGTCTCTTTCCCATCATATCTTAGCAGTACAGTACGCTACGATACCGTACTGTGGAGGCGTTTTCCTGTTTGGGCCGGAACCAAACGAGCCTACACTCAGAAGAGATGGAAGACAGTCGTCGGTAGCGGACGGGAGCCTGCAAAATCAGAACAGAATCAGGAGGACCCGGTTGGAGAACCGGGGAGAGCCCTCCGATGCCTAAGTCAGCAATGGATTCGAAAAGGCATAAAGGAATGAGGGTTCTCTTGTGTGGCTCACGCGAGGGTAGTGTCAGCGTTCAAGATGTCATACCTCTGCATGAGAGCCTACCTAGGCCCTTTATAGGTAATGATGGAGAAGAACGTTTCTTGAACGTGCCTGAAAGGGCACGTCGGTTGGCGCCTTTGGCGGGGAGTTATGCGTTGGGGCACCCATTGGGGTGCTAAGTAATTAATGCACCTCTAGGATGTGGGGCACGTGGCCTGCAACCATTATAACTGTCGTGCGAACGTGAAGAGGCTGCTCGGATGCCCTTGGTAGAAGGCACCGAATAGGCAGCATGTTAAGAAGGCCAGACCAGCTATTTGGTGCACGCTGCCTGGGCGATACTAGTGCCAGCGGGACTGTGGCACACTTTGAGCAGGACCTGTTCGGCAGGTCGGGGCCTGGACCGAACAGGTTGTGGGGTGTTCGGAGGCGACCCTTGTTCGGTTAGTAGTAGCTGGCCCGAACAAGGTGAGAGACATCCAGAGACGTGAGCCTGGGTGCTCGGTGGCGTTCGAGCATCACGATGGTGTCCTGGACCTCTGAATAATTCCCAGGAACACATGGCGCCCTGCGGAAGGGCCACGTCCATCAGATGGACCCTGGTGGGCCATGACGGGCCATGATGGGCCTAGGTGGCTAGGAGTAGCCACTACACGTACCATGCCACAAAAAATTAATATGGCACAGTCAATCCGCGCGATATGGCGAATCTTAATCCTATGTTTTACTTTCTCTTGTCTCTAAATTTTCTCTTGGACAACTTGCTTTCATTTGCAAACTGAGGACTTTCGATTCATCGGTCGTACTTTTCATCACAGTGTCATCTTGGACGTTTGTATGTTTAGGTTGATTTGAAAGCTTGGCCGCATGATTATTTCTTTGTTAAAACTTGATTTTAGATATCTTCTCATGTTTAAAATAGGAAATTTTGTTTGCATATATATAAACCTCCTTACAAAATTAGTAATGTGATAAATTTTCCTAAATTTGTATTTGCACCTACACCCTATACAAAATATCTTTAAAACTCTCATTGTAACAGCATGACGGATGTCAAGAACATGTTTAGAATATTTTTTTTTCACTTTTGTACATATACCCCTACTAAAAATGATGGTGATTGAATATTTTAAATGTATTATTGACTTCTTTCATAGAAGGTTGTAGTAAGGTATCCGAAGATATTTTATATACGTGTAAATACAAATTTAAAAAGAATTCTCTTACAATTAATCTTCTAAGAAGTGTGTATATGAAAAAAACATTCAAAATACTTGTCATGCTATGTTAGGCATATCTTGAAGCTAATGTTGCAATAAATAGTAATAAGTCATACAACAATTAAGAACCCACCGTCGTGATGGCGAGACATCTCCACCCAACTCAATGTGGAGAATTGAAGATGCAGGCAGGGCAGCCATCTAGCCGCCGGTTAAGGCAAACTATTCTTATCTTTTGTTTGTTTTGCTGTAAATTTGAGATTCTAAAGTCCTCGGTTTTAAAATTGGTGTAGTACTTCTTTGATTTTAAAATGGAAGTCGTTTGTTTAGAGGAAGTAAAAGAAAATATTTATTAATTTGATGCAATGTAAATATTTTATCTCTAATTTTAATTTTTCCTGGACATAGATCAAACAAGATAATAAAATCTTAGAGCCAGATAAATATTTTAAAAATCTAATTTAATGATACTGCCTTGTAATAAGATAGATAATATCAAGATTGGCCGTGCCCTACCGTGTTAGGACTCCGGTGAGTCTTGATATGGTCGAATAATTTAATATAATATTTTAATATTAGTTTTTATTATTTAATATTCTTTTTATTTAATCTATTTTTTTTATAATAGACTCCATCAGCCGTACCATATCAAAGCGACTTCAACATTGCCAACACCCACGTAATGATATGAGATGAGTTTACTAGTATAATTCGTCCCAACCCCCACGTACGTAATGCGTTTGAGTGGTGTTTAGTACAAAATGACACATGCTCTGCGTCATATGAGATTCTCCACTAGTAGCGCGGGTTGAGAGGGAAATATTTAGGGTCTATTTAGTTGTATATAAAACAGTTTAAGAGAAAAATAATTTTTTACCGAATATTTTTTACGTGAAAATAAAAATATAATTATCTATTTAGTTATTAGAAACATATAAAATTGTATGGAGAGGTATGAGATCTTATGATCCACGTAAATGAGAGAGAGTCATATATTCATTGTGTATTAATATTATTTATCAATTTTTTATTTTATTTTATTTTTTATTTTTAATATTTTTTAAAAAATAAAAAATTAGATAACTAATAAAAATAAGTAATTTTGACAAAGACAATTTAAAATAGGAGAAATAAAATAAAAAAACAATTTGAATGAATAGTATTTTATAGATATTTTAATAAAAAATAATAATTAAATTAACTAATAAAAATAATTAAATTTAACAAAAATTACTTAAACGAGTGGAAAAAAAATAAAAATATAACTTACGTGAATTGTGCCCAAATCATGTAACTGTAGCACCTGCTACAGCCGGCGCAACAACATTTGAAAAATGGCATCTGCGTAATTTACGCAGATGCCAAAATTTGAAATTTGTGTGATTTAATTTTTTAGATTTTACTTTTTAGTGGTATCAAATGATATAAAAATTAATTTTTTTCTGAAAAATATTTCCTAACTCAACTTTTTCCCTCAAACAAACAGACCCTATTATACCTTGGCGCTGTTGGGCGTTAGGCAGCGCCCAATGCAAGACATGTCAGCCAGATAAATCATTTATCAGGACGCTCTCGAGCATCTAACATCACTCTTGTTGAGATGGGTAGGGGCGTCCAAGAATGGATCCCCGGACGCGGGGGTTTGTGTTTCCTGGGCGCGGCCCCGCGGGGGTTTATGTTAGTTGTTTAGTGGTCTTGACCATTAAACTATCCAATCAAAAAAAAATAAGATTCTCCACTCTACCTTTTTCTGATGCAGTACAATTGTGTGATGTGAGCATCTACAAATAACATAACCAGTAACTGATGCTGTACTAACTTGTTGGAAGCTATGCACAACATGGTCTTTAGTACTGTAGTTAATATAAACAGTACCCACTTGCTTGGTACGTCTTTATTGAACACCCGCGGCATTAGAATTAGAGACGTAATTAAGTGGGCTCCGTATGGAGCAGGACTTTTTGTTCTCTCTCTCTCTCTCTCCCCTTTTTATGTCTGGAGCTGGTAGCGATAGATGTTGCCGGACAAATCGCAAGTATTTTTTTTTTTTAGGAAGTAAGATTTTTTGTCCGGCCCACAACGTCCGTTCTTTGCACATTCCAGACACAAAAAAAAGGATCCCGTAGTGCATTGACATTTTAAGTAGCTTAAGAATACTCCAACATTTTTTTAGGTAGGTTTATTCGCTAAAATACCCTCCTTACGAGGTTTTTTTGTAGAGTTTTCCATCTTATTTTTGATATTTTTTAATAATCTTGATACATCAGAATGCCTGCAAAAATACCTATATCGTTATCGTCCATTAACTTTTTTGTTTAAACCAACCCTTCTGCTATATACCTTGTCAGGCAAATATATATTTATATATCTCATGTTGAGTAGTGATATTCTAGTTATACCCATGGGCTTCTACTACTAGTATTATGTTAGTAGCTAGGAGGAGAAATACTTAATACACTTTACTGATATATTTTTAGTACACTTCGAGTTATTTTTATTAGCCAATATATTATTGATACATGGTGCACATTCAATAAGAAAGCTCAAAGATGCACCGCATCTGACCATTATAAAAATGCCATAACCCATCGAGAAGACGAAGTAACCTGTTGGGTCGCTATCTACATGGAGTAGTGTTCTCTAGATTGCTGGTTATTCTTATGTTTGAGTACCTTGTGGGTTGATGTCCTCCATCTGTTGTTTTTATTTGGGTTTCATCCCAAGTTATGTGATCCTTATGTATCTCTAGTGTTGCTCCCTTTAGTCACTGATCAAGCTGATCGGCTTACTACTTGTAATTATGTTTGGTTTTATATGAAATAGTGGAGCCTCTGCTAGCTCCCCCCTTTGTTCCCCCCCCCCCCCCCCCCCCCCAAAAAAAAACCTGTTGGAAGCTAAGGACCTTAGCTGATCGATTAGTTATAACTCTTATCCAGAAGTACGAGGTCTCGAGTTTGATTTTTAGGAGAGACTTACTTAATTTACATGTAATTTTTGAGATGTGTAGATCTGAAAATTTTTAACCTGAGCAATACATATACACAGAAATTAAGAGTAACCCGATTTCAACTCTGAACTTCATAAACACTAATCCTTGAATCTGCATAAGTTTCATAGGACAGGGTTTTCTGGTTACAAAAAAAAATGTTGGAAGCTATATACAAAATGGTTTACCCACTTATTACTGGTTAATATTATATATATGTATTTATTTTTTGATTGGATGTTTTTTTTTTTTTTGATAACGAGGAAACCCCGCCCTGTGTGGCATTGTGGGCTCAGGGATTGGTATTCGTGAACCCCAAAGTCAGGACTTGGCAGCTCCTACTTTCCGTGTACCTGTATTGTCCTTACCCCACTTGACCAGGAAAACCTCGGATTTACACACCTCGAGGATGCATATAAATCAGGTAAGCCCCCCCCCAGGAATCGAACTCGGGATCTCTTGCTTTAAGCAAGAGTTCTAACCGATCGACTCAACCGGGGTCCTCTTGACCAGAAAAACCCCGGATTGGATGTTAGTAATATATACCCATTTGGGTTGCGGTACATCTTTATTAAATACATGCATAAGAATTTAGTGACATAGGCGATTGTGAATTATTGTGTAAGACCGAAGCCGGGCATATAACCGAATAACCCCTTATCTGTCCTATCTGTCTTGATAAATAGAGAGTTATTTTAGTAATCTGGATAGTTTATTAGAACCGTATCAGTAATAATTATTGATAAGTTATTATAACTCTATCTCTCCTCTTAAGTACGATAAAGCTGTCAGCTCTGATAATTTTATCTACCAAATTAAAAATATTATAAACTAAGTTATTGTACCATGAATAATTTATCTACGGATAAGTTATTAAATTATCTAAGGGGCCCTCATTCCGGGCGCTGGTAGCTTCAAGATAATATTAAACAAGCATATAACATTTTAAATGGGTTTAAGAGTAGTCCAATTTTTGTTCCTACTCCAAAATAGAATGCTTTGGTGTGTGGGATTAGGAGACAGAGAGATAGAGAGGGGTGGTACAAGGAATCCGAGGTACACCGAAGGGAAAAAACAAATGAGACAAATAGGTGACGAGTAATACTTGCTGCATATTTTTCTTATAATTGATTTATATAAAAGTGATATGACTGATAAATGAAATAACTTTATTGAAAGATAAAAAAATATAAGACTCCCAAATTATCTTGTTCTTATATATTGCTATTTTTATATACATCAGTTATATAGAAGTTGAATAAACTACATACAAAATACGTGAGTATGATGCTATATACATAATTATAAATAATGGGACATCATTTTGAACGCATCAATGAATTTCTTTGGTGATTGAGACAGCAAAAGGGGAGCCTGGATTCTCAAAATTCCCTGGTAAATGAAAATATCTTACTTTTTTTTTATGATTGAAGATGTCCTGTTTTCTTCATTTTGAACTTTTCCAACAACTTAATCATATATATAATGATATTGTGACCCATATAAATATGTGGACTTAGGGTGTCAACCAGATCAGATAAGCTCAGAGACTCGTTAGGCCCAACACGCGTTTTGGCGGACTTCTACAAGATTTGTGCTCGATTGATAAGTTTTGGCCCACCTCGACCCAGTTTGTTCTTGAGCTGGGCTTGGACTTACTGAAGCCCAGCCTAGTCTGACCTCAAAACATTTAACCTAATTCTTAATCCTCATTGTATGCAAACTGCATGTTTGGAAAGTAAATTTATGATGATTTATTAGGAAACAACGTAAACTTACACAATTGAGAACGTAAATACGAATGCTGGCGAAATGTGCTATTCTTTTGTTGGTACTATACCCAGGTAGATTTTGATGTGCTAATATGTATGACATCAAGTAAAAATAAATAAAAATCTTTTAAGGTCCTGACGTTTTCAGACTGGGTTGTCTTGTTCTACACTTTTTAAAAGATTTTGACCGTTTATTAACTGAAAGAGTAAAACGAAGGCGAACATAATTGATCATTAATTAATTCATACACTTTTTTCATACAATTATTTGCATGCATTTTTTACAACGAGTTTTGTGGAAGAATTTTCATACACTTTTTTTATTATTAATTTAAGAGCTAGATCGAGGTACATGTGTAAAAAACCTTTCACTAATCATTGGACAACTTTGCATCCCACTGAATCAAATGCATCATCAAAGCAATAGCGAATCAAAAACACTTGATATATATAAGAACAAAGTCTCCTCGTCTTTGCTAAAATGATCATGTCCGATCTTTTGACAATCTGGCCAGTTGAATACTCTATGTTATTACATATATACATTACAAGATTACTGCACATCTAAAACACTTGTTCTACTTCCATGAAAGCAAAGGAAGTACAGGTGATACCAGGTAACAAACAACTAATGAACAGATCAAAGTGTCTGATCACAAGAAACCCCTTTTTTGGTTCTTTCATTAGAGGTCACCCACCATACTCTGTTCACCCAATCTGGAACTCGGACCGGCACAAGGGGCAGGACTCCATGTACTATATTACTGCACATCTAAAACAATTATTCTACCTCCATGAAAGCAAAGGAATTACAACTGATGATATCAGGTAACAAACAACTAATGAACAGATCAAAGCGTCTGATGATCACAAGAAACCTTTTTTTTTTTTTTTTACTTTCATTGGAGCTCATTGGAAACCACCGTACCCTGTTCAGTTGATCCGGAACTCGGAGCGGCACAAGGGGCAGGACTCCTCCTTGTGCAGCCACTGCAGCACGCACTCGCCGTGGAACCGGTGGTGGCACGGCAGCCGCTCCACCTGTGCCCCCGCCACAAAGTCCTCCATGCAGATGGCGCACCCGTCGGCGCCGCTCCCCTCCTCCTCCGCGTACACCTCCATCTCCAGCGCCTCGATCGGGTGCCCCTTCCCCGCCGGCGGGAGCGCGCACTGCACTGGCCACCACCACCGCACCCAGTCATAGGATAGCAACGTGACCGTCTCGACCTCCACCTCCACCAGCGCGCTCTCCCAGCAGTTGTGCACCGCCTTCCTCGCGAACCGGCGGAGGGCGTCGCAGACTCCCGTCCGGTCCACGGGGTCGTCGTACCTCCTCCCGACGAGGTCCTCCAGCAGGTCGCGTCGGCGGAGCACGAAGGTGGGGAGACAGGCGGGTTGCTCGTCGTCCATGGCCATGAACTCACACTGCCTGTAGATCTCCGCACGGGCGCAGCCGGGGGGGCGGGTCGCCCACTCGTACTTGAAGCGGTGCCGCATCGCCACGGCGGCCACGTAGACACGTCCCCCTTGGCTTGCCTCTTCGTAGCCGGGGAGACCTCGGATGGCGGTGGCTGGGACGGAGCGCCCAGAGACTTTGACCTCCGAGCTCTGCAACACAACGTTGGGATGCATAGCTCTTGGATGAATGGAAGAACTATTTCTGTGTTGACAGGGAAGAGGCCAGAGCAGTACCTCATATATATAGAGGATGAGGGTTCCAGAGTCGTGCATCATTCTATCTACCGATCGCGAGCTTTGAGTCCGACTCCGACCAGGACTTTGTGAAACTGGAAGGTTAGATCGCTACCCCTTTTTCTATCGTTTTCGGACTCGGGTTGCCTTCTTTCATGGGTAGACCCAAATAGCCGTTGCGTTTTCGAATGTGTTTCCTTTTCCAGATGTACGTAGTACCTGGAGGCTGGAGGGGTTAGCCCTACTCTTAACCTGGCTTATGTCGTTATTAGGGAAAAAAAGAAGTAGTTAATTAAACGGTTTTCACCATGGTTAGTGGTAGTGGGATTGGACCAGATTCCCCAATACCAGTATGAACCGCCGAATGTACTGATCCGGTTTAGTCCGGCTCCATTCAAATTTTAATAATAATAAAAATAAAGAAGTAAACTTAATTTACTGGACGGACCGTATAACATGGAACCGCAAGGTCCCAATACCAGTAGGGTTCGGTTGTAGGAGACCGAACCTTTTTTATTTCAGTTATTTTTTAAATATTTGTGATGAATCTTATAATTTGTGTACGTACCTCTCATACATTTCTATTTAGAATTAATGGATGCCCTCTTTAAAGAAAATTCATGTTGTGAGTATCTTTTTCTAACTGCATATTCAAATTAGCGTATATTACATATCTGCCCTTGGGAAACGGTACCTGTGATGTTTTTCTTTTTAGCACATGCACTATGGTACTTGAGACAACACATAATTTTGAGAAAGTAATCGTGATACATGTTTTCTTCCTCTAAAGACCATATTGTTATGAAAACAGTGGGATAAGGCATAATGCATGGCGATTCATCAACATATAAATCAGTGCAAACCACATGGTAAACACAATAAAAAGTAACATGTACATAGGCGCATCCCACAAATACAAATATAACATGAGATTACAGATAATAAGCATGGCGATTACAGCAAAAGGAAAGCGCGAAAGACAACTGTGGAGGCGTTCCATAATGGAACTCGCCTTAGAGAAAGTATCGCCCCCACTATACGGTGCGATGGGGTCCGGCGACCTTCTCCCAGGGTACAACCACGAGACACGGAATCGGTCTCGCACAAGATCGATTCCGTAAAGTGAAAGCTATATATAAACCAAATCCTCCACTACGAAAAAGCTAGGGCAGGAAGCATGCACCGAACACCGGAGAGAGCATCCGACAATGACCGCGACGGCCTGAACACCGGAGAGCGACGGCGAAGACGCACCCGGACGGGAAGGCGACGACGGAGCGCGGAGACCTCGCCGGTACGGGAAGGGGCGAGAGAGAGAGCAGTAGGGTCGCGAGCGGTTCCTCCAGACGAAGAGTCAACAGGCGTTTCTGATTTTCGGTAACCACGATTAGGGAGACCCTAATCACTATATGAGACGCCTCATGCCCGCAGAACCCAAGACAATGGGCCGGTTCAGGGAACCGGTCTAAACAGGCCCAATCTCTCCAAGAAAAGGGGGAAAACGCAAAAATGTACCAAGGCAAGTCGGCTGGACCGCGTCATCACACGCGCGCGCCCGCCCAGCCCAGCCCGGCCTGGCGGCGCGCGTGTGTGATATGGTCTAGCATAACTCCACCCTTGTCTATAAGACATAGTCCCATGGACATTAGGGGTTATGAAGCCCTTAACTCCTTAGGGGTATCCCATGTGGGACTAAAGACCCCTCACATAAGGACAACATAACATAACTTTTGAGGTACCTTTTACTTTATCAAACTTTTGTGTTTCTTTTCTCCCATTCTTATAATTGCCCCTCCTAAAGCCACTTTTTACCCAACATTCCCCCACAAACACAAGGTTTGATAATGAGGAATAAACAAGAGGATAAACATACCATGCTTTCAGTAAAGATACCTTTCGGGTTTGAACCTTTACCTAAGTATTCCAAATCTGACTCCCACAGAATCGAAGTGAACTAAGTCTTGAACTTGATTCTTTAGGGTGAGAGTTGTCAAAGGAAACAACATGATATAGGTTAAGATAGCAATCGTAAAGGTGGCGCATTATGGCCATACGCCCTTTCCTGTATTATAAGTACATTTAGGAATAACCCAATTCCTTAACTGCGGCCTCACAGTAGTACTTATTTAGGTGGGCTTCTCCAAGGATGCACTGCTTACATCCTGCCTTACCAGGCTTGAACCCATTAAGAGTATACAACTCAACCTAATCTTGCAGTCATAGGCACTAGCTTTAGGATTCAGGGGAGGAACTCAGATGAGATATCTAATAATTTGAGTGTCTACCAGTTCTCTCAATCAGCTTGTTATTACCACATTGAACCTTCTTTGTAGGATCTCTACTCAGATAGGTTGGGTTGCTACTGAAGGAGAATTCTGATGGGTTTCAGTCCCATCCCCATCCTAAATTTCTGGACTTGAATTTTATTCAGTCCCTTAGTCAGAGGATCAGCTGTGTTGTCCTTGGTACAACAAAATCCACAGCCATCACTCCCTGAGACACTAACTCCCTTACAGATTTCAATCTGAGTTGGATGTGTCTCATTTCTTTCTGATTATACTTTGAACTTTTGATCTTGGCAATTGTAGTCATATTATCACAATGCACAGAGATCGCAGGTATAGGCTTACTCATCAAGGGAAGTTCAGAAAGAAGACCCCTGATCCATTCAGCCTCCATACCAGTAGTGTCCAAAGCACACAGTTCAGCCTCAAAAGTAGACCGAGACAAGATGGTTTGCTTAGTCGACCTCCAGGCGACAGCACCACCTCCCAGGGTAAAGACATACCCTGTGACACCATTGCTCCCTGAGTTTTCAGCTATCCAGCTTGCATCACTATATCCTTCAAGGACAACAGGGAATTTCCCAAAATACAAGCCTAGAGTCATAGTACCTTTCAGGTACCTTAGCACTCTATCCAAGCCTTCCAAGTGAGTGTGGTCAGGACAGCTAGTGTATCTACTGAGTTTAGACACTGCATATGAAATGTCAGGTCTAGTACAGTTTGCAAGATACATTAAGCTTCTTATTACTTGGGAATACCGCAATTGAGACACATGAATCCCATTCTTATTCTTGCAGAAAACTCTAGAAGGATCATAGGGTGTAGAGACAGCTTTGCAATTCTGATAGTCAAATTTCTCTAACACTTTCTCAATATAATGAGACTGAGAAATAACTATCCCTTCAGCTGATCTAGTCAGCTTTAGTCCTAGAATTACACTAGCTTCACCCATATCCTTCATCTCAAAGTTTCTACTCAAGAATGATTTAGTCTCAAGTATCATTCCCAAATTGTTGCCGAACAACAAAATATCATCTACATACAGACATAGGACAACACAATCATCACCATTTATCTTGTAGTAAACACATTTATCAGATTCATTGATTTAAAGCCAAATGACATGATAGTCATGTCAAATTTTTCATGCCATTGCTTAGGGGTTGTTTCAATCCATATAAGGATTTAACAAGTCTACAAACTTGTTCCCACTACCAGGTGCTGTAAACCCTTCAGGCTGATCCATATAGATCTCTTCATCAAGATCACCATTAAGGAAGGCAGTCTTCACATCCATTTGATGGATGGTCAGATCATATATGGAAGCCAAAGCAATCAGTACCCGAATTGTGGTAATTCTGGTACAGGGGAATAGGTATCAAAATAGTCTATCCCCTCCATCTATTTGAACCCCTTAGCAACTAACCTAGCTTTAAACTTGTCAATGGTCCCATCAGGATTTAACTTCTTCTTAAAGACCCATTTGCATCCAATGGTCTTAGAACCAGGAGGAGGATCGACCAACTCCCAAGTGCCATTAGCGATTATGGAATCCATTTCGCTCTTTATGGCTTCCTTCCAATGTCGTGCCTCAGGAGAGGCCATGGCATCCTTGAAGGTAGGAGGATCACCCTCGATTTGGAAAGCAATAAAATCACTTCCAAAATCCTTGGCAATCTTTTGTCTTTTACTCCTTCTAGGTTCTACTTCCTCTTCCTGACTATTAGAATCAGGATGAGAGTTGGATGCACTTCCCCCCACATTTGTCATCCTTTCCACATGATCTGGAATGGATGAAGATGTGGATGGCCCAGTCTCAAAAGACACAGATTGAGGTAAACCAGTCTTCATGGGAAACACATTCTCAAAGAATGTAGCATCACGAAACTCAACTATGGTGTTGACATCTATGCCAGGAATCTCAGACTTAATCACTAGAAACCTGTATGCATAGCTGTTTTCAGCATAGCCTAGAAAGACCGTGTCAACTGTTTTAGGACCCAGCTTTTTCCTTTTGTGTTCAGGGACAAGTGCCTTAGCTAGGCACCCCCACACTTTAAGGTATTTCAAGCTAGACTTTTTATTTCTCCAAAGTTCATATGGACTACTATCTTTATGTTTTAGGGGAACATAATTCAGAATACGGCAAGCTGTATTCAATGCTTCCCCCCACATATAGTTAGGTAGTCCTGAACTCTGCAGGAGAGAGTTGACCATGTCTATGAATACACGATTCTTTCGTTCAGCTATCCCATTAGACTGTGGGGAATAGGGGGTAGTTGTCTCATGAACAATGCCATTGTCTTGGCAATATTCACTAAACTGGTTGGAGGTATATTCTCCACCCCTATCAGACCTCAACCTCTTAAGCACCCGACCTGTTTGGTTTTTGCTTCTTTCTTAAAGATGATAAACTTCTGTAAAGCCTCATCCTTAGACTTAAGAAAATACACATAACAATATCTACTACAGTCATCTATAAAGGTAATGAAATACTTTCTATGATCCCTAGTCAATATGCCATTAAATTCACAGATATCAGAATGCACAAGATCCAGAATTTCTGAATCTCTCACTACAGACTTAAATGGCTTTTTGGGCTGTTTAGCCTGTACACAGATATCACACCTTTTAGAATTATCAATAGCATAATTAGGAATCAATTTCAGGTTCATCATTCATTTCAAAGAATTGAAATTAATATGTCCTAAACGTCCATGCCATAAATTAGATGAATCAATGACATTATATGCCACAGAAACAGATGTAGAAACAACATCAACATCTAAATTTTTATTCATCACATGGTTCACATACACTTTAAACAACCCATCAGATAAATAACATTTACCAATAAAAGTTTTCTGACACAAAATAACAACTTTATTACATTTAAAGTTCAACTCATAACCCTCCCTAACCAACCTAGAACCTGATAAGATATTCCTCCTAACACTAGGAACATGGTGCACACTGTGAAGAGACAACACACGTCCTGAAGTAAACTTCAGATCTACGCGTCCAATTCCCATCACTGTAGCAGTGCTGCCATACCCATCGTCACGGAGCAATCACTGGTGGCCTGATAAGACACAAAGTTAGCTCTGCCAGCACATAAATGTACATTGGGCCAGTGTCTACTAACCACTCATTAGGTTCATAAATAGTAAATAGCTGAGGGTTAGAGAAACATACGTGTCACCAGAAGAGTCTCCACCGGTCACTACATTGACCTGAGCTGGATTCTCAGCAGTTTATGGGTCAACTTTTCTTTCCATTAGGACAATCCCCACGGAAGTGACCCTTTTGACCACACACCCAGCATTCTCCAGACTTCTTCTTCTTCTGAATTTTCCTTTGGGTTTCATTTGTGTAGTTGAACCTGTCTTGGGTTTGCCTTTGACATCTTTGTTCTTATATTTTACCATAAGATTTGCACTAGCCTCCACAGGCATCCCTGGTTTCTCCTTTCTATGCTCCTCTTCAATGGTAATGGCTCTCATCAAGTCATCAAGAGAAATAGATCCCTTTCTATGTTTGAGAGCCATTCCAAAGTCCTGCCAGGTCTTTGGAAATTTCTCAATTATGCACATGACTTGAAATTTTTCAGGGAGTTTCATATCACCCTGTGCCAAGCCGTGGATCATAAGGAGAAACTCATGTGCCTGTTCGGCTACAGATCTGTCCTCCAACATGTGAAACTTGAGGAACTTGCCGACGGAATACTTTTCCAGACCTTGGCCCTCGGTATTGTATTTCCGGTCAAGTTCATCCCACAGTGCCTTCAAGGTTAGAAATGTAGAAGAACTATAGACATCAAACAGGACATCTGACAGTGCAGTCAGTATGCACCCATGTCCAAGTCTATCTTTCTCCTTCCATTCCTCAGCCTTTGCTGCACTTGTAGAATCGCCCTCAATCACTTTAGGGGGATCAGACTGTATAACCGAGATCAACCCGATCATTGTGAACCAAATCTTCATCCGTTGTTGCCAACGTTTGAAGTGTGGCCCTGCAAATTTCGCAGGCATACCAGACATGTCCACTTTCGGGCTAAATGATGAGGATGAAGCCATGATCGATACTTTCTCTAAGACTGTTATGAAAACAGTGAGATAATGGCATAATGCATGGCGATTCATCAACATATAAATCAGTGCAAACCACATGGTAAATACAATAAAAAGTAATATGTACATAGGCGCATCCCACAAATGCAAATATAACATGAGATTACAGATAATAAGCATGGCGATTACAGCAAAAGGAAAGCGCGAAAGACGACTGTGGAGGCGTTCCATAATGGAACTCGCCTTAGAGAAAGTATCGCCCCCACTATACGGTGCGATGGGGTCCGGCGACCTTCTCCCAGGGTACAACCACGAGACACGGAATCGGTCTCGCACAAGATCGATTCCGTAAAGTGAAAGCTATATATAAACCAAATCCTCCACTACGAAAAAGCTAGGGCAGGAAGCATGCACCGAACACCGGAGAGAGCGTCCGACAATGACCGCGACGGCCTGAACACCGGAGAGCGACCGCGAAGACGCACCCGGACGGGAAGGCGACGACGGAGCGCTGAGACCTCGCCGGTACGGGAAGGGGCGAGAGAGAGAGCAGCAGGGTCGCGAGCGGTTCCTCCAGACGAAGAGTCAACAGGCGTTTCTGATTTTCGGTAACCACGATTAGGGAGACCCTAATCACTATATGAGACGCCTCACGCCCGCAGAACCCAAGACAATGGGCCGGTTCAAGGAACCGGTCTAAACATGCCCAATCTCTCCAAGAAAAGGGGGAAAACGCAAAAATAAGAAGCAAAAGGTACCAAGGCAAGTCGGCTGGACCGCGTCATCACACGCGCGCGCCCGGCCCGGCGGCGCGCGTGTGTGATATGGTCTAGCATAACTCCACCCTTGTCTATAAGACATAGTCCCATGGATATTATGGGTTATGAAGCCCTTAACTCCTTAGGGGTATCCCATGTGGGACTAAAGACTCCTCACATAAAGACAACATAACACAACTTTTGAGGTACATTTTACTTTATCAAACTTTTGTGTTTCTTTTCTCCCATTTTTATAATTGCCCCTCCTAAAGCCACTTTTTACCCAACACATATTCATATAATATATATATATATATATAATCCTATAGCTAGGAGGCATCGGGACTGAGATAAAGATTTATAAGAGATTGATACGCAAGAATATTCTATTGATCTTCATGAGTAGAAAGTGGCTATAGCCCTGATCACTTCAAGCCCATTAAAGCTCTTATCGGATCAATCATGAGTAGTTAGGACATTTTCCAGTCGGATATATGGACTATCCTCGGGCGGTCTACTAATCATTGGTGAGGGATGAGTCTTGAGAATTTCACAACCGTACGTGATGACATCGGTAGTGCATGTCCTCAAAATCTCATAAAAACGTGAAGACGTAAGGCGCACGTTTCATGTTGGTCGACCCCTCCAATATTTGACGAGAAATACTAGTTATTCGGACGGCTTGATAATTAGTCAAAGTATAATCGTCGCACATTTGATTTGATTGATTGGACGTGCGACGGTTCCACTTCATTGGAACTACCTGGCCAGTACCCTATAGCATTTCTCATACTTGATTGCTCTGGTCAGAGGAAATGTTGGCCTCGTGTGACTGCGATCCACGTACCCATGTAACAGCCTTCAATTGGCAATGTCACTCGGACTGGAAAATTAAGAAGATCTATTAAGGTGGAGTCGGATACACATACATCGATCTTCCGACACATATACACGTATACTAATTAATTAAGCGCTCCATTAATGCTCACTTGCCTTCCTTCTACTACTCCCAATCTCCCACAAGTTCTGATTTAGGTATAATTATAGGAATATTTTCTCCTGAGACAAGACCCGAGGTCCTCCGCTCCCTTTCCTCCAACAACAAATCAGGATGATCTAATTTACATACCCATATTGCTGACCTCTGCACTTATGTTTCTTAAATTCAACCAAAATTATGTACACATATATTTTTTTTTATTTTCTTAATACCTGTTATATTCTACCAAACATGATATTTTTATACCTTCCATCAAAACTCACTGAACACGAAGGGAATGCGTCAGAAAATTTTGGGACTTGATTATATGGTTCAACTGTTAGTTTGAATGGTTTATAACTGTCTAAAAGCTGTATATAATTAACACCCACACGGTGCATCTTAATGCATGTCCTTTGCTAAATTACTAGGATCCTAACTCGTTTTTCATTGGTTAGAGTAGTAAATCTTAATTTCCAAACTAATTCTTAATTGAAAAATCATAAATTCTACGCCATGTCCCTAACATATCTTTTCGGTTGGGACATATATAACACCCTTCAAACCATGGTTGGCTATACCCTGTGGATCGCAGCGACATGGTCGAGTTGAACCGTGCCAGAGATTTAATAAGTCCCTAACATAGTTGACACAGTATGATGAACAATATCATTTTTATTATTTTTTATTTATAGTTTTGTATTTTTTTTCTATTTTTTATCACCTTAATTAAATGGTATATATGGTGTTTAATATTTTGATGGAAACTTACCATGGGGTTATACCTGATTATATCTAAATGGCGCGCAGGGTATGCTATTAAACGCAAAAAGTAGATGAATTTTATGTAACTTTTATTATAAGAGAGGTATCTATGCAAGAAACTGCAAAATAAGATGAATTGTATATGTCAGTTTTATTATAAGAGAGAGGTGCATATGTGAAGGAAAACAAAAATGGCGGTAAATATCGATAAAAAGCTACGTCCATATACGACTCGGAGTGGGATTGCGACGACATATTATAAGAATTAACGACATGTTCTACGTCCATTTCTCATTTCTTGCTCTGTTCTCTTTCGTTTCTTCCGGACTCGGTGGAGAAGGGTTCTGACTGAGAGGTTGCAGTGGAGGAAGAGCTGGTGTAGAGCTCACGTAGGGTCGAACAGCAGTGAGGAAGATGAACCGGCGTAGGACGTTGAGGAGCGTGTCAGTGAGGGTTAACGAGCGAACATTGGTGGAGAAGGGGCCGGCGCCGGGGAAGAAGAGGAGGTTCGCTAGACGGGCAATGCCGGTAGATGTTAACCCAGTTAAAAAGAGGAGATGCGCCGGGAATTCGACGGTGATCTTGGAAGCAGAAGAGGAAGATGCCGCGACGGCCTTGCCGTGCGGGCACGTCGGGGAAGGCGGCGGTGGAGAAGAGATAGTACTGGACTGCCGCGGCGGCGTGGATGACTACGATATTCTTGACAAGGTGGGGGCTGGAGCCTACGGCGTGGTGTTCAAAGCGAGGGAAAAGGAGACGGGGGATACGGTGGCCCTGAAGAAGATGGATCTGGATGGGGCGGCCATCGGGGAGATCACCCTCTTGGGGTCCCTCCCCCAGCACCCCTGCATCGTGGGCCTCAAGGAGGTCGTCTCCGACGGTCGCGGCAGACTGATACGCCAGGTTTACATGGTGATGGAGTACTTGGAGTACGACCTGTCCAGGGTGATAGAGGGGGCGAAGCAGCGCTTGAGCGAGGGCAGCGCCAAGTACCTGATGCACCAGCTGCTGCAGGGCGTTAGCTTCCTGCACGCCAACGGGGTGATGCATCGCGACCTCAAGACGTCCAACCTCCTGCTCAACCGCGAGGGCCAGCTCAAGTTGTGCGACTTCGGGATGTCCCGCCGCTGCATCGACGGCATAGGAAAGCAGCAGCCGTACACAGACTTGGTGGTGACCCTTTGGTACAGAGCCCCGGAGCTCCTCCTCATGGCAGAGGGGTACTCCGCCGCCGTTGACATGTGGTCGGTGGGTTGCATCATGGCGGAGCTGCTGAGGAGGGTACCACTATTTCCGGGGACGAACGAGCTGGACCAGCTGCACCGGATCTTTGGCGTTCTTGGGGTCCCTGACGAGGCGACCTGGCCGGATTTCACATCCCTCTGTGCCAAGATGGGTGTGCGGTTAACCTCCGGCTGTGGGCGACCTTGCACCGGCAAGCTCAAGAAGCTGCTGCCTCGCGCGTCCCTCTCCGAAGCTGGGCACGATCTTCTAGTGAGGCTGTTGGCGTACGATCCGAGGAGGAGGTTGACGGTCGAGGAGGCCCTGAACCATCCATGGTTCCAGGAAATGCCAGCGCCCACCAAGCCCCGTTTGCCGCTGTAGGCGATTCTGTCTCATCATGATCACAAAAGCCATTTGTTGGTTAATTTGTTGATTCTTTGCACCCCTCTGCATGACACTCGAGTCGAGATGATGTAATTCTTCATCTGATGGTTGATGCATTCTTTTTTTTGTTTTGTTTTTTCATTAGCCCTCCAGAAGAGGGTTCACTTGATTGAAAACTATTTCCTCTATATTCTTCTGCAAACAAAAGTTGTACGTGCTGCTGCAGTAATACATTAATACTTGCAGTCCCACCACCACTCTTTCTCATTCATGGTGTAACACTCGCTCAGAATTCAACTAGAACACATTTCATCTAGGTTCATTTCATTTTAAAAAGGTGACCTTGTAATACTGTGGTTTAATTATTTTAAGGAGTTGGAACGGGAAAGTGGGCGCTAGTAAGTCTACTGGATAATTTCCCATGGGTAGATTCCATTTCCTATCCTTGTAAGCTCTTGGAATGTGGAGAAGATGTTCTAAAATCTACTTATTTCCTTGGGAGACCCGGGGAAGATGTACGGCAGTTGAAAGTGTCCTGTTTTCTACAACGTATAACTAGAGTCATATATAGCATATAATATATTGACTTGTGAACGAACCTCGTATTAATGAAATAATGGGGCATGTAATAATTAAGGTGAATGAACCTTTGGCGATCTTCAAATAACACGTCCTCGGTGAAGATTACGGAGCACTAAACCCAATCTTTGTTTCGGAGTAACTTGGTCATATTGTTCCAATTTGTTTTAAAACATGAGATTTCCAGTGAAGAAGACGCGCGTTTAATTTGTTGAAATCCTTTGTTCGTGTGACTCAAAATCTCACAAAAAGAATGAAGCGTAAGAAGAGTGCCCGCCTAGAACGTCCGTGCAAACTTACACAACGCACGCAGGCAAGACTGTTCTTTGCAGGTAAAAAAAACCCACACTGCTTCTCCTGTGGGGAGATCAGCATTCCAACAACAAATTTTTTTTGACATGGATTCCTTTGTTTCTTCATGAGGCAACTCAAAATTGTCAAGCATCCACTATTTGCCACAGTGCTGACTGCTGATGCCCTGTAAAGTGATGGGGATGACGCTGGCCGTCTCCCCATGTCTCTTCGATTTCTTGAAGAGAGAAGAAAATGCGAGGTAGCACGGATATCAAGAGGAGAGAGAGCAGCAAATGCGAGCTGAAAATGGAGTTCATCTCTCAAGGATCGCCTTGGCAGACAGAGAGGGCTCGTTCCTTCACTTTTACAAACTGTCAGAAGTCTGAATAGATATTGCATCACAGCGTAGGCCTCTCAACATTATGTGAGTGATCCGATCATTTCCATGCAACATGACCAGCATCCTAACTTCGATTTTCCATCGTTGCCATTGTGCAAGAATCTCGTGGTAGTAATTACAACAGGTTTTGGATATTGTACCAGTCCCAGCTCTATTTCTATCTCAATCTAGGAGGCTCCAATTTCAAGCTTTTGGATTGAAGGAAAACAACTACACAAATGGTTCGTGCCGTCGAAATAACTGAGCTGAAACATTTGCAAGTGAAAAAAATGTGGATTCAATTAGAAGCTGCAAACCATGGGCAATGTGATTTCAAAACCCATCATTCACGTTGTGCGCTGAAGAGGGAGACCACCAGGTGCACAAGGTTAGCATTAAAAGTGGACTTTTTTTTTACATATATACCCTTCTTAGAAGATTAATTGGGTGAGAATCTTTCTTAGATTTGTATTTATATGTAGACATCCTCTTATGGATACAAAATACCCTCAAAGACCTTATTATAACATGTCATGATGGACGTCAAAAAGTTACAAAGAATATTCTGTTCACTTTTGCATATATGACTATTAAAGGAATATTCAAAATATATTCTTGACTTTTGTCATAAAAGGTCATGGATCGTTTAAGGCATTTTGTATCTACAAGAGGTGTATACATGCAGATATAAATCTAAAAAGAATCATCATGCAATTAATCTTCTAGAGGGATATATGTGCAAAAGTACTTAAAAGTTATAGCAAATTTCTGATATGATATTATGAATCTATGATATGCATTCTCCACAAGAACCTTTTCTCGATAAGAAAAACGCAAATGCCGTGAGAAAATGAAATGCAATTTATCCCATGAAAGTTAACCTTATTCAGGTCTACCAGCCTGTCAGATACAGAAGACTTACGTCAGTCATTCTTTAAGTTTCTGGAGTTACTCAAATGTCCCCATGTAGGAGAATGATGCAGGTAAAAGCATACATCTGTTATGTACGACTACACTTCACCATACTTAGTTTCAGGGCGTCGCATCACAGATTCAGTTAATCTTTACGAGAATGTTATTTAATTTATATATTTCTTTCCTGCGAAGATATTTCATCTCTAAGTTGTTTTACACGAAGTTTTGCCACTGGTGTCGTATCAAAATATTTCTGGAGACCATGCCATTAAAATGGTGAAGCATGCCTGAAATTTGCATCAAATACTGTATGGTCTATTTCCAAGTGGAAAATAAGTCCTAGTTTGTACCATTAGTATCCACTGTTTGTGTATAAATTGTTCCACAATAAATTTCAAAGAAGTGTTCAAGTTGAACAAAGTCAAAATCCATAAAGAAAAATGCAAGCTTCATTGTCAATGAAGATATGCATTACTTCTTCAAAATCAATTTTCCCGTTCACATCTCTGCTGTAATCAGACTGTGGACCTAACAAAAGATAGATGTTCTCGCCAGAACACCACCACCACTGAGGCTACACGTATTAGTAAGATATTGAAGACCAAAGGTTTCAATGCCGATTCATAGTAAAAGCAGGATGCTCGATAGACGGAGAAGTGTATCAGCACAAACAATTACAAAAGTTGACTTTAAAACTATCCACTTTGGGCACCATCATGTCCTAGGAAAGAGTCCTCTTTTCTGTCTCATGTTTTATCCGAAGTGCCGCTCTAATAACATTTCCCCTTGTAATAATTCCAACCTTTGGCATAAACAAACAATCAGAAGAGTCAGACGACAACAAAGAACCTAATGACAGAACTGGAGAAGTAGGAGGCTTTACTAGTCTTACCAAGTTACCGGAACTATCTACTACGGGTAGTCGGCGGTACTTTGTTTCAAGTAATATCCTGAAATGATACAAGCCAAAATTAGCTTTTTCTTCTTTGTTTGCAAGCAGTTTACTTCATGTGAGAGAGACAGTATAAAGTCAAGGATAGAAAAACCTTGCGGCATCTTCAAGATTAGTGGCTTCATGAACAACCAGAGGGGCAGGTGTCATTAAATCTCCAACGACTTTACCATTCGTTTTACCTAGCAACTTCTGGATCTCACTGAATGTCTGCAAGATGAAGCACATTTATCATAGAACCAGCCAACATTTTCATGGAGATTTCTGCAGTCTCCCTGGAAATGCAAAAATGAGGATTTGCACTACCAATTTTCACAGAGTAAAGGACTACAAGTAGACCAAAATTTTGTATCCTGTGCAAAAGACATTCATGAAGAACTTCAATCAACAGCCAAACACAAAGGAAATTTGCATAAAAAATTGTGTATGCATCTGATGATTCCTTCTTCCCATCACATTGTTTGTGAAAGCAGAAGAGTGATACTTCTGTGACTCCATCACCTTGCCGTGTTGTTTACCCATAGGCAAACAGTAAACTCTAAATACTGTAAAAAGGGGGAATGGAATCTAGAAAATTAAAAGATTATTTTCCCCTTCTTTTCTTTTGGGAAATCAAAGGTAATGCAAGTGCTTTTGGGAAATCAAAGGTAATGCAAGTGCAACTAAAATGAACATACACAACGATAACTCTATAATGTGGTCAACAATATTTGCCACCTTCCAAAAGGCACGGCAAAAAGGAATTTGTGAACAATAATATCTTTGTTACACTTTCTTAATCTCCCTTGAATTCTCTATAACATTTTAATTCCTACCCTTTCAATTGCCAAAAGAGATGCCGTAGGACTGTGGCCTGACAAATGGATCTTTGCATTCAGCCATTCAAAGGTTGGGTGCAATACATTCTCAGTCTGGGCCAGAAAATACTATGGGAAGCCTGTGCCTATGATATACCATGCAAACAGGTGCATGTTAGGGGCAGGTAAGGCAAATTACAAAGCTTTGATCAATGAACTCCTAACTTACACTCCTAGGTTGGGATGATTTGTTCTTAGGGGTTAGGTGGGGTTGGGTTGGAAAGCCAAAGAAGCCACCCAAATCTGAGTCTCCCATTAATTCATACAGCAGATAGATTACTAAAATATGCTTCATTTAGTTCTATCTACTTTAACACAATTTAATATGCTTTTTAGAGACAATACAATTTAATATGATAAGCACATAATTTGTCCTAATTTTGGACTCCATTAATCCTAATACTAATCTATCCACATAGCCAAAAATATGTGTTGACCTCTAAAAAGGTAGTTGATGACAATCAATTTAACCAATAATTTGATGCCCATAATATCTGTAGATTGACAAGATATGGCATTAGCTTTTATATCAAAATGATTAAATTAAAGGTGTCATTGTTATCTTGACCCTTCATGCTGGCCATCAAATGCATCCCCATGTCGTACAGCAATTCTGTTCATGCATCAAATGCCAATCAAATGGAAGGACAATGAAGCAGTATGTCTATAACTGTTACCCGTCCTTTCTTTTTTCAAAGTTAACTGTTACCCCTAGAACAGCAGAAAATTCACCTAGCATTCTAGAGTGGAAAATGAGGGAACTAAACTGTCATCAGTGGGGATGATTAGCTGCCACATCTTTGATACCCTGTAACTAATCTATGAATCATGGCTACTAAATTAGGGTTTAATCATGGCTACTAAATCAGGGTTTTCTATGCACAAACATAAGCGAATGAACACAGAATCTTACATAAACTGTGAAACACAAGAAAGAGAAAGGTTCTCTTGTAGATAACAAGATGTTAAATGGAAAATCCGCCATATAAACAAGAACCAGCAGAATGGGAGAAGATTTTGCAAGAAGAAGAGCTGTACATACTCTCCAAGTGCTATCAGCCTCAGGAAACAAATCTGCATCCTTTCCTCGACCACCTAATAAATGAGATTGTTCAAAGCATGATTAAAACAACAAAAGCCATCAGCAGAGGCTACCTATTGCTCCTATGACTGTTGGAACTTTGAAAAGTTCTTTTTATGCAGATCATTAAACTTTTCAGGATCTTCCAAGAGTTAAAAGGACATCAAAATGTAGTTACTAACACATAGTGCAAGATGGGTTAAAAATAATCAATAATTCATCAGTAAATTGAACCTAGAAAATGAAAGCCGGGACCGCAGTAGAAAATGAAAAACAAGCGTGATTTGTTTTGAAGGTGAAAAACAAGAAGGTTTACCTCATTATATAAAATGGTTGACAAACAGTAGATATGAAAGAAGAAAAAAGACTAACATGCATATGCCTGCACAGGGATGTCATGTATGGAACAGGCGTTTGAATGAATTGATCGTTTATCTCAAGCACAACCTGTTCAATAATGCTTGGAAAAAAATGTTGGTCACTACGTAATCAGCCATTTTTGGGCCCAGATGTTTTAACTACTGCCAAAAATCATAACTAATAACCACAGTATATAGAAGTACCACGTGATCCTTCAAAGATCAAATTCATGGAAAGTCTTTGGATGATAGAAAGTTGAAAAATGAGGCTGGAATCCTGAATGGAGGAGGCAGCAAAACGAACCCTGGGAGGAAGGTTGGTTTCATGAGTGAGGCAGGAAAGTGAGGACTCTAATTTGCAACAGCCCTTACCAACATCTTGAAAAAGTTTTCTATGCATTGTTAAAAGTTAAAACCATACTGGCACTCAAAACCTACTCAAGATCCCTAGGTGGTAATGCTAAACTTGTGATCCTGAATAATTACATTTTCATAGCTATAATAATTAAAAGCAAAGTTAGGATGGAAAATCATATATGTCCAAGAAATCGAAAAAACAAAAAATATTTCAGAGGACAATTCCTCTGAGCTACCTGATATGGAGTCCAGGGCTAGTAAATCATAATCTGAAACTACACCAACCTGTAGACAAGAATGAAGGCTGCTAAATGTTATGATAATCTCATTGTGAACCAGAACAATGTTTCCAACAGAAGCTAAAAGGTCAACAACTTTTGAATCAGTTGAATAAGTAAAAGCAGCATTATCAGATAGCACAGGGCAGTAACATCTGTATGGACAAAACACAAATTATGCTCACTGGTAAGATACCACACATTTATAATCTTAGAACCACTTCAATTAATCAGAAACATCCAACAATGAAACCTAATACTTAGGTAAAGAAAGAAGATCTATTTTCCTGAACCAAGTTTCTTGACATGCCTCTACACTTGATGGTCTATATAAGATTTACATCATCCATCATTACTGGTCCACAAATTTGAATCAACTAATCATCGTTCCTCACTTCATACTTGCCTTTAGGCCCCTTCCTGTCTGCCCATCTCTTAAGGTCTCAGTCCCAGGTAGAAAGTAAAGTGCCTCTCTTAGGCTGGCAGAAAAAACAAATGATGAGGCTGGACGTATTACAAGACCAGAAGTACACACTGAAACGGCCCACCGAAATGCAATCATCTTGAAACCCCAAATGGTCTCAAGTGCACTTTCCCCCAAGGTGATTGACAGGTTTAATGCCATCGACATTCCTGCACATGGATCTGCTAGACACTCTTCACCGAAATACTTTCAGAGTTAAAGTGATTATCATGAAAATTTTATTTTGCAACCATATATTCGTATTAAAGTGGGGGATGGAATCTCAACCTTACTTTGGAAGGATGTGCAGTTTCCTCTGCATATCTTAAAGATGCATACCAAGGGTGTTTAAATTAGCAACAATCAGCTGCATGCTGTCAAAGACGGTTATGTTCATCAAGAGAACCCCAGTCACTGGAAACTCAAGCTGCGCATGGGACTTAAACAGAGGAAGAAAGTGGATATTTGAAGATTCTTCAATATTTGCAAACTTCTACAATCCAGTCAATTTGGTCGTTTTCAGTCAAGATCCTTTTTCTGAGTTCTATAGAAGGTTAAAGCATCCTTGAAAGTTCAGGCATTCATATGACTCTTAATGAAGAAGAGCATCATCACAAAAATGTACGAGGAAAAAAATGGAAACCTGTTTGCAAGGTGGTATGCCCATTATGTGAAAACGAGACAAAGATGTTGGCCGTCTACGTGTTTTTCCCAGTCATCAGTGAAATTGAGAGGATCTTTGGTCAAATAACAGCTCAAGTTTAGTAATATTAAACAAATGTTATTGGTGCTTAATGCCCAGAGAGATTCCAATGCGCGAACACGAATTCTTAGCCTGCTACCACACGCTGTCTGTTGGAGTATCTTTACTCTGGAGGGAATTACAATGCATGTGTACTTGGGGGAGTACCTATTTATGTGGCCAATATAGCTCATAGAGATTTTTTTTGCTTGTATGATTGGTAATGGTATATAGCATAAATTTCCCTGGATGATTGGAAGAGAGAATTGAAATTACCGTCATCAAATAAGATTTGGGTATTTCTCTTCTTTTCTTTTCGCTAGGTTGGGGAACCTACTCTCCTCCTAATTTTATTGTACTACTACTGTTTTTTCTATAAAATTAGTGGTAAAATCAACTTCATCACCAAAAAAAAAAGGAATGCTACTGGTTAAGCCACAATTATTATTGCTTAAGTTTTGCCACAATTTACCATAAATAGATGAGCCATACATATTTTAGAAGCAAATATGTATGGCTCATCTATTTACAGGGAAATGTCAAATTAACAAAGGGCGCATTAAGAAGAGGGCATGACAGTCAAAGCTTTTAACCTTACAACAAAATGCAATTAGTTCAACATTAATAAGATTGTCTGTCTAAATTGATTTTCTCATATTGGATTTATCTTAATGGAAATTCATATAAACATCAGCCCAGATAAAGATAAAAGCCAAGTAGCCAACACATTAAGCTCCCTTTAGTCCTGCTAATAACACATCTCAAAAATCAAAACATTAAAGTTCCAAAAGTTTACTTGCTCCAAAAGACTCATTAGTGGAGAATCAAATTAATCTTCCAGAACAACTACCCCAGCCACTTCTCTTTTCTGTGTAGAAGCGTGTAGATAAACTGTAATGTATATTACCTAAAAGTTAAATGGACAAAGACATGAATGTTTCAAACTTAAAATGGCAAAAAAAAGGAGAGGACCAACTTTATGGGTAGGATAAAAGAACGGGAGTACAAACCAGTTTCCAGTCATCATCAATCACCGGGAATCCAGTTATTCTGTTGTTGACAAGCATCTCCAAAGCTAGAGATTTTAGTATGCACATTCATTAGCTGAAGTGGTTAGTGATTAGGTTAAAATTTCAAATGCATACCAAGATGTACTCACCTTCATCTACAGTTGTGGTAGGCTTTACAACTCGCAAGTCTTCCTTTTTAGTCATAAAGTCCCCTACTATGTACACACTGGTATTTGACTGGACATGGACATGGAAGAAGTATAAAGATAACATTCTCAGTCAGTCGGTGCAGTGAATTTTCAACACAGAGTCCATAGATATGCATGCTACAGTTCATAAATTACAGACACATACATACATACATACACACACACACACACACACACACACACACACATATATATATATATATATATATATATATATATATATATATATTATAGGCACACACAACATACATACATGGCATGTTCTGGATCCATCGTGAAAGAATAAACGAACAGTTGGAACTAGGGGTTGAGAAACCGCTAAGCAGTGGAGTCATAAATTCCCCAGTATAGGAAACAGTATCAAACATGCAGTCAGAACACAGCAATAACACTTGGCATAAGTGGTTCAAATAGTGAGGTTCTAATGGAGATCTTAAACATCTTGCTAATGTTATAAAGACTGAAAGACTGGTTGTGGATGTTAAGAGATGACAGCATACGAACAGTATCAGTACATTTACCACGTGCCCAAGACATTTCAAATTTTCAAATCTTTGAAGGTGAAACTAGTGCCTTCATTCAGTGTTTTCAACATTTTCTACAGAACAACAGGTAGTAGTTTGCTACACTCATTTTCAAGAATCTGAGAAATTAATCAATAACATCTTTTTTCGCACAAATATTACATATATTGGCACCTTTGTATGATGCAAATATCATATAACATGTATGTACTTAGTTCCTTTCTACATTTATGCATAACGTTCATATACCACGTACTCTATACTTCAAATAAATACAAATACTCTTTTTCTTTCAGAAATCGATCCAAACCTGAACTTTTTTTTTAAGTGATCCAAACCTGACTTATTTAGATATAACTTTTATTCGTACCTTCAATTTCTAAGTTGGCAGTGCCACATATTGTAAGAAATAAGGTAAATTACACCACCTTCTTTCTCATTTTCACCCTTTTATTTTGGATGGACTGTTACTCACAGGAATTGCGTTCATTTTGACGAAATGATCGTTTCAGTTCTTGGAACGAACATATTTCATAATCAGTCATATACCAACATTATTTTCCGTCTCCTAATGTTGATTTTAACTCTATTTTTCTTTATTTCAGTACAGACATCCCAATGAAGCCCACTGATACCTTTCTAACTAAAGTCCAAACACCTTTATTTGCCAATCTTTACCACCTGTGAATCTTGATCACCAAATTGAAGGAAAAATCATTCACGTATTCGAACGGAACAAACGGCATGCATCATAAACAAATACCTCAAGAAACTTAAACCGACATATCTTTCGTTTGATCGGAAGAGAGGTGCTGTAAGCTCCAGCATACAACAAGTCAAGGAGCAGCAGAAATAACACAGCTCAAACTCTAAACAACGATGATAACGAGACCAAGGGCCAACAAAGATTCCCCAAGGGAAACACAAAAGGGAGACGAGGAATAGCAGCAGTTACAGCTCCAGTTGCATTACCGGCATCGAGTCGTCAGATAGGAGAGCGCCACCTCCTCCCAATGCCGTCGCCAAGAGCCTGGACTTACCCGAGGGGTTTCTGACGCAGAGTGGGATCCTACGCAAGGAAGAAGTGAGAGGCGGGCGGGGGGCGAAGCACTGAGCAACCCCGGCTCGAGTGCTCGCAGGAACCGGAGGAGCCAACGAAGAACCAGTGGAACACGGCAGGACGAGGGCGTCCGCAAGGAGGAGGGAGCCCATTGCCCTGTCCCCCTTCCGCAGCCCGCTACTACCTTCCTCTCACCTCCTCCGATCGCCACGACAAACAACAGCTAGCAGAGATCTGACCTCTCTCCCTCTCTTTCTGAGTGGTGGGAGCTTCTCCCCCTCGATTATGGCGGGCGGGCGGGCGATCGGCGAAAGCCAAAAAGGGTGGTGAAGCGAGGAAGGGCGGAGGAGGGCCACCGCGGCGGGGAGCTCTGACCTCTGCCGAATGGAAAGAAGGGGAAACCAAGAAAAGGAAGAAGAGTGCAAGCAAGAAAAGCGCGATGGCAGGATAAAAGTGTCTCCTCACACGTGACAAAACTTTGAAACTCTTTGGACTGGAGTGGAGTGGAATTATTTGCCGACTGGCATAAAGACTGAATAAATGTTTTTTTTTTCTGAAATAAAAAAGGAATATATTATATATATGGAGTTAAATCATTGGTTATCTAACTGATTCTGAATTCAGGAAACGGGGAGCAAATGTTTAATTCTATTCAGAACTTTTTTTTTTTCGATATAAGTTGAGTAGTATTTTCTTGAGAGATTTTTTTTTAGAATAAATTAATTAATAGTCTCTGACTATAATATGAGATGTCTTATTGTAATAGAATTTAATGTATATTATAATAGACGTTAATATTTATTATAATAAATTATACTTTTATCAGAGATTAAAAAATAAGTCAAATATTTGATAGAAAATTCTAATTAATTTATCATTCTTTTTACACAATTTTACAAACCTTTAACCTATATAAATGGCTAAGGTGATTATTTTAGTTTAAGAAATTTTACGAAAAAAGTAAATAAACTTTACCAGAGACCACACCATAAGAAGTACTGTGCTACAGAGGAAAGACATTTTGAACCCAAAATTCCTCTCCTATGGGAAGGAAAGTAGTGGGATTATCACAATATGAAAGTAAACTTACACATCTACTTCTCTTAACAATGTGAGAATGTCTCTATGGACACCTTGGACTAGGGCAGTTAATGAATGGGTCGGGCCGGCTCGATAAATTCACGAACTTGGCCCAATATTAGACAGGGTTACCACACTTCTGTAAGCGCCTAGATTTTTAGGCGGGTCTAAAATTCCAACTTGTTGAAAATTTGGGCAGGGCTCGGGCCTTTTATTCGGCCCGAGTAAGTCTAATAGATTCATTATATTAAGTTTTTAATTGACCGAATTTGGGATAATCGGCCGACATTAAACTTTCGATCTGCCAAACCCTAAATCGATCGACCGATATTAAAATTTCGATCGATTGAACTCCAAATCGATCGACTGGTATTAAGTATTTGGTCGATCGATATTCTTACATTTATGTTTTAACAATATTAATAAGTTTTAATAAAAATTTTATTAAATTATTTGGGTCGGGCCGAGTTAAAACTATGTTTTATAATTTGATGAATTAATTGGGCCTAACCTAACTGACCTGATTCTCGTCAGACTTGGGTCGAGCTTGAGCCTAAAAAAAGTAGTGTCTAGTTGGAGCTGGGCCCTACTTAACCTAACCCGAGCCCTACTCATTGACAAGCCTATTTGAGACCTCCTTCCACCGGAGGCACTTGAAAGTATTGGCCAAATATGTATCATGTTAATTGTGAAGATGATAGATACACATTTCCATTCTATACATGGTCAAATGGCAATTCTAGATATATTTTTTTTACCGAAAAAATGGCAATTCTAGTGAGACATTATGATAACATGAGTTGGTATATGTACTTCATTCTTCCACACAGCTTTTCAGTTCGTCTTTCAAACTACTTTTGTTAGTTTGCTACGCAAAGATAATGCAACTTTTCTCCTCTAATACTGGCCATCATCTCAATCTCTCCTCAACATTGCTTGGGTACCGATTGAAGTCGTTTGTTTTCATATGTTAGTTTAGAAAAAAGTACCATGTTTGTATAGATTACGATCTATCCTACCCTAAGTTGATACTTGTGTGATTTACTATGGCCTCTTTGCTATTCTATTTGCATGAGAGTCATCTCTCATATAATATTTTATATAATTGATATTATCTAATGAAAAAAACTTTAAACTCCCTTTACTTGTCAAAAGAACTTCATTGTGCTATATATTTATGCTTTGCTATCGCTGTAATATCCCCCTGTTTTGTCCACACGTATTCTTTGTAGTAATATCTCTGTCCAAAGGAAAGTACCTTCCGTCTTCTTTTTCCCTTTTTGACACTAAAGATCTTATATGTAAAATATATTTATAAGGAAAAAAAATTTCAAGATTAATTTTTACAAGAAAAATTAAAACATAATTGTTCATTTGATGCCCACGTAAATGTTTTCACTGAATTTTTTTATATTTATTTTCTAGTAAAATATTTATTAAAAGTATTTTAAAAAAATAAAAATCCAAAAATAAAAAATACATTTCGTATGTTGGCCACTCGATCGCCGAGCGTCGAACGCGACCCCAGGTGCGAGGTCGTCTGGCATCGGGCGTCGAGCATCAGACACTGGGTCGCCGAACGTCGGGTCGCCAGTCGTCGGATGCCAGACGTCAGTTGCCCGATCACTGGTCGCCAGGGGTCGAGCGCCGGGCCCCGGACATCGGGCACCAGTCGTACGGTCATCGAGTGCCGACGTCGAGCGCGAGACGTCGGGCGGCGGACGCCAATCGCGGGGCGTTGGTCATTAGTCGCCAGATCGTCGGGCGTCTAGTGCTGGTCGCCAGACGTCGGTCGCTGGTCGCCGGGTGCCAGATGCTGGGTCGTCAGGCACAGAACGCCAGGTCGTAGGGCACCAGTCGCCAGACGCCTGGTCACCAAGCGTCGGCTGTCGGACGTTGGGTCACCGGGCATCAGTTGTCGGACGCCGAGTCGTCGGGCGTCGAATGCCAAAAGTCGGGCGCTAGTCACCGGACGTCAACCGCCGAGCACCGAATGTCGAATGTCAGACATTGTAGTGAAGATTATAGTGACACTTATAAAAATCCTGCATGAAAGATAAGTCTTAGAAAATGATTTATGGAGTTTCATCAAAGATGCTAAAATCTTTAATTTTATGCAAAAGAATTTCATGAATTAACTTTTCAGTACTACAAAACAAACAATTGTATGAAATTTTCCTAAAAACTCTTTTCTAACATGAGATTTTATGATTGAGTAAGTCATGGTCGAGATATACAGGAACAACTCTTCTCCTGCAACAGGCTTACTCAGAGTTGGCACATTAGCTAGATAGGACTTGAGCTCATCGAAAGCTCTCTGGCACTCGTCGTTCCACTCGAACCGCCCTTTTCGCAGTACATCGAAAAAGGCCTTGCATCTTTCAGCTGACTTTGACATGAACCTGCTTAGGGAAGTTACTCGGCCGTTAAGCCTTTGTACCTCTTTAACGGTCCTCGGAGCTGTCATGTCGATGATGGCCTGAACTTTATTGGGGTTGACGTCGATGCCTCGGTTTGAAACGAGGTAGCCGAGGAACTTCCCGGCACAGACGCCGAAGATGCACTTGTCGGGGTTCAGCTTCATTCCATACTGGCGCAGCACCTTGAAGGCTTCGGCCAGGTCCCGAACATGGTCCTCAGATCGCTGACTTTTCACCAACATGTCATCGATGTATATCTCCATTGTCTTCTCGATTTGTTGCTCGAACATCATGTTGACGAGCCTCTGGTATGTCGCACCTGCATTCTTCAATCCGAAAGGCATTTGGGTGAAGCAATACAGACCTTTTTCCGTGGTGAAGGCTGTCTTCTCTTCGTCCTCAGGGGCCATCTTGATTTGATGATACCTCGAGTAGGTGTCTAGGAAGCTCAAGAGCTCGTGCCCTGTTGTGGAGTCGACGAGCTGGTCGATGCGAGGGAGAGGGAAGCTGTCCTTTGGGCATGCCTTGTTGAGGTCGGTGAAGTCTATGCACATGCGCCATTTGCCATTTGCTTTTTTAACAAGGACGACATTGGACACCCACTCAGGGTAGAAAGCATCTCGAACAGTTCCCGCGTGCAGGTATTTTGCCAGGTTGTCATCCACCGCCTCTTGGCGATCAGCTGACAGAGGTCGCTTCTTTTGCCGTACGGGCCGAGCTTCAGGGTTCACATTTAGGTGGTGTGAATGACCCCCGGGTCAATCCCGGGGAGGTCGTCTTCCGCCCACGCGAAGACATCGCCGCTAGTTTTGAGGAATTCGGCTAGCCCCGCCTCCAACTCCTGGAGCTCGATGCCGATCACCACCGATTTCCCTTCCGCAACTTGAATCTGCTTTGTCTGTTCGGCAGGTTTGTGCCTCTCAACACTTTCATCATGCACAGGCTCGTACTTAGAAACGACTGGCTCCTTGGCCTTTATTGAATTTACATAACACCGACGGGCCTCAGTCTGGTTTCCTGCGACCTCGGAGGGGACCCCACCTAACTTCCCAAGGATCCCCCGGTCGAAGATGGCATTGTAGGCTGACTTCACTTTCACCACGAGGAAGTCGGCCTCAACAGTTACAGAGCGCGGCTGAGTTCCGAGGGTTACCTTCAGCCTAATTGATCCTTCGGCGCTGAACGGTGATCCGCTAAACCCGAATAGGGGTGTGGCCATGGGTTTTAGCTTGGTGCTCAGGTTGGCCATTTTTACATAACAGTCATAAAAAAGAACATCGGGAGCCGCTCTGTTATCAACCAAGATCTGATGTACACTGTACCCATCGATGTCCGCGAGAATCACCAGTGCGTCATCGTGGGGGAGGCTGAGGCCGACGATGTAATCCTCGGAGAATGTTATAGCACCTTGAAGCTTGGGGGCTGAGCCCCCTGAGCTCGAACCGACGGCCGACGCGTACGCCTTCCACTTTCTTCCACTGTCTCCTCCTCCGACTGAGCCTCTGGCCAAGACGAGGACCACGCCCTTGCCCCCACGAGCTCTGCGCTCCTCCTTGGGGATTCTCTCCTTCATTCGGCCATCGACGATGTCTCTTCCGATGATGCCGCGTCGCAGCATATCCGCGATCTCCATCTTGAGGCTTCGACATTGGTCGGTGACGTGCCTGTAGCCCTTGTGATACTCGCAGTAGAGGTTGGCCCCACGCCCCGGGGGAGGTCTTGGTAGTGGCTCAGGCCGCCGGAACTCGAGCAACCTTTTGATGACAGGCAAGATCTCTCAGACGGGAGCCTGCCGAAGTTGGGGAGATCCCGGGTGCGCCTAGACTCGTCATGTCGGCGGCTTGAGCCTGACCGCCTATCTCCACGCGCCACGGACTCGTCTCTTCGAAGTTTCTTAGGTTCTGGCGCCTTGCTTGAGGACCCCAACTTGGCTGGACGTCCCAGCTTGCCAGCTGCGCCCAGGGTGGACTCCAGCCTCGCGTACTTCTGCATGCGGGAAAGTAGGTCGGAGAGACTCACAGGTGGCTTTTTGGCGATGGATGCGATGAACGACATGTTGGTGCAGACTCTTGTTAGGATGTCGACGGCTATTCGCAAGTCGAGGTCTATCACCTTCATGGCCTCCAACTGGAACCTTTTGGCATAATCGCGGAAGAGTTCGCCATCCTTTTGAGCGACATGCCACAGGTCGTCGGTGCACAGAGAATGCTGCACCGTGTTGTAGAAATGGTCCAGGAAGCATTGCGCAAAATCGTGGAAGCTCGCCACTGACCGCGCCGGTAAGGTCTTGAACCATTGCAGTGCCGCGTCGTCGAGAGTTGACATGAAGGCCCGACACTTCAGCGCGTCGGAGAGGCCCACCATCTCGACCTGTCCCTGGAAATTGTCAAGGTGGTGGACGGGGTTAGTCGTCCCATTGTATCGCCGGAATTTAGGAAGTTGCAACTTCATGGGCACTTGCGTCGAGGTAATTTCCTCGACGAATGGTGAAGTGGAAAGCAACGTCGCCACCGAGGGGACCCGAGTTCCCCGCTGAAGAGCTTCAATCTTCCTGTTCATCTCCTGGAGGTTGTCTCTCCATCGAGGCTCCGTCGGCAATAGGTTCATCACTGCGGGCGTTGACTCGGCTGAGTAATGGTCAATCTCTGTCATCTTGGGGGCCCCATGCTCCGTTGCCAGGGTGGGTGCTGCGGGAACAGTCATGGGAGCATGGGGGACCGGCGTAGAGGCCGCAAGGGCCCTCGCTTGGATGTCAGCATGGCTCGCTGACGCCGTCGGTAGGGCGACACAGTCTTCTGCCACCTCTGCGCCACTGTGGCCTGGATCTGGGGTGCCCTGATGCCCTGTTGCTTCGACCCGGGTCATCGCTGCTTGCTGCTTCTGCTCCAATCGAGCCAGTATCTCGTGAAGCCCCGCGACCAGTGTCTCGACGCGGTTGAGGCGAGAGGAGGTGCTCTATCCTTGCTCCCCGGTGCCCGAGCCTCCGCCGACGATTTCCTCCACTCCGGACGCGGGAACGATCTCTTCCTCGAACGAGCGAGCTACGATCTTCCCCTTGGGTGCCATGAGAGCGAGATTTTCATTCAGTTTTCCCACAGACGGCGCCAAAAATGTTACTGCTGGAGTAACGATGTCGGCCGCAGCCGAGTGGCTCCGAAGGGAAGACGTCCTGCTGCTCGTCCGTCTTCAAGCTTGTTCCTGTAAGACCACCGAGTGACCTCGGTGGGGAAGGACTCCGACGCTCAAGTCAGTTCGGAAAGTCAAAGAGATAGGGTTTCTGGGCTAGAAGTTGCATACCTTGGACATTGGGAATTTCTCCTCCTTTATAGGTTTCGTGAGCAGGGTTATGGTAAGTGGGTCGAAGACGTACCCCGAAATCTGCACGGGATTCCCGTTGACTAAATTAGTGGGCGATAATTGCGGATGACTTGCAGTTATGACCTACGGGGCGTCTTGCCGCTAATGGACCTCTCCATTACCAACGTGTTGGGGTAGTTAATGGACGGGGTCCGCGATCTTCGGTCCTTTCCGTCAACTGACCTTCCTATAAAGGTCGACCGAGTTCAGATAAAAAAAGCCTGAGGGCGACGAGTCCTCACAGGGGACTGAAGAGGGGCTCGGCACGCTTAGCAGCTCGGCACGTCAGGGAACTCGGTCTTGCGAGTCCTTGCTATACGGCTTGAGGATAGCTCGGCTGCGGTCGCTCCTTGGGCCGAGCTCCCGAATGCTGGCGCCATGCCGACTTACCTCCACTCGGAGTAGGTCAGCTCGCTCAGTTCGTTCCCAGACTCGACGGACGAATACTCATCGTCATGCCGAATCGCTGAGTAACGATCAGTGTCAGTTTATTAACTACTTGGCCCGATAAAGAGCGACGCGACAAACATCTAAGTGTGGTTCCAACTAGTTAGGGTTGAGTGATTTTAAGCTTCCCCTTGCATGCATGTGGGGTTTGTTGGAGGCTTCTCTCCACTCCGTCGAACTCATCCCTGACAAAAGTAATGTTCGAAGGCACTTTTTCTCTCGTGGCGAAACTGACGACCGACATTTGTTCGAGGCGTCTTGTGCGACTCTCTAATATGTATTTATGGTGATTTTTGGGCTTTGCCCATCTTCTTCGAACTCTTGGTCCCTGATTTTCCGACTCCCTATGACGTTGCTGTGAATTGACCTCTGTCTAACCGTCCTATGTATATCCTTTCGTGATATAATATATGCAATATATCTTCACTATCTGGAAAAAAAATATGAAAATTTCAAAGTTTTCAAAAATGATAAGTTACTTATTGTAATATCTGCAAGACCAAGTCTCATGCTCTCCAGAGTTGCCTCCATTCAAAGGGGGTGGTCCAACCACCGCCATCAAGTACCCAACAACCCACCCACCACGGTCCCACACACCATCTCGTTACATATATAATGTTTCCATTGAGAATTCGGGAAAAAAAAGTAGGTACTCTTTTTTTTTAATATTGTTTTCTTATGTTAATTTAGCATCTCAACAACCCAACTCAAATGATAGTTCCTCTCGTAAGACTCGAGATCGATACTGAACAAGTCCACAGGAGACGGCAAATTCCCATCCAGCGTCTTTCCTACACCATCTCTAATCTTGACGAACACCCACTCGACGTGCCGACCAATGACAAATGGCGACTAGATGTGTCTGAAATATCCAATAAGAAGAGGGTGTGCTTGCAACCATAAAACTTAAAAGGGAGGTATACGAAAACCCAGATGGGCAACCCAAGGGTTAAACTAAAGGGAAGAAAGGAAGGGAATTAAATCCAAATCACATCTTTGATATGTTCTTCGCAGTAATGGTAATTATAGTAATGTTGCGGGGGTGCTCTTCTTCAGGATCTGAGTCTTGGGTCGGCTCTCAGCTGACGCGGCGGCAGATGGTGATGCCGTCGCCGACGGGGAGCTGGCAGATCTCGATGCGGGGGTCAGCGGCCAGGGCCTTGTTCAGCTCCAGCACGAAGTCGCGGTAGTAGCGGACGTACTTGCGCATGGGGGTGTCGGGCGGCGCCGCCACCGACCCATTCCACAGCGTGTTGTCGTAGCCGATCACGCCGCCCACCTTCACCAGGTCGATCAGCCGCTTGTGGTAGTTGATGTAGTTGTCCTTGTCGGCGTCGACGAACACGAAGTCGAAGGATCCGTGGTTCTTGGGCTGCAAGGAGGGCACAGATCTAACGTCATCAGCATCCATACATGGGACGCGCAAAATAATGGTGTTGATTCAGTCAGTTGTATGTTATCGATGGAAAGAAGGGTTTAATTTTGCTCACGTCTTCGAGCATCTGGTCGAGGACGGGCAGGGCGGGGCCCTCGCGGAAGTCGATCTTGTGGGCGACGCCGGCCTTCTGGATCACCGGCAGCCCCAGCTCGTAGTTCTCTCTGTTGATGTCCATGGCGATGATCTGAAGGGGGAAAGCAAGGCGATCGACGGCCGCGCATGTTAACCTTTCAGTTTGACTTCAAGTAACAGAAGCAGTAGGCGGGGATGGTGGACGGGGATGGGGTACCTTGCCGTCGTCGGGCAGGGCGAGGGCAGTGGCGAGGAGGGAGTAACCGGTGTAGACACCGATCTCCATGGTGTTTTTGGCGCCGATGAGCTTCAGGAGGAGGCTGAGGAACTGGCCCTCGTCGGCGGAGGTGGTCATGATGTTCCAGGGGTGCTTGGCGGTAATCTCCCGCAGCTCCCGCATGCTCTCGGGCTCCCGCGGGTACACGCTCGTCTCCAGGATGTACTGGTACAGGGCGTCGCTCTGCAGCAGGCTCTTGTGCCCCACCTCCTGGTGCCGCCCCGCCTGCTGCTGCTGCTCCTGCTCCTTCTCCGACCCGTTCTGCTGCACAGGCTGCTCGACGGTGGCCATGGCTCCTCCCTCTCGCCTTCTCTTTCCCCCTGCGTGTTTGGGTCTCGCTGCTGGTCTCGCTCGTGTGCCTGAAACTATGCAAGTCGCTCGGTTTTGGCTGGGGAGAAGATGAGCAGGGATGTGGGCGTCTTATAGAGGCGGACCAAGGCGGGGGACGGGGAAGGGGTTGGTGTGTTCCTTCGTGATTCGTGGGGTTGGTGGTCTTTGGTGGGGGTGTGGGACCAACGCGGTGACGCCACCTACTTCGCTTCAGTTCTGGTAACATGTTCTCCCACTTTATTCTGGCGGACCAACAGCCTCCCCACCACTCCTCTCTCATATGTCTTTGTCTTCAACAACCAATTATATTAGCAGGGTTGGGGAGGTTGGAATGATATTTTCACCCCAGCGAGGTCTTGCGTCTTCTTTGACCTGCCCCCGTCACACATCAGCATCGTGTCATGTGTGTCGGGAGTTAGGTACGCTCGAGACGGCGGGAGTGGCAATATCACCTCCTGCTTACGTTGGCTCGTCGTCTTCCTTTTAGTGGGCGGGTGAGGGTAGGGTACCCAATCCTGTGAACCTACGTGTGTAAAAGAGGACCAATCCTAACGATGACGAGTAGAAGTTCCCCAGCTATCCTTTCTCTGTTTTATTCTCTTATCATGTTTCGCATCTTTTATCTCACTGTCACCTGGTTGTTATTGATTTCCCCCTCTATCTGTTTTTTTTTTTCTTTCCAATCTAAAAATATATTATTTGTTTTACTGTTTTTACTTTTCAGAGTGGAATTATGGGTACTATAATGCAGTCATATGGAGTCTGTAACTTAGTTATATCTCCACGTAGTTATGGATATCATAGTGTAACTGTACGAGGTCCAAATCTTCAAATGCCACATTGCGACCATAAATATTGAAATGTAATCGCACTAGATTCATATTTAAGCCATATCCTTAAACACTAGAATGTAATTATGGGCACCAAATATATACGACCAGATAAAAAGGTGACAACTCGGTGAAGAGGTGTTGTGCGAAAAGTAGAGAAACAAGACAAATGTGTTAGGAATAAGAGTTCAAATATTTTTTGTGATTTGAAATCCAATTCTAGATCACGATGTGCTCGTGTTATAGCTCTAGTACATTTATATATAATGGCGGTAAATCGCGGTAAAAGATTTGAGATCAGATTCTAAATCCAATAATCTACTTGGAGGATAATTTCTGTTGGATTTCTTTTTCCACTCTGAATCTGAGTTTAAAAATGTGTTACCAATGCCATCATGTGGGAGCGAGCTATAGAGGAAATTAAATTATGTGAAAGCGGAATGGAGGTCACTATCCCAGTGACGTCTTTTGTGATGAAGTGGGGAACGGGATGCTGGCTCCATCAGCGTCTAGTTAGCATGAGCATTTACTATAATTAAGGTGACCATCTCTCATTGGAGGGTCGTCTAAGGCGTGACCGCGGATCATCCGTTCGGCTCTTCAATTTTCCATCACACTCACCCATGTCTACGTTGCGTCATCTTTATGTGTTATCTGTCATCTTAATAATTTGTTTGTTATCGTTAGTGAAGAAAGATGACAAATAACAATAGAAATGACCAATAAATCGGATGAACAATTTCACTACTCATTTCTAAAAAAAAAACTTCTGACCCTACAAACGAAAAATTCAGGGAAAGAAGGAGACGGCCAACGCGACTCTTTTTTTATTTTTTTTGACATGAGTGAGGAAACATGATAATATTCCATCAGACTTCATTCATGGACTTCAACTTTGAGGAGTCAAAGCATGGGGGCTGCTTCGTTATATATATATATATATATATAGAGCACCACTTGTGGTGCAAACTACACCCCCAATGGGGGTGTAGTGACATCACCCCACCCAATGAGTGGGGGAGCTGCAACAAGTGTTTTCCATATATATAACAGAGTACATAACAGAGTGGGCCCCTGCTACCAAGGGGTTGGTGGAGCTCTGCTCTGCGGCCCATCTCCTGGGGTTGGTGGCGGCAACCCCTTCCAGTACCAACGCAGTCGTTTATGTGATACAAGATATCGTCTCATTAATTTGCTTCTTCCACCCTATTGTATTTCAGAGGGTACAGAGATCCATCTTAGGGTCCGTTGGTTGCATGTAAAACAGTTTTAGAGGGAAATAATTTTTCGCGGAAAATTTTTTACGTGAAAACGGAAACGCAATTGTCTATTTGGTTATTAGGAAAATATAAAGTTGTATAAAAGATATGAAATTTTATGATCCACTCAAATGAGAGAGAGTCATATACTCCTTGTGTACTAACACTATTCATCAAATTTTTATTTTATTTTTATTTTATTTTATTTTTATTTTTGATATTTTAAAAATAAAAATAAATAAATAATAAGTGAAAAATGAATACTTTTGGCAAAGATATTTAAATTAAGAGAATTAAAATAAAAACATAACTTGAATGAATAGTGTTCTCCAAATATTTTAATAAACAATTAAAAATTAAAATAATAAATGAAAATTATTAGATTAGACAAATATGACTTAAATGAAGAGAAAAAAATAAAAAACAACTCACATGAATAGTGTCAAAATAAATGGTCTGCACATGCGTGGAGGAGGTAGCAGGCACTTTCGTGGAGGAGGAAAACGGCTTCCGCGTCATCCGCGGAATGCCAAAACCAAAGTTTTCTGCATAAAGTTTTCCAAAATCTGGTTTTCAGAGATACCAAATGGTCTTAAAAAATTGTTTTCCCTGGAAAATCGTTTCCCAACAGAGTTTTACCCACAAACAAACAGACCCTTAGATAGACAACAAATCATTCCCCTTAGAACTAGGGGTGTAAACGAGTCGAGTCGAGTAATATGTTGTTCAAACTCTATTTGTTAATTTTTAATCGAGTTCGAGCCGAGCTCGAACTATATCGAGTATTGAAAATAATTGTTCAAACTCGACTCGTTTAAATACTCTCGAGGTCGAACCCTTAACGAATATTTTAACGAGCTTAATTGAATTTACAAATTCGTATATATAAGTAAGTTCAATCCAATCTACAAGTTAAAAATTGATCGTTCATAAGACCTAAATTTATCTTATTTCAAACTTATATCTCAATAGTTTTGATAAGTTACTTAATTTAACTATTTTAATATAATGTTTGAAATATATTCATAATTTGTTACAAACAATATGAGATTAATAGATAGACACCGCAAGGGAGGGGGTTGGTGTGTGACAAGGTAGAGGCTGTGCTGTAACTCCCCTTCGCACATCCCCTAAAGCCCCCTTTCTGCACCGTCGGTGACGGTATTGCGGTTGCCAAGAGCACCGTCTGCCACTGACGGATGGTCCACAGTAGTCGCCTGAGATGTCAGTGGCCGACAACGCATCCCTCGGTCCCATCGGGGGGCTCACCTACTGCGCAGGTCGGTCTCGAGAGGAAGAAGATACTTGATATGCTGGGGGACCTTGCAACACTAAATTTTATGTTCATGCCCCTATTTACATGATCTGTGTATATACCCTCATTTGCATAATTTGTGTATATACACTGTAGATTTAGTCTATGACATTTAAGCCCTCAAAAATATTTTATATTGTAATAATAACTGTATAAAAATAAATAAATATGTTTATATCAATATATACTTATTATATTTAAAGAAATATTTAAACGAAGTGTTAACGAGTACTTAGACAAGCTCTTAACGAGTATTTAATCGAGCTCTTAACGAGCTCTTAAACGAGTTGTTCACGAATATAATCGAGTCGAGCTCACATGTGTTCAGACTCGGCTCGTTTATGAATCGAGCTTTTGTTGTTGTTCAAGCTCGGCTAGTTAATTAAATAAACGAGTCGGACCAAACTTTTATCGAGTCGAGTTTCTAACTACTTGTCGAACGTATCGGCTCGTTTACATCCCTACTTAGAACAATGTATAACGAAGTGTTGCCTTCTAGTGGTAGACTTACATGATTTTTAGTGAGGTCTCAGGATTTCACTAGATTGAATTTTTTTATTAATGGTGTAAATTTTTGTCATTTGAGAACCCACTAAGAGTCTATTTAGTTGCATATAAAATATTTTTATTGGAAAATAATTTTTTATGAAATAACTTTTACATAAAAATAAAAATTGTAATTGTTTATTTGGTTCTTAGATAAATATTTTCACTGGTTATTTGTGTAAATAGAAGATTAAAAGAGGTGAAAAGTCAACATCATTAAATATAAACTTTTACTGGAGAGTTGTATGGGGTGCATGGGATATTATGGTTCACTCCAATGAGAGGGGGCCACATACTCCTAATATATTATTCATCAAATTTTTTATTTTATTTTATTTTATTTTGATATTTAAAAAATAAAAAATTAAAACAACTAGTGGAAAACAAATAACTTTGGCAAAGACAATTTAAACTAGGAGAAATAAAATAAAAATATAACTTGAGTGAACAGTGTTCTACTGATATTTTAATAAAAAAATTAAAAAATAAAACAGCTAATGAAAATAATTAGATTTGACAAAGATGACTTAAATGAAGGAAAAAAAATGAATGAATAGTGCTAAGAAGGTTGGCTCTAGGGTTGGAGTAACGGAAGAAGGAGAAGACGTACGCGGAAAAATGGTTTATGAATTTTTATCGTCGATGTCAAATTCTGAAATTTTTAGGATGAAATTTTACATATTTTAATTTTCATGAATACCAAATAATTAAAAAAATATAATTTTTCTTGAAAAGATTTTACTAAGCGATCGAGATTTTACGATTAAACAAACAGATCCTAAATTTAAAACATAATCTACAAATATATTATTAAAGATCTCACTAAATTAAAATCTTACATCTATCACTATTACCTTCATGTGTCATCTTCCGGGCACGATTTCTTTGGTTGGACATCATAACAACGTTACGTATCGCCACTATCATATTACTTCGTATTTGGCTCATAAGTCTAGATGCTTTACTATGTCATCTGCCCGGTCCATTTCATTGAACCAAGTAACTCCTTTAAGTAAGATTATGATATTGACTCTTCATTTCCAAGAGAATTTGATAAATTTTCGCCTATTCAATTGAAAAAAAAAAAAACGTCACGAGACGGGCCATGTCTTGCTTTGTGACACATCTAATGGCAGCCCCATAGATTTCATGTTTGATCAAGAGTCAAGATTATTCTTGAACTAATTGGAAACATCTTTCATAGGAACAGCCATAAGTTAGTATGTAGAGTCTAACTTAGGCATACTCTTGATTCCATAAATTCTTTCTGATCTATTATCTTTCTTCTCTTTTTCAAGCTGATTTTTTCATGTATTTTGGTGATTTTATAATCCGAATGCATCGTTATATTTTCAGAAGGCCCCTCAAATGAGTCCACGTTGGTTACTTTTATGATAGTGAGGCTAATGTCTATTAACTTAGACATAGTCGAAGTAAAACTCAAGATTAGAAAATGTACTTATTTGTTGTTGACACCTCCATAGATTAACCGACAGTCATATTTAAGAAGTGGTCTAGTGGTAAACGTCTATATATATATATATTGGGAAGAGATAAATAGTTCAACTCTCATTAGGAGCAGGTTTATAAGAAAATTTTTAGAAAATTTTCTAAAATTTATGTAATAGACTACTTTTTTTCAAAAAAAAAAAAAAAAAGAAAAAGCCAAAGGGGGAGCTCTACGCGACTACAACAGCACACCAAAGCGGACTCAATGAAGGTCCATTTAATTTTTGCAGATTTGGGGCAACATGCAAAATAAACGTTCCTATTCTTCTTCCTCAATAAAAATGGCTGTACTAGTATCATTATCCATTAAAATTGTGCTCTTATTATGAAATATTTCTATGGTTCTGTGTATAACATGATAATTATGAAAATAGGAATGGTATTTCCATGACTATATATGTAATACGACAATTATAAAGACATTTGTGTTGATAACATGGGAACATGCGGTTTTGATTTCTACCTTCCCTGACAGTTTCGTCCTCGCTTTGTAGCAACCGCAGCCTCGCCGCTTCATTCCGTTCGGAGGGGAGGGGGATCCTCGATCCACATCGGAGCCCCCTCCCCCTGCCTCTGTCTTGTCTTGAGAGTTTTGTCCTTGCCTTGTAATAGTTATAGTCTCACCATTTAGTTCTCGTTCGGAGGGGGAGACGGATCTCGATCCACATCTGAGACCCCCCCCCCTCCGTCGTATGCGGATGGTTTCTCCCCCTCTGGTGGGAGAAGTTTTGGTTCTCCTACCCCTATAGGAGTTTTGTCTCCATCGTCAAGGGTCCCTCCCTTTTCGTCGGAGGTTTCTCTCCAATCAATCGGTGGAGCTCACTAGTCACTCAGAGATTTGGCAGTGGTGCCATAGTAGTTCTCTGTTTCATTCTTTATTCCCTGTTTCATGTTGTCCCTATTTCTCTCCATGCATGGATCGTACTTTGCGAGGATCGATGCGGCAGCCATTCGCGCTCATCCGCCTGTTTCTCGGGTCATCGGTGTAGTGTGCTTTCAAACCTTCCATTCATCACGCCAGTGGTTCCTCCGTCGAGTTCTCCCCCGGCATTTGTGTGGTCCAAGGGTGCGGTTCCTCCAAACAGATCGGCGCCTGCTCATGGCACTCTATGTGACAGTAGATGTTGGTTGTCCCAAATTTGACTGTCCTGTGGGTTTTGAGTTTGCCTTGTTTGTAAAGACCTTCGGTCCTTGGCTCTTTCATGGCTATCTAATTGTTGCCATGCCCTTTCTATATCAGAAATATAGCCTTGGAGTGGAGCGCCAGCGATGACCTGCTCTGTCCTCCGCACACTCATTTGTACCACTTTGTTTCGGTGAATGATATGACACTACTTCCATGGTTAAAAAAAGTGTAGATAACATTATTCTTTATATAATTATGCCATAAATATAAACAGAATATTTCGGTTGACTAATGCTAGTTGTACGTATACCCGAGTATAAATTTCACATTAGAATTGCCAGAGAGCGCTCAATCGGGCCGCGTGGAAAGAGCTCACATCAGCAGCCCAGCACACGTCGCCACTTGCACGTGTGTCTTCCTGAGGCCCACCATCATGAAACCGTCCGCCATCATTAAATTCACTACAGGGCAAATATGATGATCGATTGGACCTATTTGTTGCCCATCTAGCAAGCCCAGATGGGGGGGGGGGGTGAATGGGATTTTTAAAACTTGATTACGTAAACCTGTCAACAAGAACGTTTATACAAAACACTGCGTTTGGCGGTTAGTGTTAGTCGTAAAAACAATAACAAACACACAAAAAGCAAACACACTGCACAAGGATTTTTATCCTGGTTCGGACCACCTCTCCACAGGAGTCCTACGTCCAGTCCTTGAGCAACAACTCAAGATTCCACTACCCAAGGGTACAGTCCCCCTTATGGACACTTACACACCCAGCCGCAGCTGGTCTTCTCTTCACAACCCGAAGAGGAAAACACCACCCTAGAACACCCAGGTCTTCCTTCAACACGAAGGGAACAACACCCTGGAACCCCCAGGTCTTCCTTCAACACGAAGGGAACAACACGAAGATGTGTTCAAGGGAGGACAAGCCCCTAGATCAAGCTAATAGAACAATGCTTGATCTGAAGTAAAAGATTGAGAGGAAAAGATCTACGACAAAGAACACTCTCAGTACGCTATAGCTCTCACAAAGCTAGGCACAGAAACGCAGAGAGCTAAGAGCAAAGCCTAAAACAATGGAGTGAGTCTCGGCTATTCTAGATGCTCGCAGATTCTGTCGAGTAAGCTTTTTCTAAGGTTCTACTTTTTTGGAGCCATCAGTCTTCAATGTATAACTTCTTTTGAAAAATAGTTGTTGAAGTATCCGTTGTCTCTATGTTCTGAGAATGTTAGACTGCATGGTTCTTCTTTGCAGTCAACGGTTCTTTACGTTCCATGCACGTAAGAAGAAAATCCTTCTTGATATCCTCCAGCTTCTACTTTATCCAATGTTGTATAGAGTCGTGTTGTCAAAGACCTCAACACATTAAATGCTAAAACATAGACAACTGAGCTGTCTCTTGTTATCAGTCAATCGTTGGACTGAGGATACATCAAAATACAAATACCATTCTGTCTTTCCAAAAAGATATTACATGCAAAAACATAAGAATAGAAGATATCTGGACATGCATCGTGTAAAGAAATGTACAAACGCATTAAATGCATGGATATTGGAGAAATATGCGGGATGACTTTGACTTGTCAAGATATTTGAATATTAAGTCGTTATATTTCATGAAATCATTGTAAGAATCCCTTATGAAATCGTTGTATGAGTGAATCATTTGAGAACGAATCATTACAAGCAAATCCTTATAACCAAATCGTTATAAGTAAATCGTTATAACCAAATCATTATAAGTAAATCATTGTGAACGAATCATTACAAGAGAATCGTTATAACCAAATTGTTATAAGCAAATCGTTATAAGCAAATCATTATAAGTAAATCGTTATAACCAAATCGTTATAAGCAAATCGTTGTGAACGAATCATTACAAGAAAATCGTTATAACCAAATCGTTGTCTCACTTATCGAGTCGATGAGTGATCAAATCGTTGTTTTGTTTTATCGAATCGTTACACAGACCAAGTCGTTGTTGTGACTTATCGAATCATTACAGCAAGCAAATGGTTGTGTAGCTTATCGAGTCGTTATAATGACCAAGTCGTTGTTGTAACTTGTTGAATCGATGTAAATACCAAATCGATGTGGAACTTATCGAATCGTTATGAAAGACAAATCGTTGTGCGGCCAAGTCGTTGTTTTCACTTACCAAATTGTTGTGAGAGCAAATCGTTGTTCTCACTTATCAAATCGATGTGAAACAAAATCGTTGTGAGATCGAAATCGATGCGATTTCTTAGCGAATCGTTCTGAGATCGAAATCGATGCGATCACTTAGCGAATCGTTCTGAGATCGAAATCGATGCGATCACTTAGCAAATCGTTCTGAGATCGAAATTGATGTGATCACTTAACGAATCGTTCTGAGATCGAAATCGATGCGATCACTTAGTGAATCATTCTGAGATCAAAATCGATGCGATGCTTATGAAATCATTGTGAGGCCAAAATCGGTATGTCACTTACCAAATCCTTATGAATATGAAAGCGATAGAGGTAAGGAAATCGTTATGACTATTGAAATCGATGCAACACTTATGAAATCGTTGTAACTTATGGAAAGTTGATATGTACTTGGATAAATTTCATGCTCTGAACTTGAAATGCTACAGTATAGTAAATATTACATATTTCCTTGATTTCGCCTGACTTGTTCCTGTATCTTAGCTTCAGAAAAACTTTGTTAGATCAAACTAAATTTTAGTTTTGTTAATCAGCAAAATATATATGTAATTTATCTAAATTACATGGGGATAAACTGATCATCAATCTCCCCCATTTTGGTGATGAGAAAACATAACATAGCATAGACATTCTGAAATAAATCTAAGTATTTGTGCGGAAACAAAATGAGAAATGTATTTCAGAAGCACTATTTTTCTCCCCATTTTTGTCATTAAGCAAAAAGATAGAAAATGAGACAAAGACAGAAAGAGAAAAGATAAATGAGAGCAAGATAAATACTATTGATCATTGGGTTGCTCAGAAATATAGAAGGCAAGAGACAAAAGGGATGCAAAGCAAGTAAGGATGAGAATTGCTTTGCATTCCTACTCTTCAAAGTGAGACTGAAATGCACCAAAAGTGATTTTATAGGAAGGTCCCATAGAAGGAGCCATCCTTTGAATGTGACGCTGTCTCTGTGCTTCCACAAAGGTGCCATAACCATCCAAGCCAAGGGAAATCTTATATGAAGAGAAGGAGCCAAAACTAGCTAGCCGAAGAAACTGATCAATTTTGAAGGGGTAGTAGATTTGAAGCCGCTTCAGTTCTTTTTGCAGAGCCACAAAGACCTTGTACCTTTCTTCCCATGTATTATATGAGTCCCGAACAAGGTGAATGGAGTTGGAATCCAGAAAGTCTTCAGCGGACAGCTGAGGTAGATTGGATCTAGCCTGAGAAGCATTTAGATTATGAAGCTGCTAAGCGGAAAGGGGATAGAACTTCTCCCAATCAGATGGCGAAAGCCTTTCACTTTTGGACAAGAGGGGGGCAAGGAGATCACCCTTAATGTAGCCCCGAAGATATTCTGAGTAGACAAACCTGTGAAAGGAAAGGGAACGGCCTTCTTGAACTGAGATTCTAGCCATTACCTGAGCAGCTCGTTCAAAAATGAGTGTCCCAACAGCAGAGTCCATGATTAAGGAGTGTAGAGGAGGTAGGAACACTACATTAGGAATCTCCAAGGTGGCAAAATCAACTTGGATGGAGCCGGTATGAGCATCCCTGGAGCTAAGTGCTTCAATAGCTAGTCGAAATTGTCCAAGCTGAACATTAGGAAGGTTGTTCATGTAGCAGTAATCACTGTACATCTTGTAGTGCCGGATAAATTTTATTTCTTTTTGAACAAAGGGCCCCCAAGTGTCCTTGTGAAGGATCTGAAACCACTCAGAGAGAGTCAAGGGATGATCTCTGGGTGGATATCTGGCTGATTGGGCTCAAAGAAACTGACCGTAGAGAACTTTTTTACCCCGGGCCCACTGCTCCTCAGATTTGGCTTCAGCCAGGGAAAAGATTTTGGCTTTTTCAGCCTTTGAGAGAGAGGTGAAAGGAAGAATGATATTTAAATGGTCAGTGAGGTTGATAGTGGGAAGTCCAAAGATGGTAGCAAAAGAGATTTTCTGGAGATATTCACGATAGAGAGGCTTATTTTTATTTGCAACAGTGAGGGAGAACCAAAGTGGTGGAAAATGAGATTCAGAGGATGAGGCAAGGGTTGAAGAGATTTTTTGTTTCTTGGGTACATGTCTAGAGGAGCCAAACCTATAAACATGAGAGCTAACTTTCAGGACTGATCAAATAATTACTTCTTCGAATTCATCTTTGATGTCCTGAATCTCAAGATGCTCAAGTTGAGCGCCCTCAGGAATAATGGTTACAAAAGAGGGAGGAGTAGGAGGATGAAGGAAGAGGTGAGGGTTAGAAGGAGGTATATCAGATGGTCCGGAAGAGGAAGGACCAGAAGAGGAGGCCCCAGCGGATGAAGATGCTGGAGGGACCTCAACAGGAGGAGGAGGAGGAGAAATAATAGTGGAGGAGGCAGGAGATGAGGAGGATGGAGAAGGAAAGGTGTTGGAGATGAGATGGTACGAGGCATGGGTTGTTTGAAGGTGGTAGGTGCAGGAGGTGTTGTGGAGGAGGATGGAGGTGAAGGAGGGGCTGGAGTTTGAAGAGGAGAAGGAGCTGGGGGCTCAGGAGCTACAACCGGTTCTTCTACTCTAGAAGCCACTGAATCCACCTGCCCTGATGGCCCTGATGCATCCTCTGCCGACCCTGTTGGCCCAGACACTTCTGCAATGACTGGTTCTGCAGTGTGCACATCTTCAACAAGCTTTGGCCCTGCTGGATCTTCAGACATTGGCCCTGAAGGCTGCTCTTCTACACTAGTCTGCTCTGCATTGACAGGCCCGGATGGCCTAACTTCCTCTTGAATTGGCCCTGAAAGTCAGACTTCATCATCAACAGATGGCCCTGAAGGCCCTGAGTTGCTAGCAGAAGGGGCATGAATTGGTAAATGCTCCCTCACAAAAACTGACAACTCACTTTTTAAATGTTGGAGCTCAGAAGTCAATGCTCCAACAGAAGTAGATGACTGGCTCTGGCTTATGAATATAGAGGCTATATCTGAACGAACAGAGCACAGTATGGACCCTTGTTCATCCAATCTTTCAACAATGGGCTTCATGTTGATCTTCAGTTTCTTCTGCCTTGGCCTCCTGTGTGGCTTCCTGGTAAGGAGGGGAATATCCTGAGCCACTTCTTTTCCTTTATTACTTGCCCTTGCAACGGGCTCCACATTATCATCATTATCTTCTTCACCTGAGGCACTTTCCACATGCCTTCTCTAACTGATCATCAACGGGGGTACTAGTAGTGCGCTCCCCTGAGGTGTTGCTTCCTTCTCAATTGACTGCTCCCCCTCAATAGGGCATCCTCCATGACAACATCATCAGTGTGGCCTAATGCCACAACATCTGCTACTGATTCTGTAACGACTCGACCTCTCGGACCCCTCGCCGGGGACCCCGAGGGTCGCGCCGCCACCCACGATCCGAAGACCCAAAAGGGTTATATGAAAAAGTCTAGTGAGATACGTACTGAGTTCAAATAACTATAATAATTTGTACATTATACAAAAGGGTTATACAACGCGTCCCAAGCAAAAGCACAAGTACGAGAGAAAAGGTGCAGTCCTTAAGGGCATACCCCAAGGACTTGCAAAACACAACTCTCAGCTCACTCGGGTACAAGAGCTCACAACACTCGCTCTCACTGCTGCTGACAACAACACGGCACCACAGCCACCTCCGCAACCCGTCCGACAACGAGCTCCCGTGATGATGAGCCCCTAGCTGAAGGAAGTAGGGGGGTAGCCTCGCGAACAAGGCCCAGTAGGGATTACCAGTCCGTCACCGGCCAGAGCAGCATGAACTCCAAAAATAGGAAACTACACTAGAAAGCTGTAAAGCGAGGACCTCCTATAGCATGGTACTACTAAGCAGTGGAAGAGAACAGTACAATGCCATGACCACCAACCAAGGTCGTGGCACACACACGACTCCCGCAGAAACCAACGGAGTCGGGCACAAAGTGGAAGCAGTGCTCAGCACACCTTCCGAGACCACGGAACAACCAAGTGAGAACGATGGCTCACCGCAAGCAGGGCCACCTCAGACCTCTACAAGGTTGAGGGCCCACAAGCAGAACCACCCCGGACCCCGGACACCACCAGGTCGGGAAGCTACACACGTCGGTGCCATCACGGGCTGGCACCCAAGAATGGGACCACAGAACCGAGAGAACACCGAAGCGGACACCACCAGAAGCATGGGTCTGCCCAAGGCCAGACCAACGACGCCCGTGGAAACTAGGCACAGCCGGGCTATAACCACCGTGCAAGCTCGGGCAATGAGGAACACTTGGAAACGTCGTGAGGAAAACGTCATCACAATAGCAGCAACCAAGCCACCGCCGCTAGCAGCCAAGAGGGGGACCCGCAGTCCGCACGCTCTGCTCGCTAGCCTAGCTCCTGTCTCTACCCCCACGGAAGGGTGAGAGAGAGCCGCCACAGAAACGCACAACACACACAACACCGCAGCCTGGCCAAGCTGCGGCCCCATGCCTAGCACCACTACGTGGCTCCGGAACCAACGTAGAGAGAGGCAGTGAGACAAAGGACTGTCTGGTCTGCGCCAGGAAAGCACTCCGAACCCCTCGGCGTCCCAGACCTAGACAAGCGAGCTCTACAAACGACTCAGTGCCGCTGTCCAAACCTCGTTTTCCCCTCAGCTCCAGAGTCTGCTCACGTGGGCTGCCAAATCGAGCACGCTCGTAGCCCAGAGTTATCCCTCAATAGGCTCCCGAAGACGGGGGTCCCAGGAAATGGAGACAACCTCTGAACGGGACAAGCCCTAAAGTGCCAAGCACCAGGCGAACAGCGAGGCAGCACAACAAAACCATGCCGAACTGCTGGCTTGTAACACGAGACAATCCCCAGGAGCGAGAGGCACGCACGGACCCTCAAAAGGGGCCGTCGGTCAACCAAGGCATGTATGAATGGCTAGAACCTAAGAACACCACCGGACAGTATGGAAACCCATCGCTCTGCTAATTATCGATTGACCGCCTTTCAATCAATTATTAGGCAGATACGACCCTCCTGGCACCGCTGCCAGGACACGGCCACGAAGGTGTCACCTCCGGTCACTGAACACAGGGAGGCAACCAGCCGCGTTCCCTAACAGAAAGTCCTAAGGCAAAGCTACCCTGGGGCACACGCCGACACACAAACCGGCCACGGAAACCACCCGAGTAGCACAGGCACTGTCGCTCCCCACAGGCCGTCGCGATGAGAACTAGGTCGTGACGCGACCCTTATCGCGACTGCCAACCGCGCCGCGATAAGGTCGCGCCCGACCGGGGCGACGCCTCTACTATGTCGCGATGCGCACCGCAGCCGCGACACCAGTCAGGAGTCAGACCAAGGGATGCTCCATCCCGGGCCGCCCAGAACCATACAAACATGCACACACGGGGAGGGGAGTATGGGGAAAGCTGTAAAGCTAACTACAAAACCCCGAGGACTCCCGATCCACCCAGATTGGGAAGGGCACAAGAAATCCCTACCTTAAACGAAGAACCAAACCCCGTAGGGCCCTTCTCGTAGGAAAGAACACCTCCTCCTCGCTCCACGCATGCTCCACGACGCCGAGACACCCACCACGACCCTCCTCCTCGCCTGAAACACACAAAGGGAGAGAGAGGGGGGAAGAGGTCGCCGGAGGGAGAGGGGAAGGGAAGAAAAAGAGAGAGGGGGAAGGGGTAGCCGGCCTGCGCCTTAAGCGCCCGGAACCCAGAATGCGACGGACCGCCCCGTCGCGTTAACAACCTTAACGCGACGGGTCAACGGACTGCGACAAGAACGCGCCCCCCACAGGCGCCGCGACAACACGTCAGGCCGTAGTGACACACCTGCCACCCTGACATGCGTCAGACGACCGGACAACGCAACACGACAAAACACTGTCGCGGCCCGTTGACCGGGCGCAACAACAAGACGCGACGGAGAACCAGGGCGCGACCAACACGCGACCCACAAACTTGCCGCGACACGGATGACTGTCGCGTCGGGCACCAACGATGCGATACCAACGCATCACCCAGCCTGGATGCGTCAGGCCAGTCATCCCAGGCGCCGGACGGGAAGCCGGGAAACGGGTCTTACATTCTACCCCCCTTAAAACAATTTCATCCTCGAATTAGGACATGCCCAGAGGTCTCGAGGCACAAAACAAAACACGGGGAGCAAACGCAAGATTAATGCGAATAAGCCACTAAGTCTCAACACGACTTCCTCGTGGTAGCAATCGCACAGCCAAACACGCGCAGTGTAAGACCCGACTTCCCGACTTCCGTCCGGCATCTGGGATGACTGGCCACTGACGCGTCCAGGCTGGGCGATGTGTCAGTGTCGCGTCGGGGGTGCCCGACGCGACAGTCATCCGTGTCGCGGCGAGTCTATGCGTCGCATTCTTGTCGCGCCTGTGTTGCCCGTCGCGTTCTTGTAGCGCCCAGTCAACGGGTTGCGACAGCATTTTGTCGTGTGTCGCTTCGGTCTTCTGACACTTGTCAGGGTGGCAGGCGTGTCAGTACGGCCTGTCGTGTTGTCGCGGCGCCCGTGGGGGGCGCGTTCTTGTCGCGGTCCGTGGACCCGTCGTGTTAAGGTTGTTAACGCGACGGGGCGGTCCGTCACGTTCTGGGTGCCGGGGGCTTAAGGCGCAGGCCGGCTACCCCTCCCCCTCTCTCTTCTTCTTCCCTTCCTTCTCCCTCTCCCTCCGGCGACCTCTTCCTCCCCTTTTCTCCCCTTTGTGTGTTTCAGGCGAGGAGGAGGGTCGTGCGTGGTGCCGTGGCGTCGTGGACCTTGCGTGGAGCGAGGAGGAGGTGGCCAACCGACGTGAAGGGCCCCATTGGGGTTCGTTCTTCGTGAAAGGTAGGGATTTCTTGTGCCCTTCCCAATCCGGATGGATCGAGAGTCCTCGGGGTTTTGTAGTTAGCTTTAGAGCTTTCCCCATGCTCCCCTCCCCGTGTGTGCATGTTTGTATGGTTCTAGGCGGCCCGGGATGGAGCATCCCGTGGTCTACCTCCCGACTGATGTCGCGGCCGCGGTGCGCGTCGCGACATCAGTAGAGGCGTCGCCCCGGTCGGGCACGACCTTATCGCGGCGCGGTTGGCGGTCGCGATAAGGGACGCTGTCGCGACCTGGTTTCCCGTCGCGACAGGGAGGCTGTCGCGACGCGCTGCCCCGTCGCATCAAGGCTATTATCGCGGTGCCCTTCCCCGTCGCGATGGCCTGTGGGGGCGCGACAGTGCCTGTGCTGCCTCGGGTGGTTTCCGTGGCCGGTTTGTGTGTCGGCGTGTGCCCCAGGGCAGGCTTTGCCCTTAGGACCTTCCGATAAGGAATGCGGCTGGTTGCCTCTCTGCGTTCAGTGACCGAAGGTGACACCTTCGTGGTCGTGTCCTGGCAGCAGTGCCAGGATGGTCGTCTCTGCCTAATAATCGATTGACCGGCGGTCAATCGATTATTAGCAGAGCGACGGGTTTCCGTACTGTCCGGTGGTGTTCTGAGGTTCTAGTCCGTTCGGCGTGCCTTGGTTGGCCGACGGCCCCTTTTGAGGGTCCGTGTGTGCCTCTCGCTCGCTGGATTGTCGCGTGTTACAAGCCAGCATTCGGCGTGGTTTTGTTGTGCTGCCCCGCCTGTTCCCCCGGTGCTTGCACGTTAGGGCTTGTCCCGTTCAGAGTTGTCTCTATTTCTTGGGACCCCCATCCTCGGGAGCCTGTTGAGGGAGTACTCCGACTACGAGCGTGCTCGAGTTGGCATCCCACGTGAGCAGACTCTGGAGCTGAGGGGAAAACGAGGTTTGGACAGCGGCGCCTCTCTCTACGTTGGTTCCGGAGTCACGTAGTGGTGCTAGGCGTGGGGCCGCAGCTTGGCCAGGCTGCGGTGTTGTGTGCGTTGTGCGTTTCTGTGGCGGCACTCTCTCACCCTTCCACGGAGGTGGAGGCAGGAGCTAGGCTAGCGAGCAGAGCGTGTGGACTGCGGGTCCCCCTCTTGGCTGCTAGCGGCGGTGGCTTGGTTGTTGTTGTTGTGATGACGTTTTCCTCATGACATTTCCAAGTGTTCCTCGTTGCCCGAGCTTGCACAGTGGTTATAGTCTGGCTGTGCCTAGTTCCCGTGGGCATTGTAGGTCTGGCCTTGTGCAGACTTGTGCTTCCAGTGGTCCCCGCTTCGGTGTTCTCTCGGTACCGTAGTTCCGTTCTTGGGTGCCAGTCCGTAGTGGCACCGGCATGTATGGCTTCCCTACCTTGCGGTGTACCCAGGGTCCGGGGTGGTTCTGCTTGTGGGCCCTCGACCTTGTAGAGGTCTGAGGTGGCCGTGCTTGCGGTGAGACGTCGTCCTCACTCGCAGGTATGCTGAGCACTGCTTCCGCTTTGTGCCCGACTCCGTTGGTTTCTACGGGAGTCGTGTGTGTGCCACGACCTTGGTTGGTGGTCGTGGAGTTGTACTGTTTTCTTCCTCTGCTTAGTAGTACCATGCTGTAGGTGTTACTCGCTTTACAGCTTTCTTCTCGTGTGGTTTCCGTTTCCTGTTTTCAGAGTTCCTGCTGCTCTGGCCGGTGAGGACTGGTAATACCTACTGGGCCTTGTTCGCGAGGCTACCCCCCCCCCCCCTACTCCTTCAGTAAGGGCTCGTCGTCGCGGGAGCTCGGTGTCGGACGGGTTGCGGAGGCGGCTGTGGCGCCGTGTGTTGTCAGCAGCAGTGAGAGCGAGTGTTGTGAGCTCTTGTATCTAGTGAGCTGAGAGTTGTGTTTTGCAGTCCTCGGGTATGCCCCTTAGGACTGCACCTTTTTCTCTCGTACCTGTGCTTTTGCTTGGGACGCGTTGTACAACCCTTTTGTATAATGTACTGATTATTATAGTTATTTGAACTCAGTACAATATCACTATCCCTTTTTCATATAACCCTCCGGGTCTTCGGATCCGTGGTGGCGGCGCGACCCTCGGGGTCCCCGCGAGGGGTCCGAGAGGTCAGGTCGTTACAGTGGTATCAGAGCGAGGGTCTACTGAATTTGTAAGGAGTTAATAACTATAGCTGTCCCCAAGGAAGGTAAGTGCACTACTGACACCGTCCGACTAGTGTTAGGCTTGTGCTTTCAAATTTTTTGCAGGTGTGCGGCTTCCCTGCATGATTCGTGCGCGTGTTGCAGGTTGCAGTTGTTGTTGTGCCGCGTGCATGGCAATGTGTCACTCACGTTTCATGCCGTAGCGGCGCGGTTGGCGCTGGGACTCGCTGGCAGTGGTTGTAACGACCCAGAATCCGCATTACCAGTAACAACCGTACCAGTACCCGAATTCTGACCCGCTAACCCACGAGACAAGCTCTGAAGGGTAGGAAGTGAAAGTCCGAGGAGACTATATGTAGAAGATACACACCATGCAAAGCAGTAAAATTCCACTATATGAACATAATATATAACCACACCTCAGTTCTGAGACAAAGTACAGAGTACAGAAGTACAACAAAATGTACTACTCACTGCAGCTAGGGAGCACCAACACCGGAGTGGCTAGACTCGCCTGGAACGGGAGTCGACGAGACCCACCTGAAAGGGAAGGGAGTGAGTCTCAAGAAAAGAGACCCAGTAGGGAAAAGTAACCCCACCGAAACTAAACTAAAGTGCGGAAAGTAAAACTGAAGTAAGTACACGTCGCACCACAACACAAAACTGTAAACCACGCGCTCAGTAACACACACTCACACACACAGCAAGTAGGAATCAGCTAGGGTCTGTGGCTCGCGTCCGTCACCACAGAGGCTCTCAACCCCAGCCACGTGTGCACACTACAGACGCTCTCTCTCGCCGTCTGGTCCACGACCGGTTTTTTTCCCCTACGCTTGACCCTAGCGGTAGAGAAGGGGCTCCACGAGACCGGCTCAAAACCACCAAAGGATACGCACAGGACAGAGTCGCACGTCGATGTCCCGGCTCACTAGCGGAGAAAACCACACGCTAGTCGTCTAGACGGAGTCGCACCCACCTAGGTAACACAACAGAAACGGGTACACGTAACGCAACGCGCGTACAACAGACGGAACACACTCAACGTCTGAAACCCCGTACAGTAGTAAACACCCTCGTGCTACAAACAACTACTCCTATGCACAGGCGGAGTCACACTCTAAGCCTGGCTCACTTGTGCTATTAGGGCGACATCACATGTCAATCGCCTCTAACACACAACTTAAGTCTGCTGGGATACAGAATATAAACGGCCACATCGATGCCCCAATCAGAGATAAACGCAACCCCTATGCCGTCAACAATAACTAAACGGCAATCGACCTTGTCGTTTAAATCACCCTGAAGATCTCAACGTCAACAGATGTGACGTTGATATCTTCAGTCCCCCATACCCAGAACTGAACCGAATCATCCCTATGGGCAGAAACACTCAACCAGACTCCGACTGATGGAGGGAAACACTTCCTCTCATCATCCACATAACAGAACATCATAATTAGACAATCTAACACCTAGATTATCCAAACCACCCTCAATTCCGGCATAATATAACTCAAACCCTAAACCATGATTTGCACATCAATTTGGTTAATTGGACATGCTGGTTTGCTGGGAGGTTATAGGGGTTAAGTCCCTACCTCAGAATGCCTTAAGAATCCCCAAACAGCCACTACTCGCACCGGATTCCCCCGAAGACCCCGCGCGAATCACACAAAACCACGCGCTTCCCGCCGATCTAGCAACGCCACACGATCCAGGGGCTTCCCACGAGCTCAAATCACCCAACAGAAGCTGCAGGAATCAGAAAGGCTAAGGTGGAAGAAAGGAGAGGAAATGAGAAAGGTGGTTCTGCTCTCGGGCTGCCCTACTTCAATAGGCCCGACCAGTCAACGTCAACATCACTGGCCGCCTACTGAACCGCCTACAGACTAACGTCCAGATCCCATGTCGTTGAGTTCAAGCTCAGACGTCCACATCGCTGGCTGACTCTGACTCAACGGCAAGCCTTGGCCGACAACCCAGTCAACGACAATGGTCTTGTCGTCGACCACACAGAACCACTACAGACCCAATAAGGATCCACTAAAGACCCGAGACCTTACAGTGGTCTTCCTTGTGTGGAGGACGCTTGCGAGCCAGTCCAGGTGCGGTGCTCCTGGTCGTCTTCGGCTCATTTGAGCGTGTGTGCGTCGCGAAGGCTGAGAGAGCCTGCGTATGGTGTGGCCTTCACCGGTGCAGGGTTGTTACCTGTGGAACCGATGGAAGGTGTCCCTGCCTGTTGGCTGCCCCTCTATTGTTGGGGTGTGTGCTGTGGTTGTTGTGTGTTTGCCTTGTGTGCCTGTGCGCTGTGCTCGGGACGCCGAGCTGAGCAGGTGCTTTGTGTGTGGGTGTGCATCGCCGGTTGAGCGCTGCGACACTTGTCTGTGGTCGTCGTCAGCCTGGCGCTGAATGGTTGTGAGCTCTGGTGAGGTGCTTCTGGAGTCTTTCTCTGTTGGTTCTGGCGGAAGTGAGGTTTCCCCAGAACTGTGTTGTGCTCGTTTCTGGTTGCTGTGGCATTGCCCTCTAGGTTGAGGTGCATCGCTTGGTTGCCCTGTGTTCTGGTGAGGTTTCCCAGAACCGTTTCTGTTGTTCTAGTGAGGGTTTCTCTCGGAAGTGAGGGTCTCCCGGCACCCAGAACGCGACGGACCGCCCCGTCGCGTTAACAACCTTAACTCGACGGGTCAACGGACCGCGACAAGAACGCGCCCCCCACGGGCGTCGCGACAACACGACAGGCCGTACTGACACACTGCCACCCTGACAGGCGTCAGATGACCAGATAGAGCAACACGAAAACACTGTCGTAGCCCATTGACCGGGCGCAACAACAGATGCGACGAAGAACCAGGGCGTGACCAACACGCGACCCACAAACTTGCCGCACACGGATGACTGTCGCGTCGGGCACCCCCGACTCGATACCAACGCATCACCTAGCCTGGACGCGTCAGTGGCCAGTCATCCCAGGCACCGACGGGAAGCCGGGAACTGGGTCTTACAGATTCACTAGTCCTTTCAGGCTCCCCCTGAGTGCTAGGAATGGATTCCTGCACATTTCTTAGAACAGAGCCACAACTGTGGTGGGGATGATAGCCTCTGAAACTCGCATAACTGGCTCAATATTGTCTTGAGGAATATCTTCAATCTGGCTTCCAGTGACCACAGATTCTTCTGCTCTGACCTCTGCTGCTGCTGCTGCTTGTTCATTGCAATTTCTGAACTAACAACTTCCTGTTGTTGATCTTGCACTACAGGCGCTGCTGCAGTTGTTGATCTTCTTGCTCAACTGGTACATCTGCTGCTACTGCTGCTTCTGCTACCTCTTCTAGAACTTCTTGGGCTTCGCCGATGATGGCCTCACGCTCAGCTACTGAAGTCTTGGTCCAGACTCCAGCAACCAACGAGAAGCCACTCTCTTAAATTTCTTGCTTCGAATTGCTTGGCCCATTTTCTCATAAACTGCCCCAACAACACTAATGCCATAACATTGGAAAATCTTGTTGAGCAAGTGGGCATATGGAAGGGACATATTCAATTTACTTTTCTTGTCCCAAATCTGTGCACTTGCAAATTTCATCCTCTCCAAAATAACTTCGGCCATGTTAATGCTCTGGTTCTGAATGGCCCAATACACCATATCGGAGTCGGCCTTCGTGCAAGTGGAGAAGGTCGCACTCCTAGGAACCAAAATCTGACACACAATAAAGTGTAATAATCTATTGAAAGCATTCAACTGATTGATGTCGATTTTTCCATCCTTCAACTTGTATTTGGGACCAACGATCCCCAAACCCTTAAGATTAATGTCCATACTGTCTACCCCATTGTGACCGGTGGTAGAAACTCCAAACAGTGACTCTAACAAACCATGAGTGATGTGAATCTGGGTTCCTTTCATAGAAGATTTCAAGGACTCATCTGCCTCTGGCTTCAGACAAACATAGAAAGCTTTAACCAAGTCAGGGTAACTTGCCTCTGAAAGAGAAAACAATCTCTGTCCACTTCATTCTTTCCATAGCTGCCATGATGTTGTGCATCCCATGCTTCTCCAGGTCTTCGATATTCACTGCTTTGTTGCCGCATATCTTCGTCTTTACTGAAGTAAACCTTTTCTGCTGCTCTGCGGTGAGGAAAGCAGCCCCATAGCCCCCGACATTGTCAGAAACTCCAGAAACGGCCATGGTTTTGAATGAGGAAAGGTTTTGGATGATTGGAAGGAAGATTGGAGCAGAAACCTTCAAGAAATTTCTCGCGGGAAAAAGTGAAATTTTTGAAATCGCACGAAGTCGATGCCGGAGTCGATAGGGTTATCGTCTCAGGCAAGTCGAAGGAGATGAGAGCGGGAGGTGAATCGATATGGCACAAATTTCAAGTTCTTTATCAGATAAAGGGAAGGCACCATAATGGCAGAAAATGACAAGAGACAGGTTCGAAAAGAAAAAACTCTTTTAAAATTATGAATCGGCATTGATATATAAGATGCAAGCAATATTTGAAGATTTGCTAATTTTAAGGGGAAAAATATTGATATTATGAAATTATTTATTATTTCAATTAATTACAGATAAATCTATCACAAATTGCACATGCCTAATTCCCTTCTAAGAGACATAATCTCTCTTCAGGTAAGGTCTTTGTGAAGATATCTGCTCCTACTGATTTTGAGTATCAATAAAGGAAATATCTATATTACCATTTGCTATATGATCACGAATAAAATGATATTTAACCTTTATATGCTTTGTCCTTGAGTGTTGAACTAGATTTTTGGTGAGATTAATGGCACTGGTGTTGTCGCACAGCAAGGGAATAGTCTTGATATGTAGCCCATAATCCTCAAGTTGCTGCTTAATCCATAGGAGTTGTGTATAGCAACTGCCAGCAGCTACGTACTCAGCTTCAACTGTTGACAGTGCTATTGAATTTTGCTTCTTTGAGGACCATGAAATTAGACATCCTGCAAGAAATTGACAACAACCACTGGTGTTTTTTCTATCTATTTTGCATCCAGCGTAGTCAGCATCAGAGTATCCTACTAAATTAATTTTGCATGATTTTGGATACCATAGACCTAGATCATAAGTTCTAGTCAAGTATCTAAAAATTCTTTTGACAGAAATTAAATGAGATTCTCTAGGGTCTGCCTGATACCTAGCACATATGCATACACTAAATAATATGTCGGGTCTACTGGCAGTTAAATAGAGTAAAGAACCTATCATACCTATGTAGACCTTTTGATCTACCTTCTTACCATCCTCATCACTATCTAATCTTGTTGATATACTCATCGGAGTTGACAGCGGCTTGGCGCTTTCAAATCCAAACTTCTTTAAAAGTTCCTTGGTGTATTTGCTGACAAATATGAGTCCTTCTTTTCCTTGCTTGTTTGCAATCCGGAAGTAGTTAAGCTCCCCCATCATGCTCATTTCAAATTCTCCCTGCATAACTTTTCGAAATATTTGCAAAGGAATTCGTCAGTAGAACCAAAATTATATCATCCACATAGATTTGTACAAGTAGCACATTTTTTGCTATAGATTTGATGAATAATGTGCTATCTACTTTTCCTCTTGTAAAACCATGGTTTAACAAAAATGCACTTAATCTTTCATACCATGCTCTAGGTGCTTGCTTTAAACTATATAATGTCTTATGCAATTTGAGAACATGATTCGGAAAATCAATATCATCAAAACCAGGAGGTTGTTCTACATAAACTTCCTTCTTTATATATCCATTTAAAAAGGCAGATTTTACATCCATTTGAAAAAGTTTTAAATCTAATGCTGATGTAAAGCAAGTAAGATTCTGATTGCCTCAAGTCTAGCTACTGGTGCATAGGTTTCATCAAAATCTATGCCTTCCTCTTGGGATAGCCTTGAGCTACCAATCTGGCATTGTTTCTAGTGATCACACCAACTTCATCCATCCATTGTTTCCTGAACACCTATTTGGTACCACACAGGATGATCTGATGGTCTCGGAACAAGTGACCATACATAGTTTCTCTTGAACTAATTAAGTTCATATTGCATGGCTAATATCCAAGATTCATCAGATAAGTGCTTCATTGACTGTCTTAGGCTCTATCTGAGATACAAAAGCTAGGTAGTCACAAGGAATTATGTTACCCTCTGTTTCTTACCCCAACCGATGGATCACCAATGATATTGTCCAATGGGTAGGCTGTAAACAAGTCGGGTTCGGAATCAGAAACACAGATTCCGATATCGATTCCGATAACCGAAATATGGTTCCGATTCCGATTCCGATAAGAAGGTTAGTTTCGATTCCGTTCCGATTCCGATAACATTACCGGACCGAAATTCCGATATGGTAAGATGTTTACCATAATTTTACCTTGAGTTTATGATAATTTATCGGAATACCGATACCGATTCCGATTATTTTTTCGATTCCGATTCCGATAACTTATGAAATATCTGATACCGATTCCGATAAGCTATCGGTGTCATTTTCCGATTCCGAAACCGATAATTTTTATCGGTATCGGGTCGGAATATCAAAATATCGGTTCCGTTTACACCCCTACCAATGGGTGATCCTTTTGTATCTCCATTCATTTGGAAGATTGTCATGTGATATGTCTTTTTGTTGTAGATCTCCAAGGTGGATCTTCCTTATCCTCGATGGATGAGTTCTTTAATTTCTAAGATAGTTTCATCTGCATCATCAACATCACTATCTACTTCCTTTCTCAAGGAAGGGTTAGTCTCATCAAAAATAACATGCACTGTTTGTTCAATTAATAGACTATGCTTATTAAATACTCTATAACCTTTGGGTTTGGAGGCATACCCCATGAATATAACTTCATCTGATTTTGCATCTAGCTTACCAAGGTCTCTTTTGCCGTTGTTGTGGATGAAGCATGGACATCCAAATGTCCGGAAATGGCTGATCTTCGACTTCTTCTGCTTGTATAGCTCATATGAAGTCTTCTTCAGGATTGGTCTGATCATCACTCTGTTGATTATATAACATGCTGTGTTGATGTCTTCGGCCCAAAAATATCTTGGTAAATCATATTCTGATAGCATTGTCCTTGCCATATCCAATAGGGTTCTTTCTTCCTCTCAGCAACCCCATTTTGCTGTGGTGTCCTTGGCGCTGAGAATTATGCTCTATCCCTTGATCATCACAGAACTTGACAATTTCTCAATCTGAAACTCTCCTCCATGATCTGATCGAATACCAATAATGTTGTACTTTTTGTCCTTCTGCACCTTCTTACTGAAGTTGACAAAGCTGTCGAATGTATCATCCTTATGCTCCAAGAAGGATACCCATGTAAATCTGGAGTAGTCATCTACTATGACAAATCCAAAGTTCTTTCCTCTGAGACTTGTGGTTCTCATTGGCCCAAATAGATCCATATGTAGAAGTTCTAAGGGTTTAGAGGTTGTTACCACAGTCTTTGACTTGAAGGATGACTTGGTGTGCTTTCCTTTTGCACACGGCCACAGACACCATCCATTCTTGTACTTACTTTGGGTAGGCCTTCCACCAAGTTTCTTTTGATTAATTTTCTCATGCCATCCAAGCTGCAGTGGCCCAATCTTCGATGCCAGAGATCAGTTGACTGCTCTTTATTCGCTGCCAGACATATTCCTGATCTTTTATTCTTCTAGATAAAGTACATACAAGTTTTTTTTCTCTATAGCTTCAAAATGACTGCACCATCCTTCATGATACGCACTTTGATTCTTGAAATCTGACCTGATGACCTTTATCACACAGTTGGCTATACTGACAAGTTGTACTTCAGTCCTTTGACGCATAGAACATCTTCGATAACGGTTTTGCCTTTACTGCCTACTGATCCGCTACCTATCACAGTCCCTTTTCCATTATCTCCATAAGTGATTGTGCCTTCTTCAACTTCAAGATGGGAAAATAGCTTTCTGTTCCCTGACATGTGCCTTGAGCATCCCGCATCCGCTGTCCAAATACCATTTTGATGCTCGAAGGTTTACCTGCAATGAAAACACTAAGCTTTAGGTACCCAAGTTCTTTGGGTCCTGATTGGTTAGTATCATCAATTTTCTTTTTAATTATCCATCTTTTATGTTTAGTTGGACATGTTATTTAGTATGACCTAACTTGTTGCAGTGACTACAGCAAGATGTTCTACTTACTTTTTCAGTTGGAATGTATTTAAAGTTTGATTTATATGATGTGTCTTGTTCAGCTACAAACTTAGGTGTTGGATATATTTTAGGGTATACTACTGTTTCTTCATTATCGGGAGGAGTATAACCTAATCCATGCTTCTTTTTTACCTGACCGTCTAGCACTTTCAGTATTAAGTTGTTTTACCGTTTGTAATTTTTTCTAGCGTGCTTGATAATTTTTTATTTCTGTTGTTAAGTTCAACTTCCTGTTTTAATTTATTTCTGTTTCTTGGTTTTCCAAGCTTGTTAATTGTTCATTTTTATTTTTCAGGTCCTTACATAACAACTCATTTTCTTTTTAGTTCAGTAATTTGTTTTTCCATTTGCTCATTTTCAAATTTAAATCTAAATTAGTATTTTCTAAGCATAAGATTTTTCTTACTGACTTTTAATGATTTACATACTTCTTTATATTTACAGTACAACTCATTAAAGCATCTTCTATCTAAATTATCAGAATCAGATTCGTTACATGAAGAGAAAGATGAGTCAGATGTTACCTTTTCATCATCGATGTTACCATGAAGGCCAGGTTGGCTTTTCTTCTTCTTCTCTTCTTCACTGGAACTCGACTCACTATCTGAGTCGCTGCTGTTGTCCCATGCTGCTGCCATGACTTTCTTCTTGTATTTTTCTGAATTTCTTGGAAGTGTCCTTCTTGTACTTTAGTTTTCTTCAGCTTTGGACATTCTGCTTTGATATGTCCAGGCTTCTTGCATTCGTAACAGATGGGCTCAGCTTTCTTTGATTCCTTTCCTTCTGGCTTCTTGTAATCTTTGTTTTTCTTGAAGTATCTCCTTCCAGACTATACTTCTTTCTAGCTAATATCTTTTGTAGTCTTCTGGAGAGGAGAACTTCCTCATCTTCACTGCTTCTTATGCTTTCGTTACCATCTGAAGATTCATCAGATAAGTCTTCTTTTTCTGCCTTGAGAGTTGTTGCTGCTTTCTGCTTGATGATTCTCCCAACCTTTCCATGTTGATCTCATGGGCCATTAGGGACCCTATGAGTTTTTCTAATGACATTCTCTTCAAGTCATTTGCTTCTTCAACTGCCGTTACTTTGGGAGTCCATGAAGCTAGTAAAGATCTTAGAATTTTTCTGACCATGTCACCCATTTCATAAGTCTTTCCTAGACCAGCTAATCCATTTGTGATATTGGTGAACCTACTGTACATCTGTGTGATAGTCTCTCCTGACTGCATCTAAAATCTTTCATATTGACTCACCAAGATGTCTATTCTCGTTTCTTTACTTTATCTATGCCCTCATAGGTGATTCTCAATTTTTCCCACATCTCCATGGCGGATTTGCAGGCGGAGATCCTGTTGAACTCTTTCCTTGCTAAGAGCACAACATAGAATGCTTTTTGCCTTGCAGTTGAGAGAGATTTTCTTCTTGTCGTCTTCCGTCCATTTGTCTTTTTTCGTTCGTGACTAGAAGATCTCCTTCTTCAACAATCGACCAGATCTGATAGTCAAGTCCTTGTAAGAAGAACTCCATTCTTGTTTTCCAATAAGTATAGTCTTCACCGTTGAACAAAGGTGGCCTGTTGACTGACTGACCTTCGAAGTGACATTGGGCTGCCATTTGATCTTTTCTCCTTAGATCGTTGGATCTTCTTTGTCGAAGAGACTAGCTCTGATACCACTTGTTGCCCAGCTAGCAAGCCCAGAGGGGGGGGGGGGGTGAATGGGATTTTTAAAACTTGATAACCTAAACCTGTCAACAAGAATGTTTATACAAAACACTGCGTTTGGCTGTTCGTGTTAGTCGTAAAAATAATAACAAACACACAGAAAGCAAACGCACTACACAAGGATTTTTTTCCTGGTTCAGACCTCCTCTCCACAGGAGTCCTATGTCCAGTCCCTGAGCAACAACTCAGGATTCCACTACCCAAGGGTACAATCCCCCTTAAGGACACTTACACACCCAGCCGCAGTTGGTCTTCTCTTCACAATCCGAAGAGGAAAACACCACCCTGGAACACCCAGGTCTTCCTTCAACACGAAGGGAACAACACCCTGGAATCCCCATGTCTTCCTTCAACACGAAGGGAACAACACGAAGATGTGTTCGAGGGAGGACAAGCCCCTAGATCAAGCTAATAGAACAATGCTTGATCTGAAGCAAAAGACTGAGAGGAAAAGATCTACGACAAAGAACACTCTCAGTACGCTATAGCTCTCACAAAGCTAGGCACAGAAATGCAGAGAGCTAAGAGCAAAGCTTAAAACAATGGAGTGAGGCTCGGCTCTTTTAGATGCTCGCAGATTGTGTCGAGTAAGCTTTTTCTAAGGTTCTGCTTTACTGGAGCCATCAGTCTTCAATATATAACTTCTTTTGAAAAATAGTCGTCGAAGTATTTGTTGTCCCTATGTTCTGAGAACGTTAGACTACATAGTTCTTCTTTGCTGTCAACGGTTCTTTACGTTCCATGCACGTAAGAAGAAAATCCTTCTTGATATCCTCTAGCTTCTACTTTATCCAACGTTGTATAGAGTCGTGCTGTCAAAGATTGCACACATTAAATGCTAAAACATAGACAGCTAGGCTGTCTCTTGTTGTTAGTCAATCGTTGGACTGATGATACATCAAAATAGAAATCCCATTTTATCTTTCCAAAATGATATTACATGCAGAAGCATAAGAATAGAAGATATCTGGACATGCATCGTGCAGAGAAATGTACAGACGCATTAAATGCATGGATATTGGAGAAATACGCGGGATGACTTTGACTTGTCAAGATATTTGAATATCAAGTCGTTATATTTCATGAAATCGTTGTAAGAATCCCTTATGAAATCGTTGTATGAGTGAATCGTTTGAGAACGAATCATTACAACAAATCGTTATAACCAAATCGTTATAAGTAAATCGTTGTGAACGAATCTTACAAGAGAATCGTTATAACCAAATCGTTATAAGCAAATCATTATAACCAAATCGTTGTAAGTAAATCGTTAAAACCAATCGTTATATGCAAATCGTTGTGAACGAATCATTACAAGAAAATGTTATAACCAAATTGTTGTCTCACTTATCGAGTCGATGAGTGATCAAATCGTTGTTTTATTTTATCGAATCGTTACACAGACTAAGTCGTTGTTGTGACTTATCGAATCGTTACAGCAAGCAAATCGTTGTGTAACTTATCGAGTCGTTATAATGACCAGTCGTTGGTTGTAACTTGTCGAATCGATGTAAATACCAATTCGATGTGGAACTTATCGAATTGTTATGAAGATAAATTGTTGTGAGACCAGTCGTTATTTTCACTTACCAAATTGATGTGAAACTGAATCGTTGTGAGAGTAAATCGTTGTTCTCACTTATCAAATCGATGTGAAACAAAATCGTTGTGAGATCGAAATCAAAGTGATTTCTTAGCGAATCGTTCTGAGATCAAAATCGATGCGATCACTTAGCGAATCGTTCTGAGATCAAAATTGATGCGATCACTTAGCGAATCGTTCTGAGATCGAAATCGACGCGATCACTTAACGAATCATTCTGAGATCAAAATCGATACGATCACTTAGAGAATTGTTCTGAGATCGAAATCGATGCGATCACTTAGCGAATCGTTCTGAGATAAAAAATGATGCGATGCTTATGAAATCGTTGTGAGGCCGAAATCGGTATGTCACTTACCAAATCCTTATGAATATGAAAGCGATAGAGATAAGGAAATCGTTATGACTATTGAAATCGATGCAACACTTATGAAATCGTTGTAACTTATGGAAAGTTGATATGTACTTGGATAAATTTCATGCTCTGAACTTGAAATGGTACAGTATAGTAAATACTTACATATTTCCTTGATTTCGACTGACTTGTTCCTACATCTTAGCTTCATAAAAACTTTGTTAGATCAAACTAAATTTGAGTTTGTTAATCACCAAAATATATATGTATTTATCTAAATTACATGGGGATAAACTGATCATCACTATTTGTCACCGAAATCACTTATTTGTCAGTAGGAGTGACTTATTTGTCATCAGAATCAATTTATTTGTCATCACTCGTCACCTATTTCTCACCAGATTCAACTTATTTGTCACTTCAATTCGTGACTCCATGTGAATCACTTAAGTTATTTGTCACCGGAATCAACTTATTTGTCACCAGAAGTGACCTATTTGTCACTGGAATCAACTTATTTATCATCACTGGTCACTTATTTCTCACCAAAATCAACTTATTTGTCACTCTAATTCATGACTCCATGTGAATCACTTAAGACATGAAGTCAACTATTTATCACCTGAATCAACCTATTTATCACCAGAAAAAACATATTTATCATCAGAATCAACCTATTTGTCAGTCCAGTTCGTAACTCCATGTGAATCACTTAAGGCATGAAATCAGCTATTTGTCATGGGAATCAACTTATTTGTCATCAAAAGAAACTTATTTGTCACCGAAATCAACTTATTTGTCACTTCAATTCGTGACTCCATGTGAATCACTTAAGACACGAAGTCAACTATTTGTCACTGGAATCAACCTATTTGTCACCAGAAGAAATTTATTTGTCACCGGAATCAACCTATTTGTTATCAGAAAAATATATTTGTCACCAGAAGAATCTATTTCGCAACTCCACGAGAAATTTGATTACCTGTCCAAAAAGTATATTTTGAATTAATTAAAAATCTCTCTATAATTGTTGTTTGCAATGTGGACGATTTTCATGATGGTGGGTCTCAAAAAGATGCACATATAGGCGGAGACGTGTACTGGACTGCTGACGTGAACGCTTTCCACACGGCCCAATCGAGAGCGCCCTGACGATTCCAACGTGAAATTTATATCCGGATGTCCGTGTAATTAATATTTCTCATTTTGGTTATTAATTAGCAATCTCTCGCTCGCTCTCTCACCGCATGCATATTCATGCGTGCATTAGGGGCAGACACTACTCTCATGCAAAATATTAAACATAGAAAGAAAAAGTGTCATAACCATGATAAATTAAACACAGTTAAGAAACCCTTTCTTAGTGAAATAGTTCAAAATCAAAGAAATGGACTTTAAGAGAAAAATAATCCAGTCTGTAGTTTTATCAAGTATCCCCAATTTTTCTCCCCTTGAACAGCACCATTGTATGAACTGCCCTTTGACATATCCTTTGCTTAGGAGTCTCACAACACCGGACGATTTTTGCTTGCATAGCTCTAACATTCTACACGGTCATCTCCATAGCACAAAGGGAAAAAGCTGCATGGCGCAAATGAAACTGCTCACGTCTGATTCTCGAAATGACAGCTGCCAATAGAACTAAAAATGCAGAACCTGAAACTCCAAACTAATGTTGGGATCAATTCTGATATCGTTCCACCAACAAAATTTGCTTCTTGTCCCAGTAACTGCTCGCAGTTGACAACAGGAAAAGAAGCAGCCTCTGTTCCTTCCAATATCTGTAAAGAACCCTGCACCTCCCACAGACTCGTCCACTTTCTCCTTTCCTCAGGCAGGAGACTGAAAACAACTCATACACCGATTAAGATGTTCTGACATAATAGGTGGATGTGTCATGCAGAGCTCCTTCGGTCCTCGCGCAAGGTTGCTGTCACCCAAAAATGTCTCAAAAACTTGTAAAGAGATAGACAAACAAACTGTTTTCTAGTTTGCTCATGTGAATCCAGAACAAAGAAGTACCTCGGGGCTCACCCTTCAGATCACACTCCTGGAAGAAGATCCTTGGAGCCTCTTTTTCAAGTGACAAACGCTGTTGTCTTACAGATTGGGCACAGGTTCTTATGCATTAGCCACTGTTTGATGCAGGCAGCGTGAAAATCATGCCCACAGTCCAGTGTGCCCAGGTCCTCACCGTGAATGTATTCTTCCTGCCAGAATGCAAAGGGGGAACTTGTCAGGCAAGATTACCGGTGGCTCAAGATAAAAGGTTGAAGATTAAGTTATCCACCCGGCAAATACAGCATGGTTCGGCTTCATTAGATGGTGTTAATGTAATAGACAAATGTCTCCGTTGCTTCAAATGCTTTATAATTGTCTCCTCGCTCAACCCAGTGCTTACATTTCCTATCTGTTCTTCTAAAGCCAACAGTTCCTGCAATATCCGGTTGTCGAACTTAGGTAAGAATCTGACTGGGGCTGCAGAATCAATTGTCTGAGCATTGGGCATGGTTTTACCTCATAAGACATATTGTCCACATCAAGCCGCATGTCTCTATGCCGGTCATGCATGTCCGCAACCCCATAGAATACAGACTGGTCAAGAATCAAAACATCCTGTCCAGTTAGCATTAGCATAAGTCAACTCTGTAAAATGGAAGATATTTCAGGAGACACTGATTAACACGTTCTACCCAATAATATTGCTTAGTGAGAAAATCAAGCAATGATGAATACAATTCTGAGTTGAGTGAAAAACAAAAGGCATAAATAGTCACCAAGGAAGGGTATCCTGCCCATGGAAATAAAAGGCTTTTACAGTGGTACAAGAAAATGTCATCTTATATGCAGTGAAGATGAAGAGTGGGCATCATGTTGCATGTATCAGCATCAAATGAAAAGAGAGAAATTTTTGGAAGCATAAAGTAGCATAAATCAAAACTTTTACCATACCTCAAATCTTATATTTTCACCCCTAAGCATAAGATCCAAAGCATTGCGAATATGCTACAGAAGGAAATGACAAATTAATGTCAGCATTTAATAGTCCAGATTGCAAAACATATTTCTTCCAAAATCAAAAAGTCTGAAAGACAATTGAATAATTTCCAGCACTATTAAAAATAAGAGAAAGCGCCATAATAAACAGTAAGCAGGTCGGCAGTTTGCAAATGTATGAAACTTCAAATGTAACATACTGGCTTTTTGGAAGCTTACTAGGAGAAGACCGGAATTACATACCTAGAATTCTTGGTTCATTACCATTCCATGGTTTTAAATAGAAAGGACGAAAAGAAGACAATATTTCATTGGCTTTACCAAGGGCACACCTTTGTCTTTTTCAGGTCTACATATTGCACATAAGTTGTAAAGGTGGTCTTGGGAATTTGCCTGCACAGCATCTTTCTTTGGCCCAAATCACCTAGGTGATCTTGGGAACTGCCTCGGCTGTCGAATTGCCTTGCTGCACCTTTAGAGCCCAGGTCCATGTCCCTTGCTCCAACCCCCAAAATATTTTGGGGTTCCACCACCCTTCCACCCCCCAGAAGGGTAGGCACTGAGTTGATCTGTTATGCGAGGCTTGGTAAAATTAAGATCAAGCTCCACACACACTCCGCACATAATAAAGGTGCCTGGACTTCCTACAATTTCTCTCTGTTTCTTCTCTCACAGTGAGACATGCACTTTTTTTTAATTTGAATACTAGTCTATTACATCATCCGGTGAGAGTTGAACCCTTGACATCATCCTTAGAAAATTCCTTGTAAACCTGCTGCCGGTGGGAGTTGAACCCTTGACCTCTTCTGGTGTACATGAAGAACTACCACTAAGCCACTCCTCGAGTATAGTAAGACACATGCACACTCTTCCCATGAGAGGCCAAATCACCATGTACACACACAGTTAATTGATAAATTATCCAGTGATTTGACATTCTTGAATGAATGATTAATTGGTTGGCTTAGTGAATACATGAATTTGGTGGGTTCTATATTGTTTTGGCATGGTTCAATGAATAAATATAGGCAGTTTATAGGTCTTTATGCATGTACTTTCTTCATTTTGTGAAAAATAACATATCTTCATGTACCTGAAATATATCTGAATTACATATATAAATTAAAATTTCAGTTCAAAAGCCATCACCCAGACATTTGAGTCTTAAGGTGATCCCTTGGACACCTCAGTTGCCTCTTGCCGGGACTACATAGTGGACCATGCCTACAGCCTTTGATAAGTTATCTTCTCAATGTTGTGTCAAATTAAGTTCCAATCTCAACAAGAACTATTGAATCCACTTCTGAATTTTGACTAATTTCTTTTAGTCAAAATTGCACACACCATCGCACAAAACAAGATTGATCAGGCTACCATTTTGGTTGGACAAACACCTCTACAGTAGATTCACAAGGTTCAAGATGCTGTCAATGTCAGGTATGCCAAAAAGACCTGATCAAAACAGCACTTTTCCAAGAACAATTCCACACGCACAAACAGGTGTTCCATATCCACAAAACAGAAACTAGAGCAAGATTTCCTCTCTGGTTTAAACCTTTCACTTCAATCTAAAGTAGGAAAGCTTCTAAGAGCCATCTTTCTTGATCATTTTAGTAGGAATATACTTTGACTGAACCAATCTCTCCGCTAAACTGATGCCTGCTCAGAATCATCATATTCACTAAGGATCTCGATGCAAAATGTCCTTTCCTTTGTCCCCTTTATATTCTTCTTCCAACTTTCTTGTCATCAATTTGGACACAGGATAGCCTTTGAGGTAGTGAGGCTAGGGACCAATACTTTTATTCCCAACATTTGAATTCCTTCTATGGAGATTACACCTATTGCTTTTCCAGACAATCAGGAATGGATTGAATATTTGTCCTCAAGGACCTCAACAGCAGTCTCATACAGCCTATGAAAAAGTATCTTACATAAAGCTTTCCTCTTTCTCTCCTCATCTAAGACATTTTAAGAATAGTTTGAGGGCTTAAATCCATAGCCAAGAAGATAAGTTTCTACCAGCCAATGGCCATTTGGCACTGTTGACAGAGCTAGTCTCCTATCCAAAGGATATCTTTCCAGGTGTTTGGCTCCACCTTGCACCAAGCAAGCAGTTCAGAAAACACTTACCAGGTATATCACATATAAGTGATCTGTGACATTTAAAATCCAAGTCACTGCATCTAGTCTTGTTTCTGATAATTTCTTCATTTACAGGTTTTATTTTGAGATGTCTGCCGTAGTCGCAGAGCACAGTTCACGAAAATGGTAAACAACATCCCAAGTTTGAACCCTGGGTGTCCCAATCCCTCCCCACCCATGGCACCCACTGGGCTATGTCCAATCAGTTCATTTACAGGTTTTAGATGGTAAGAAAGCTATTGTAGTTCCTTATGGTCGTACTGGAGCTCCACTTCATGTCAGTTTCCGATATTGTGAATACCCCCTTCCATGCATGCATGGAAACAAAAGGCTCACCAATTGCCACAACATCCAAGATAACTCACACTTGCACAACCTCACGTGCATTGTTCATGCATGCATCCCATAGCTGATAGGAAACACACTTCAAAATATGAAATGTGATCATCAAGAAACATGTTTGTGGAATGAAAAGTATTTTTTATAGAAAAAGCATATTCACAAACAAATATTTGCATGATATATATATACACATTATTCAAACATAGATTTTTAAATAAAATCTCACCATTTCAACCTATTTGGATCAGCTCAGATCAGCTGATCAACCAATTAGACCCAAATTGCCAAACTATGACTGCCTAGGGGTGAACATGGTCCGGTTCGGTTCGGTTCACCCCATTTTTTTGGTGAACCGAAACCGAACCGAAATATCATGCAAACCGAACGAACCGAACCGGTTCGGTTCGGTTCAAACCGAAGTCGAATGACATATGAGACACAACTGGGTGCTGGCTTGATGGTCAAGGCGTCGACTCTGCTGCTCTTGGTTGGGGTTCGAATCCCAGCTTGGGCGCGTGCTTTTTGGACAAAAGGCACTTTTTCACACGTTATTTGATAATAAAAACCTGATGGCGCGGGGGAGGAATCGAACTCCTCCCACTGCAGGAGGCGCACTCGCCTGTTACCAACTGGCCTACTTAACATTTAATTAAAAAAAGCACATATTATATATATATTCGGTTTAATTCGGTTCTACCATGTGAAACCGAACCGAACCAGTTGGATGTCCAACCCGCACCGAACCAAACCGAACCGCTGGTTCAGTTCGGTTTTTCGGGTTGGACCAAATTATGAACACCCCTATGACTGCCTCTGGTCTTAAAAAAAAAAAAAAAAAAACCCCGATTTTAAGGCCCAAAATGAGATTGTCTACTGGCTACTACATATCTCAAACTGGACCAGATAATTCCATGTTACATGCAATGTTCTGCAGGTTCCCAGTGATGGGAATCGTAAAGCTACACCAAAGGAGCCATGGGCCATTTGTTTATTTTGTTTGGCTCATTAGAGGACCACTTGATTTAATTTTCTCTTTTAAAGTTTTATGTATTTAGAAAGGGACATCTTGGTCTTTTGGGTCCTTGGTAGGTGAGAAAGGACTATGTGAGTTCCCATCCCCTTTAAATACCCATGTGTTCTCACCTTTTGAGGGTATTGAATGCAAAGAAGAAAAAAAAAAGAAATGGCTTAGTCTCCTGCTCAGAGGGGTGCGCCCTTGTTCCCCTTCTCCCTCCCCCTCCTCCGGTGGACTCCGGCTCTTCTCCCTTCCTCCCCCCCCTCCCCCTTTTCTTCGGCGACCCTCCCTCCTTCTCTCCCTTTCGGCATCTTCCCCCCTTTTTGTCCCGCATCAAGTGATGGGAATCATAAAGCTACACCAAAAGAGCCACGGGCCATTTGTTTATTTTGTTTGGCCCATTAGAGGCCCACTTAATGTAATTTTCTCTTTTAAAATTTTATGTATTTAGAAAGGGGCATCTTAGTCTTTTGGGTCCTTGGTAGGTGAGAAAGGACTATGTAGGTTCCCATCCCCTTTAAATACCCATGTGTTCCCACCTTTTGAGGGTATTGAATGCAAAGAAGAAAAAAAAAAAAGAAATGACAACCCCCTGCTCAGAGGGGTGCGCCCCTGTTCCCCTTCTCCCTCCCCCTCCTTCGGTGGACTTCGGCTCTTCTCCCTTCCTCCCCCCCTTTCTCCGGCGACCCTCCCTCCTTCTCTCCCTTTCGGCCTCTTCCCCCCTTTCTGTCCCGCATCATCTTGGTATCAGAGCAGACAACGATCCCCGCTGCCTTCTCTTTTCTTCCCCTCCCGGTCGTCTCCCATCTTCCTGTCCTCTCCCTCTCTGTCTTCTCCCAACACTCTTTGAACTCCCTCTTTCACGTCTTCCAGCCCCGCGACCCCCATCATCTTCCAGCCCCATCACTCTGAGCCAAACTCCCACCCCCTGCACAGACCTCTTCCCAGCCGCGATCCCCACCCCTGCGCAGACCCACCAACCCCGCGCAGAGCCTTCTTTCCCCCCTGCTTCGCCTTCCCGCGACACACTCTCCCTCTCTCTCCTCTCCTTTGCGATCCCACAGACCTAACCCCATCGCCGGAAGAAACTGAACAAAAAATAAAAGAGGAAGTAGAGGAAGAAGAGGAGGAGGGAGGAGGCACCGCCGGAAGTCCCCGCCGACCGCTGCGGTCGCCGTCAGCCCCTCCCTCCACGGCCGGCCCGACCATCCCCACCGCAGGCCCCCACCTTCCCCTCGGTCTCCGTCATCGCTTGAGGACGTAAGGGGTGCCGTCGTCATCGCCTGGTTCTCCGTCCGCCGTCGCCGGCTCCGCCGGCAGCCTCCGCGAACGCCGGAGCTCCGGCCGCCTTCGCCGGCTCTGCCCGCACCAGCCGCCACCGCCCGCAGTCGCCCCCGCGGCCTTCCCTCTCCCTACCTTCCCCTGTCTTCTTTGCTCGACGCGAGAAGGGAATAAGAGGGGAAGGCCAGCGAACCGGGTCAGGCCGGTTCGATCCGGCCCGCTACAGTAGCTGGTCGGCTATAGTGCCGGCGGTGCACCAGGAGCTCTTATCGCACGCCAGCGTGGAGGGCTCATCTGAGCTCAATTTGACATGCCGTTTGAGTCGTTGTGATCGTCTCGTCGAATTCCAGTCAATCAGGGGCCCACGCCCAACAACAGTCCCTCTGCCCCCACACTTTTGATCTGGGTAATCTCTTACACATATGCAACATGAATTTTAACTTCCTCGTCCTTCTACCAAATGAGAAGTCGGCAACAATAGTACTCGATGAGGAGCATCAGGACAATTATATTTCCCAGGCTATTGTTGATAAATTACTGCAAACTGGTGAGATTATTGTTGATGGTGATCAGGCTTTTGTAGAGTTTCAGATGGAATCAGTTAAATATTTTGATGGAGCATGGTGCACTATTGATCTCTTGAGATCCTACATTACTTTGGGAAAAGAGTGGTTGGAAAAGCGACATGTTGTTATCGACTCAAACCAGTCTAGGTGCATTATCCAGCCACCACATTTAAAAGGTAAATTTTGTTTTCCCAAGTATATTCCTACTACTGTCAAACCAGTGCTTCCAGAGAAGACCGTGATTGATGAAAAGCCATTGGAGTTGGTGACTATTACTGATCATGTATGTGTAAAGACTGTTTTTGTTGATGCATGGGATCAAGACTTGTTCGTCGAGTCTGGACTTCATTTAATATGTGATGATGTATTTGAGATAAGCCCATCATTGACAGCTATCAGCGATCTGCAAGATTTTACAAGAGATCAGTACAACTATGATATGATATGGTGCGATTTTGACACACACGTTCTATGCAGATTACAACTTTTCAGAAGGCATATTGGGTTGGATATCCCTACGGCGACCTTGCTAGTGCATGGCTTTGTTATTCCCCTGCCTCTTGTATGGATATTGCGACACTTCAAAACTCGAGGACGAGTTTTCTCGAACCAAGGGAGGATGATGGGAATCGTAAAGCTACACCAAAGGAGCCATGGGCCATTTGTTTATTTTGTTTGGCCCATTAGAGGTCCACTTGATGTAATTTTCTCTTTTAAAGTTTTATGTATTTAGAAAGGGACATTGGTCTTTTGGGTCCTTGGTAGGTGAGGAAGGACTGTGGGTTCCCATCCCCTTTAAATACCAATGTGTTCCCACCTTTTGAGGGTATTGAATGCAAAGAAGAAGAGAAAAAAAGAAATTGCTTAGTCTCCTGCTCAGAGGGGTGCGCCCCTGTTCTCCTTCTCCCTCCCCTCCTCCGGTGGACTCCGGCTCTTCTCCCTTCCTACCCCCCACCCCCCCCCCCCCCCCCTTTCTCGGCGACCCTCCCTCCTTCTCTCCCTTTCGGGCTCTCCCCCCTTTCTATCCCGCATCACCCAGCAATGACAAGAAAGGGAGAAGTTAATATAGAAGATGCCAGCCATGGAATTCCAGCTTGTAAAGATGTAAACCTCATGTAAACAAGCATTATAAGCTGAAAGCCCTAAAAAGGCTTTACAGTGATGAACTGCATATAAAGGTGCATAATTCAAGAGAAAACATATATTTTCATAGCTCTACAATCTCCAGCAACAACATAAGTAGGAAGAAAGCATAAAAATGTCAATCATGGCATTCCAGCTTGTAATTTGAAATGTCCAGCTTGTACAAAAATATAGCCCTCACATAGTGAGCATTAGAAACTTAGAAAGCATGAAGGGGTTTATAGTGATGGGATGCTTATATTATGATTAATTCAAGAACAAACCTCAGATATCATTCTGCTTCTCCCTTCCCTGGCGGCTGCTAAACTCCTCAACCTCAATGAAGCACCTGTGACATCACTCCGTCTATCCATCAAGAATGCTGACCTTAGAAGTGGTTGCTGATGAGTACGTACAACAGAACTGGGCTGAGGAGCTATTTCCTGTGAGGAACTGGAATGGATTGGACGTTGAGGAAGAAAATTATTGAGCTGATCAGCAGTATCAGAGACAGAAATTGGAAATGCCCTGCGAACGAACTCTGACAAAGTCTGTGGGTATTGGCTTGGTGGATTTTGGTGAGATATCCAGGTTGGTGGTATTGATGAATGAACACTGGAACTGGAGCCAACTCGTGAAGTAGAAGCCATACTACCGGGGAAGCCAACATTATCGTTTGCCAGACCCCAATTTATTGAACCTTGGGCTGCATTTCTCAACTCATCTGCAGGGAAAAAATTTGGGTTTTCTGATGTACTGTTCCTTTGTGTACCTCTTGAGCTTCCTTCATCCCTTAAAGTGGCTGACCTCTCACTTCCTAGTGCAGGAGAACTTGAGAAACCACCAACTCTTGAATTTGAGGTCCCATTCCATGGCAAAGGGTGCACTACCTGAGGTGCTCCAGGAACAGATGATAGATGAGACTGACTTTCAGAGCTTGTCCTTGGTATCGTTGGCCTGCTTTCAAAAGAGTGATTAAGTGGAATGAGTAAAGAAGATGGTTGATTGGATGACCAAAAACTAGGGCCCCTGTTGGAAGTTCCTAAGGCCCACACATTAGGTGCAGATGAATCAGCTTGTTGTACAGGGTTGATTCTCATGCGGAAATTTCTCTGTGAGCCTTCCACACTTCCTGATCCACTGAAAGATGACAAGCATTCAGCAGCTGCAGCCCTTGATCCAGAACCGTATCGTGAATTCAAATGTTCATTCAGGGGACTGGCATTAGAAAGATAGTCTGAAGACCTTGTGATATTTAGACTGCCAGATGATATATTTCTTGCAGCAACATTATGCAGCAAATCATTTTCAGTTTGCTGAAAGCAACTATGACTTCCACTTCCTGAGGATTGACCTGGAAATCCTTCAATGTTCTTTCTCTTGCCAGATAGACGTCGACCATCCAATGAACTTCCAGGTCTACCATCAATGCCTTCAGGCAAATAACTCATACCACCAGTAGAAGTTCCACAAGCACTTGTAGAGCCATTAGCGGAAGAAATCTGTTCAAGTTCTGGTCCAAATGGATTATAAAGGGGACATAGGCCTGATTGTGAGACCTGAGCATGGTTACCAGTCAACCTTGCATCGGGATCTGAATTCTGAGAAACGTCATTAGAACTGGAGGTCTGAAGAAAATTTTGGACCTGACCAACAGGATTGCTGTTGAGGTTTATGCCCACAGGATCTAAAGAGAGCAAGTTAGCTGCCTCCAGTCTCCTTTCTTCCATATTTGTACTGGCTCCAGCATTAGCTGATGTACCCCATCCATTCTCCATCTCAATGTCATTGTGACTAGTCTGATTCATCACAGGTTCACTAGAGCTAGAACTGCCCAAGTTCCACTCATTCAGGTTCCCAGTTTCATGGCTAATCACACTCCTCAATGGCACATCTTCCTGACTAGGTGACTGCAGATAGTCTGGTAAGTTTTGCACATTACCTGTGTTCAACACATTAGTCCAGTAAACTTGCAGATCAATGGCAGTGCTGCTTGAACTAGATGTATGGTCAAGTTCAAATGCTTCAGTATAAGGCTCAACAGTGCTCCTTTGTTCTTGCATTAAGGGCAACGTCTTTCGTTTCCAAGAAGGTGCAATGAACACAAGCAGATTATCAAGCTTAAATCTTCCTGCCCTCAAGAACAATGAGAAAACACCAGAAGGTTTGGATGCAGGAGGTTTCTTACACCCAAATGGAACAGTCAGATGCAAATTTAGCCTGTAGGGGGAAAAAAGAAAAAGAAGAGAAAAGTATAATATGAGCCGATGGATAAGAATGCTCATAGCATTGTAAAATTCCTAAGCAAGAACTTTGATAGATTCACATTTAAAAGTTTATTTGCTACTTTAGAAACACTACATTAATGTCTTTAGATTTATTAGAAGGGGCAAAGAAGTCCCGCTCATAAAACTCATTTAGAACAATTAAGAGAAGCTAAGAATTTGGCCAGGAGCCCAGATGCTCATGTGTCATTTGTTAGTCACAGTTAACACAAATGTAATGCTTTAATCCTTTACTTTTAAATAGGACTAGAAAATCCTAAGTTGTGATTGTGATTACTTCCTCCACAATGTGGCTTCTACTGCATATTACCCATTCAAAATGCTTTGACATCTTTCTTTAGACTTGTAACCCTTAATAAGCAAAGTAGACGATGAAGTCTAACATGAGAGAGAATCACATTAAGACTAAAAAAATGGAAGTGCTTACATGCATGCACATTCAGAAGTAAGCATTCCTAATTGATATTTGATTATCCAAAACTGACACTCCCAATACCATGCAATTAAATGGTAAATAGAAACCTCAAATGGTTGAATTGTTTATCTGGTGCTGAGTAATGACATATTATATTTGAAAATTTACACATTGCAAATAGAGCACATGGGTGGTATCATTAAAAACAGACGGATGATTTTTCTTCCACAAGAAGACATCCTTTAGGTTTTGGTTAGGTAGCCTGTCAATTCAGAGCTAAAGCCTATAGACAAATCTTAACATTCTAAGGGACCAACTGAAGAGGGAAAAATATTCAGGGGAAATAGTTTCCGTATATATAAAGAAGATAGACTTGGAGAACTATACATATGACAGGCATTTCATGGAATTTTAAATCAGATAAGCATTTTAAATCAGATCAGCCTATTAAACCAACTGGAACAGCATCACATATAGACTAGCACAACTTGGAGATGGGAATTTAATGAAAAAAGAACCTAACTTGACTCAATATTCCAGTTAATTCCATGCCCCCACTAGTTCTGGGTCAGATAAGGCAAATTCTAATGCAAATAACACGGTTACTTCAAACACAATAAAATGATTATGCAAAACTTCAAGCATCACGCATGACCACTTCACCACATTTTGACCACTAACATAAAGTGCAACATTTAATCTTATTCTGGTCTTATGAAAACACAATGCAAACCAGAAAACTATTTTGGAGGTTATGAGAAGTTGTATCTTCAACTTACATTCTATTTGGGCATTGATTTCTTATTCCTTATTGTTCTGATTGTTGACAGCATAATATCCTTTACAAAATCTCCAGCTGATAGCTTGAGAAATGATTGACCACATGAGGGGGTTCCCCAGAAATAGGTGGTATAGTTTACAGCCACTTTTAAGGGAGGAAGAAAAAATGGTGAAACACTACCATCAAAGAAAAGTCAATGACTAAGACTACTGGTTAGTGGTTACCCAGTAATATTTACCTAAAACAGATGTGCAATATCTTGACATGTTCAAAACAAATCTTTCACTTAGATGATGAACTAAAAGATGGTAAACTTCTGCTCAGACCAGAAGGTTACCTATACATCCAGATATACAAAACAAGTGCATGAAGTTCATGTTCCAGAATGTTCTTACTGCGAACTGTTTCAAAGGGATGCTTCTTTTCCACATTGCATCCGTGAATACCATCCATGGTTTACTCCGCAGAAGCACTAAATGTTGCATTCATGCCTTGATAATCCTTAAAATAGATCAAAAGTGTGCCAATGAACTGTGTAGGAATGACAACTAAAGGATAACCTCCAGGAATATCCTAAATTTGTCAGACCTCTTGAAGCATTCAAGAAGTCACCTAAAGAACTCAAGAACAAATGATTAGGCATTTTCCAACACAGAAGAAAATGTAAGTGACGACATTACAGCTCTCCTTGCCTTTCCTGACCACTTCTTCAAGTTCTCTTCCATCTTCTTAATAATTATCCTTACCCAAGGCATGTTCTTAACTTATTCCAGGTCTAATTCCGATGACTGCAACAGATGATGGATGAAGAAAGTTTGCCAGAATGTAGGTAAACCACCAAATGCAGGATACTATCTTCTTCTCAGATGTCCTCACAGACATCAAGGTTAGTCAATACAGCAAATGACGACCTCAAATCAGGTGAAGTCCAACTCTCCTCTACCTAGCATTATAAAGCGCCGGCAATGGATGCAATCCAGTGTCTTCTTGCACATGGCCACCAAGCAAGCGCACGCATTCACATCTACCATGAAGCTTATAAAGCGATAAAAGCCTGAAGGGGCAGTAGGGACTAAAGGAACGGAACAATATCGAACTACTATGAAAGGGGCCATCAGAATACAACAACGAATAGGGTATTTACGGTCTAACCTGAGCTAAAAGGAGAAGAATGAATAAGTCGGTGAACAAACGATGCAATCTTTTAAGGCCAGAAAGACCAAGTGATATCATGCAGCTTAGAACGCGTAGCTACTCGAGTCCGATCGATGAACAAAAGAATAATAGTCATCATAAGACCATAAGAACAGCATGTGTCGGAATTTTTACAAAAATGTGAAAAACAACAAGCAGATGCACACCGCATATCCAGAACCGGAACAAGTCACAAATAAGAGCATGAAGGGCCGGAAGAAAAAAAGGAAGAACCACAGAAAAAATATATCCTTAGGTTAAAAGCCAGGATTTCCTGATCAGAAAACGGCGATCATGCTAATTCTGAAACCTAAAACCATTTTTTCTCACATAAATCATAAGAAAAATGAGACAAATGAGAAAAATGAACATGGCAACAAAAATTCAAGCGCACCTGTGGGATATTCCGGTGCCGGAAGCCAACTCCAACCCGTCGCCAGATCGCAACCCGCGGAAGAGATCCACCGGTCAGCCCCTAGAATCCCGATTTATCTCTTATCAGGGGGAAAAAATAATCAGTGTAATCAGCAATTAACAAAATTACAAGGGAAAGCGCAAGGAGAGCACGGGAGATGAAAAGCTGAAGAGAGGGAAAGAGGTCGGAAGGGAGGAAGGCGAATGGAGATGGGAATTGGGAAACGGGGAGTGCCGGAGGAGGGATAATAAAAGGGGTTGGAAGGAAGGTGGAAACAGAGGGGTGGGAGGGGTAGAAAGAGATAAGGGAAGAGACAAGTTTAGAGAGAGAGAGGGAGGTTAGTGAGAGAAAGGCAGCAATTTGTAAGGTTTGTGGGGTTCTCTTCTCTCCATCCAAAAGCCCAAGTTACAAAATTTCCTCCCCATTGTTTTTAATTGAAATGCCTCCACAAAGATGCAAATTTTACTCGATTCTAATTTTTACACAATAATTTTAAACATGTCACTGGTGGTGCATTCTCCAATAAAATTATCAAATTTTGAGTAAATCAAAATATATATTCTTTATTAAAAGGAAATGAGATGTTCCTCATTATAGACTCACTCCATATCATCCTTCGTCAAAATCAAAGGACACATGCCCACACCACGCCAAAAGTTGCTTGTATGTTTTATTACTCACTCACCTCCCTCACACCAGTCACCACCCTCTACTGTACCCATCTCTCTCTCTCTCTCTCTCTACACTTCAATTCTTGCCACCTAGGGGTCCTCTTTTCTCTCTCGACGTTTGGCTTTTGGCGCAGGACATTTTGACCCACCAGCCGAAGAGGGCGCCTACTCCAACGAAGGCTGATGTTAATCTCTATCTCTCTCTCTCTCTACTCTTCCACCCTTCGCTCTCTCTCTGCCATCCTATCCTTTAATGATGGCTTTATAAGGAACTGTCTTGTTCTCTGCCTCTCTCTGTTTCTAATGTCTTTGCTGATATTAACTACTCTGCTGTGGTCACATTGTATGTCGCTCTTTCTCCACTGCTGGGCACCTCATCAACCTCTTTTTCTCTCTCTCTCTTCCCACCTTAAATTGTTTTGAAACTTCCCACTGCTGGTGCTGCATATCACAATGTGCTTGCATCCTATAAGCCATGGAAGAAATTTCAAGTTCTTATGGAATAAACAATGTGAAATGGAGAATGCCCACATCCGACCGTCGAATCTGGGGCCTTCCTCTTTGTGGTCCTCGACAAGATTCTCTGGTTCGAACGGCTTAAGATTTTTCTTCCTAAATTAAATGGAAACCGGCTCTAGACTTGCAGATGTCTACAATAGTAAAATCCAAATCTTCTACTCATCATGAATTCCTCCCTTTGGTAGTTCGATCGATTAATTAAATGCCTTTCCATGTAGCAACCATTTCAGTATTACCCAACGAATTGAATAGTTGCCACTAGTACATTGCATTCATTAAGTTAAGTTAAAAAAAAAAAAAACTGGTCGAAAAATTCGTATAGTACTAGAGAATTAATGTATTTTCCTGACACAAGTTTGACATATTATTATACAAAGATGCTGAAAAAAAACCCAGAAGTAACTCTTGATTTCCCCTTCTTTCTTCTGGAGGAGGATCTTTATTATCTTCATTGTGTCTCTAATTATGTCTAGAAATTACATTTTTACATATCATTATTCAATTATTACCAAAATTATCTTCTTGACAAAAAGCAGCACGTCGGTGTCACCATGTTAACAGCCATGGACATCTTTGTGCAAAAGCATACAAGAAAAATGTATCTTCCATATTGACAAACTTCTAATTCGATATGTAACAGTAGGGTATTCCAAATAAACTTATTAACTTTTTTGTTTTCCTTTTGTAGTCCACTGTCCCTCAAGTTGTTTGCTTCTCTCCCTCTCTCACATACCCATTTTTTTCAATGACCAAGTGGAGGCGACAGGGGGAGCTTTTTCAGGGGTTGGGGATTCTTGCTTACCCAATTAAAAGACTACACTTTGCTTTGCCACTCCTACCGCCTCATGGTGACAGAGATAACCAAGCAGAGGTCAGTAGATGTTGTAAGAGCTTGACTTGGGATGAGCTGGGGCAAGCATGCATCTTGTTTGGGGAAAAATATCCCCTCCAGGTTGGAAGCTTTTGAGTGGGGACTCTTCAAGAATCTCTATTGAGGAAATGAGATGATGATGCTTTTGGAGGGCTGGTTGCCATTTGGATGCTTATGTGTGATGGAGATCTTGTCATATATAGCCCAACTTGGATGCAAACTTTGGGTGAGCGGGTTCAGAATCCGATCATCTTCCAGGTAGGTTTTAGGGTCCGAATAGGGATTGGAATTTCTTAAGCCTGATACTTACTGTTAACTGATCCTGATATGTAATTGTAAGTTCTAGTTTATAGTTTTGTTTGGTCTTTTGTCTTCCATCGATCTCTATATGTCCTGAAGAGGGAGATTCTCGAAGCAGAGAAGGATAGCCCAATAGAACTCATTCGGCCCAATAAGCTCACAATTGATGAGCTGCTGGATGGGGTCTAAAGCTGGTCAGGTCCACTCAAACACTGGTCCTTTGATTAACTTGGAAAATGGGTCTAAGGGTGTTCGTTTACTATTGAACTACTCAAGGATAGGAGGTTATAACCAAATTAGCCGGTCATTAATCCACCTCCAATAAATGTCTTTTATGGATAAAAATCTAGAAAATAGGGGGGTGGAAATGTCAATGATCATCCCATGATCACCCAACGATGGGATGTTTAAGCATCGACAAAGTATATCTCAGTTGGTATTGGGGCAAGATGATTTAAGAGGAGTTCATGGTTTGAACTAATTAGACTTTTACCCCAAAAAAGTATCTTTAAAGCACCTTAAGACCATTAAGGCCGTTAAGACTCTAATCACATTAAAGTAATTATAAGCATATAACATAAAAGAAATGATAAATTAATTAGGAGTCTCTATCAGATGTTTGACTTATTTTCTAATCTTTCACAGAGTTGTAATTTATTACAGTAAGTGTTATCTCATATTATAATATACATTAAATCATGTTACAATAAAGATCTCTCTATTACAGTAGAGACTCTTAATTAATTACTTTAAAAAGAAAATAATTTTGTTAAATAAGAGGGCGACGACAAAGATCATTCTATGATCATCTTATGACGAAGTCTTTAAGGTGATTAAGATGGTTAAAACCATCAAGATTGCAATCTCATTAAAGCAGTTATATAAGTATGATAAAAATAATATAATTGTTAAATAAGAGGGCGACATGGATGATCACCACATGATGATGTCTTTAAAACACCTAAGACCATTAAAGCTGCTAAGACGGTGATCCCATTAAAGTAGTCATTAGCATGTAATATAATTAAAAATATGAATATTAACCTATTTTTCCTTCTCGTACAGAAACATCCGAAATCACTCTCCAGCCTACTCACATTTAAGTTGAAATTTTATTCCACGCTATTAACTATTGAAAAATGATATAGGGATGAGCATAAGCCATAGGGTAGTTAATAAAATTTGTCAACCAGATACCAATCTCGTGTTGAAAAATTGTATATTCATAAGCAAATAACCTCCCAAGTTTAATAGACCAAATCATGTTCATAAGTAAATAATGACATTTAAGCCAATTAATGTAGTTAACTAAATAAATATGTAAATTTTATTTCACACTGGGACCATTTTTAATCTCTAATGTAATTTCAATTTTTACATGATTAAGTAGATAAAAAAACATGCATATATATGCGGTGCGGCTCCACCATACTATAATCCAAGGGCCCCTATTAGGGTACGGTCAGGCTGTACCAAAGGATCCGGTCGTTATACCCTACATTTATCTACATTTATCTATATATATATATATATATATATATCACATCTCTTAAATGATGTACTAAGATTTTGATTGCCAGCACACACTTCAGAAATTTTAAGCTCTAATAGTTTAAATTGTGTTGCCTAGTTGACGAGCCCAGAGGGGGGGGGGGGTGAATGGGTCTTTTAAAAAATAATCTAGAAGATACATGTAACTAAAAATATTCACACAAACATTCTTCGAAGGAGGTTAGTGACTGTTAGTTTAAATATCAAACACACAAAGAAGACAATCACACAACACAAGGATTATCCTGGTTCGGACCTCCTCTCCTTAAGAGTCCTACGTCCAGTCCCTGAGCAACAACTCATGATTTCACTAACTAGGGTACAGTCCCCCTAAGGACGCAACAACACCCAGCTCAGCTGGTCTTCCTTCACACCCGAAGGGAACAACAACACACTGGATACTCCACTAGGTCTTCCTTCACAACCGAAGAGAAACAACACCCTAGATGCCCCACCAGGTCTTCCTTCACAATCGAAGGGAAAAACTCCTCAAAGAGAATTGAATGAAATTCAAGCCCCTAGATCAGGCTTTTGACAAGCAAGATCTGAAGCCACTAGCACTGAGAGCAAAGAACCTAAGCTAAGCGCACTCTCAGAACTACACAAGCTCTCTCAAGATTTTCACTACAGAGTGGAGAGCAAAGAGCAACACAAGGAGGAATGAAGTTCTTGGCTCTTAGAATTCTGTCAGAAGATTTGAATTGCTTGAACGAGTGTTCTCTGCTTGGTTAGTTGTTATTCTTCTCTTCTGTCTTGAATTTATATCTTCTTTTGAAATCCGGCCGTTGAAGTAACCGTTGTCTCTTATATTGGTAGACGTTAGACTGCTTGACATTGGAAGCTTCAACAATCTTTTATCCATTTGAGTACGCAAAGAGATAATATCTTCTGGCGTTAGTATGGTCCAACGTTGTATGACAGAACATCTTTAGGACCCTGCATAAATTAAATGTTAGAAAAGTAGTCAGCTAGGCTATCTTTTGTTGTCAGTAAATGTTGACATGAGTTTTCACCAAAATAGCAATGCTAAATAGTTTCTTCTAAAAGATATTGACAGAAGATGCACTATAATGGATGATATAGTCTGCATGCATACAGAGGTACGCTCAAATCTAATAAATGCAGGAGTGTTAGAGAGATATAGTCGTGGACTTTGACTAGTCAACGCTTTTAAGATGAATAAGATATCAAGTCGATATTAGAGATGGCTATATGACTTATGAAATCGTTATGAATAAGACAGATTGACCAAGTCGTTATGAGATATAGCAAATCGTTGTGAAACACTTATCAAATCGTTATAGAAAGTAAATCGTTGTGTTTACTGAAGAAATTGTTGTGAAACACTTATCAAATCGTTATAAAAAGCAAATCGTTGTGTTCACTGAAGAAATCGTTGTGAAACACTTATCAAGTCGTTATAGAAAGCAAATCGTTGTGAGCACGTAAGAAATCGTTACATAAAGCAAATCGTTATGAGCACTTATAGAATCGTTGCGGCGAGCAAGTCATTGCGAGTTCTAAAGAAATCGTTATAATTACTTATAGAATCGTTACGGCGAGCAAGTCGTTGCGAGTTCTAAAGAAATCGTTATGATTACTTATAGAATCGTTACGGCGAGCAAGTCGTTGCAAGTTCTAAAGAAATCGTTATGATTACTTATAGAATCGTTACGGCGAGCAAGCCGTTGCGAGTTCTAAAGAAATCGTTATGATTACTTATAGAATCGTCGTTGCGAGTTCTAAAGAAATCGTTATGATTACTTATGGAATCGTTATGATTGGCAAGTCGTTACATTTTCTAAAGAAATCGTTGCGATGACTTATAGAATCGTTATGACAGGCAAGTCGTTATGATTTCTAAAGAAATCATTGCGATGACTTATAGAATCGTTATGACAGGCAAGTCGTTACGCTTTCTAAAGAAATCGTTGCGATGACTTATAGAATCGTTATGACAGGCAAGCCGTTACGCTTTCTAAAGAAATCGTTGCGATGACAGAATCGTTATACTTACAAAGAAATCATTATGATCTTCAACAGAAATCGATATGGACTCTGAGAAATATCATGTTGAAAAGATTAAGGCTTCAGAGAAGTAATGCATACCTTTATTGGTTTGTTTGACCTTAGTATTTTTCCTGTACTTAAGACTTATGAAATATTCATTAGATATTATTGATAAAATCTAGTTTAGTTTTGTTAATCACCAAAATACATATGTAATTAATTAAAATTACATGGGGACAGACTGATCATCAATCTCCCCCTTTTTGGTGATGACAAAACTGAACAATAAGCATGGATGAAAAAATATTTGAAATCAGTCTGAAGATATGACAAGATAATTTTCTTCCTTAAAAATGTATTTCAGACATGCTAATTTTCTCCCCCTTTTTGTCATTGAGCAAAAAGACAATCTGAGACAAAGAAAGAAGAGAGAAAGAAAATAGGAGTACACAAAGAAGGAGATTTCATTAACTTTGCGGAGGTACAGGTAAATAGAAGGCAGGAGACAAAAGAGAGGCAAAATGGGAGATGGTTTCCTATGCATGTGCTTCCTGCTCTTCAAAAAAGGTTTTAAAGACTCCAAAAGACAAAGAGTAGGTTGGTCCCATGGAGGAAGGCATCCTTTTGAGATGAAGATCTAGGTGCTTGTAGAGAAGATCAGCATAAGCAGTCTTGTCCATAGTCATCTTTAGGAAATGACGAGTCCCAAAGCTGGCACAGGTAAGAAACTGTTCCATGGACACAGGATAGTGATTGTGATTATCTCTAAGAGCTTTATGAAGAGCTACATATACTTTGTATCTTTCCTCCCAGACTTTGAAAGGGTCATTAACAAGATGTATAGAATTCATATCCAAGAAAATAGCTAGAGAGAGCTAGTTTGCCTTCCCTGGCCTGAGCTTCATTGAGTGCAGACAACTGCTGAGCTGACAAAGGGTAGAACTTGGACCATTCTGAGGATGTCAGCCTTTCACATTCAGACAGAATGGGGGCTAGAACTTCAGCACTTACATGCCCCTGGTGATATTCCCTAAATAGGAATCTAGGAAAAGCAACCAGGCAGCCTTTCTGTATTGTAATTCTGCCCATTACTCTGACAAAATGCTCAAAGATGATGGATCCTACAGAGGATTCCATAACTAGAAAATGGATTTGAGGAAGGGCTATTTCTTCATGCACTTGGAGGGTAGCAAAATTTACCTGAACATCTGAAGTATGTGAGATATCCGGAGACAGAGCTGAAATGGCCTTTCTGAATTGGCTAAGCTGAACTTCTGGAAGTCTATGGACATATCTGTAATTGTTGAATAGCATGAAATGCCTGATCATTTTGATTTCCTTTTGAATGTAGGGTGCCCAAAGTTCCCTATGATATATCCTGAACCACTCTGATAAGGTCAGGGAGTGGTCCCTTAGAGGGAATCTAGCAGATTTGGCAAGAATAAATTTCTTGAAGAGATCCTTGTGACCTTTGCCCCATTGGTCTTCTAATTTGGAGTGGGCAAGAGAGAATATTCTGGATTTTACTGATTTTGTAAGAGAAGTGTAGGGTAGAATGGTGTGCAAATGATCTGTGAAATTAAGAAAGGAAGATTAATGATAGTTGCAAGAACAACTTTTGAGAGATATTCTCTGTACAGTGGATTATGTTTGTTGTCTATTGTGAAAGAAAACCACAAAGGTGGGTATTGAGGTCAGAGGAAATGGAGGAGGTAGAAGTAGTTTCCTCCTTTTGGGGGCAGGATTGGAAGAGTCTGCCCTATGGACATGTTCTCCAACCTTCAACACAGACCTGAGGATCCCTTCCTCAAACTCATCTTTATCTTTCCATAAAGGGAGAGTTAAGTTGGGCTCTTTCAGGTATGATAGTGATGAAAGAGGGTGGAGGAGTAGGATGAAGAAAAGAATGTGAAGTAGTTGGGAGGTCATCAACTGGTCCAAGGAGGGACCAGAGGAGGAGGAGGAGGCTCCAGCTGAGGATGCTAGAGGGGCCTCAAAAATAGGAGAAGGAGATGAGGTGGAATGAGGAGGAAATGGAGTGGGAGAGGAAATTAGTCTGGATTGAGGCTTCTTGAATGTTTGTGGAGCAGGAGGAGCTGTAGGAGCTGATGGTGGAGTTGGAGGAATAGGTGTGTGAGAGGGAGAAGAGGGAGCTAGGGGCTTGGTTGCCAAGGACTCTTCTTCAGCCTCTTCCTGCACTGATTCACACTCCATTGGCCCTGATGGCCCTGACCCTTGCTCAGATGGCCTTGGAGGCCCTTCAACCTGATCAGCTGGCCCAGATGGCCCTTGCACATTTACTGCTGCCTCTGCTGGTGCTGCTGCTGCTTCTGGCCCTGTTGGCCCTGCCTCTTGAGCTGATGGCCCTGACTCCGGAACCTGGGCTGCAGGAGGTGGAGGAGGAGAAGTTTGAGCTCCAACCACCTTGAGAATTTCTTCCAGCAAATTTTTCATGGTACCCATTTCCTGGTTAAACCACTTCATGGTATTTCTTATGTTGGAAATTTCCCTTGTAGCTGATGCTTGGCTCATGAAGATTGAATTAACATCTGATTGGAGAGAACATAGAATAGTTCCTTGGCATCAAGTCTCTCAATTACAGGCTTCAAATTAATCACGATTTTCTACCCCATCTGCCTTTCAAATGGAGTATTTGATAAGAGTGGGACTTCGGACTCCACTTCTTTCCCTTTGTCTCTAGCCTTTGAAGCTGGAGGAGGCTGATCATCATCAGAATCAGAGGAGCTTGCTGTCTCCCCATCTCTGGCATCATTCGGAGCATTAGGCAGGTCTTCATCAGCTGGTACACTGCCCATAGGCTCATCACTGCGAGATGCTTCTACTGGACCTTCCTTTGATTGCTCCCCCTGAGCAGGAGCATCCTTTTCCATTGGTTCTTGCTCCCCCTGAATGGGAGCATCCTCTTCCAAAATAATATTATCAGGAGCATCTGATTGCTCCTCCTGAACAGGTATTGCAAGAGATTCTTCAATGTGGCCTGATGCCACAGCTTCTGCCACTGATTCTCCGCCAGCCTCTGGAGTGACTGGAGTGGAGTGAATAGAATCCAATACCTCTTTAAGGATAGAGGCAACGATGGAGGTGGGTGAGGGATCTGCTGCACTTGCCATTGCTTCTTCTGCTGGTGCTTCGATTAAAGGTGATCCTGCTAATTCTGGGGCTGACGTTGCTGCTGGCTCAATTGCTACTGAAGCTTCTACTGCTGCTGATTGGACTGCTACTGGTTGCTCTGCTGCTGTTTCTGCTGCTTCTTCCTGAAAATCACCTATGATGGCTTCTCCCTCTGCTACTGAAGCTTTGGACCAGATACCATTTTGAAATGAAAAACCGCTTTTCTTCAGGTTTCTGGACCTAATTGCTTGGCCCATCTTCTCAGTGACTGCCCCTGGTAGATTAACACCAAAGTGTTTGAATACTTTGGTGAGCAGGTGAGCATAAGGCAGAGAGACGTTTAGCTTGCTCTTGGTATCCCAAATCTGATCTCTGGTGAACTTCATCCTTTCTATCATAACTTCAGCCATATTGATTTCCCTATTTTGGATGGCCCAAAACATCAAGTCTGAGTCGGCCTTGGTACAAGATGAGAAGGTGGCACTTCTCGGAGCCAGAATCTGACACACTATGAAATGTAAAATCCTATTGAAGGCATTTAGCTAATTGATGTCCAGCTTTCCATCTTTCAGCCTGAAGTCTGGACCAATGATACCTAGACCCTTCGCTTGAATATCCACTGAGTGGATTTCACTCTGACCAGATGTACATACACCAACTAGGTTTTTCAAAAACTCACGGTCGATCCTGATTTGGATTCCCTTGACAAAGGATGTCAGGGATCCATCTGCCTCTGATTTCAAACAAACATAAAAGGCCTTGACAAGGTCTGGATAGCTTACTTCCGAGAGGGTTGCGATTCTCATCCATTGTATCCTGATAATTGAGGCCACCACACTGTGCATCCCATTTTTCTCCAGATCTGCAATATCAACCTCTTTATTTCCACACAGCTTCATCTTTACGAAAGTGAACCTCTCCTGCTGCTCAGGAGTAAGGAACTCGGCGCTGTAGCCACCCAAACTTCCGGAAAGTGAGGATGCGGCCATGAAATCCGATGAGGAAGTTTTCTGGAGGGTTGAGAAGGAAGGAGGAGTGAAAGCCCTCAAGAAATTTCGAGGGAAGGAGAGAGAGGCTTCAAACTTTGCAGAGAGTCGATGTCGAACTTGCTAGGGCATCGGCTCAAGTAACCAGACGAAAGAGGGTAAAGGTAGAAGATGGGATACGAATCGTTCTCTCATCGATTTTATGAATAAATAAATACGGTGTGGAAAGAGAGGCGCCAAACGGCGGCAGAAAACGACAAGGGAGTTTGACCATTCAAACCGACTTCAATAAGAGAGCGACCAGGAGGGATAATTTGAATTTCTTTTGCTTAAAGCCATGGAGGGAAAAAACTACTTAATTCTAGAATTTAATGTGCCAGTTTTAAACAGAACCTTTTTCACAAATTGCACATGCCTAACTCCCTTCTAAGAGATGTGAATCTCTCCTCAGGTAAGGCTTTTGTGAAAATATCTGCTAACTGACCATTTGTATCAATAAAAGATATTTCAATATTACCATTTGCTACATGATCACGAATAAAATGATATCTAACCTCAATATGCTTTGTCCTTGAATGTTGAACTGGATTCTTGGTAAGATTAATGGCACTGGTGTTGTCACACAACAGTGGATTGATTTGATATTTAATCCAAAATCTTCAAGTTGTTGCTTTATCCATAAGAGTTGTGTACAACAACTTCCAGCAGCTACGTATTCAGCTTCAGCTGTAGATAGTGCCACTGAATTTTGTTTCTTTGAAGACCAAGATATTAAACATCCTGCAAGAAATTGACAACAACCACTGGTGCTTTTTCTATCTAGCATAGTCAGCATCAGAATAGCCTACTAAGTTAATTTCACTACATTTTGGATACCACAGACCTAAGTCATGAGTTCTAGCTAAATATCTGAATATTCTTTTCACAGAAATTAAATGTGATTCTCTAGGATCTGCTTGATACCTAGCACACATACATACACTAAACAAGATGTCAGGTCTACTAGCTGTCAAATAGAGTAGTGAACCTATCATACCTCTGTAGATCTTTTGATCTACTTTCTTACCATCTTTATCACTGTCCATCCTTGTTAATGTACTTATTGGTGTTGACAGTGGTTTGGTATTATCGAATCCAAATTTCTTCAAGAGTTCTTTTGTGTACTTTGCTTGACAGATGTGAGTTCCTTCCTTTCCTTGTTTGATCTGTAGTCCAATGAAATAATTAAGTTCTCCCATCATGCTCATTTCAAATTCTCCCTGCATCAACTTTTCAAAATACTTACAAAGGGATTCATCAGTAGAACCAAAAATAATATCATCTACATAAATTTGGACCAATAGTATGTGTTTGACCTTTGACTTTATGAAAAGAGTGCTATCTACTTGACCTCTACTGAAACCATGATTTAGAAGAAAAGAACTAAGCCTTTCATACCAGGCCCTAGGTGCTTGCTTTAAACCATATAATGCCTTATGAAGTTTAAAACATGATTAGGAAATTTTGTGTCATCAAAACCCGGGAGTTGTTCCACATAAACTTCCTCTTTTATAAAACCATTTAAGAATGCAGATTTAACATCCATTTGAAATAGTTTTAAGTCTAATGCTGATGCATATGCTAATAATATTCTAATGGCCTCAAGTCTAGCCACAGGTGCATATGTTTCATCGAAATCTATGCCTTCCTCTTGAGAATAGCCTTGAGCTACCAATCTGGCCTTGTTTCTTAAGATTACACCAGTTTCATCCAATTTATTTCTGAACACCCATTTGGTGCCAATGACTGGATGGTCTGATGGTCTAGGAACAAGTGACCATACTTGGTTTCTCTTGAACTGATTTAGTTCATCTTGCATGGCTAATATCCAAGATTCATCACAAAGAGCTTCATTGACTGTCCTCGGCTCTATTTGAGAAACAAATGCTAGGTAATCATAGGGAATTACATTACCTCTTGTTCTTACCCCTACAGATGGATCACCAATAATATTTTCTAGTGGGTGATCTTTCTTGTGTCTCCATTCCTTTGGAAGATTTTCATGTGTTATTTCCTTTTGTTGCATGTCTTCCAGAGGTGGATCATCCTTGTCCTCAATTGATGTATTCTTTAGTTTCTTGGACAGCTCATCTGTATCATCATTATCACTATCTTCTTCCTTTCTCAAGGAAGGGTTAGTTTCATCAAAAATAATATGTACAGACTGTTCAATTAATAAAGTGTGTTTATTAAATACTCTATAGCCTTTGGGTTTAGAGGTGTACCCCATGAAGATACCTTCATCTGATTTGGCATCCAACTTACCAATGTCTCTTTTTCCATTGTTGTGGATGAAGCAAGGACATCCAAATGTCCTAAAGTGGTTGATCTTTGGTTTCTTTCCTTTGAACAGTTCATATGCAGTCTTCTTTAGGATTGGCCTGATCATTACTCTGTTGATAATGTAGCTTGCTGTGTTGACTGCTTCAGCCCAAAAATACCTTGGTAGATCATATTCTGAGAGCATAGTTCTTGCCATATCCAATATGGTTCTATTCTTTCTCTCAGCGATACCATTTTACTGTGGTGTTCTTGGTGCTGAGAAATTATGCTCAATTCCCTGATCATCATAGAATCTAGCAACTTTTCATTCTGAAATTCACCACCATGATCTGATCGGATAGACACAATGCTGAACTTCTGATCTTTCTGGACTTTCTTGCTGAAACTGACAAAGCTTTCGAAAGTGTCATCTTTATGCTCTAGGAATGATACCCATGTGAATCTTGAGTAGTCATCGACTATGACAAATCCAAAGTTCTTTCCTCCAGACTGGTAGTCCTCATTGGCCCCAATAGATCCATATGAAGAGCTCTAAGGGTTTTGAGGTGGTCATCACCGTCTTTGACTTGAAGGAGCTCTTGGTGTGCTTTCCCTTAGCACAAGGTCTACAGACACCATCCATCTTTGCACTGACCTTAGGTAGACCTTCCACAAGATTCTTCTTCAGCAATTTTCTCATGCTATCTATACTACAATGACCTAGTCGTCTGTGCCATAATTCAGTAGTTTTATCCTTATTTGCTGCTAGATAGACATTTTGTTCCTTGAATTCCTCAAGATATAGCACATACAAATTCTTTTCTCTATTAGCTTCAAAGATGACTGCTCCATCCTTCAGTATGCTGCACTTTGACTCTTGAAACTTGATCTGATGGTCTCTGTCACACAGCTGACTGATGCTAATGAGATTGTGCTTCAATCCCTTGACTAATAACACATCTTCTATGACTGTTTTTCCTTTGTTATTCACAGAGCCACTGCCTATCACTGTTCCTTTCCCATTATCTCCATAAGTGACTGTTCCTTCTTCAGCTTGGAGATGAGAGAATAACTTCTGGTTTCCTGACATGTGCCTTGAGCACCCACTATCCAAATACCATTTGGATGCTCGAGGGATAACCTTGTCTTCGGCATTGGCCATGAGAGCCAAATTGGCTTCTTCTTCATCGCTGCAGGAGCTTGACTCACTGTCTGAGTCACTACTGTTTTCCATGCTGCTACATTGCCTTCTTTTTGTATTTTCTGAACTTCTTGGAGCTGTCTTTCTTCTGACCTCCGGTTTCTTGATCTTTGGATACTCAGCTTTGATGTGTCCTGGCTTTTTACATTCATAGCAGATGGGTTCTCCTTTCTTCATCTCTTTTCCATCTGGCTTCTTGAAGTCCTTGTTTCTTTTGAAGTGTCTTCTACCAGATTGAAACTTCTTTTTCTTGGCTAGAATCCGCTGCAGTCTTTTAGAGAGCATTGCTTCCTCATTTTCACTGTCCTCAACACTCTCACTCTCATCTGAGCTTGCTTCTGGTGAGTCTTCTTCAGCTTTTAAAGCGTTGGAGTGTTTCTTTCTACTTGAGGACTCTCCTAGCCTTTCCATATTGATCTCATGGGCCATAAGGGACCCGATGAGCTTTTCTAAGGACATTCTTTTTAGATCATTAGCTTCTTCAATGGCTGTTACTTTTGGGGTCCATGAGGATGGCAAAGTTCTAAGAATCTTTCTGACCATATCTCCCATTTCATAGGTCTTTCCTAGACCAGCTAGTCCATTTGTGATGTCAGTGAACCGACTGAACATTTGAGTTATGGATTCACCTGATTGCATCTGAAATCTCTCATACTGAGTGACAAGAATGTCGATTCTTATTTCCTTTACCTTGTCTGTGCCTTCATATGTGATCCTGAGCTTTTCTCACATTTCCATTGAGGATTTGTAGACTGAAACTCTGTTGAACTCCTTCTTACTTAGAGCACAACATAAGATGCTCTTTGCTTTGCAATTCAAGGAGATCTTCTTTCTGTCATCATCTGTCCATTGACATTTCTCATTTGTGACCAGAAGATCACCTTCTTCTATTATGGACCAAATCTAATAGTCGTGGCCTTGCAGAAAATACTCAATTCTGATTTTCCAATATGTGTAATCTTCTCCATCGAACAATGGTGGTCGATTTACAGACTGACCTTCGTTGTGACTTTGGGCTACCATGGATCTTTACTCTTCAGATCGTTGGATCCTTTCTTTGTCGAATAGACTCTCTCTGATACCACTTGTTGCCCAATTGACGAGCCCAGAGGGGGGGGGGTGAATGGGTCTTTTAAAAAATAATCTAGAAGATACCTGTAACTAAAAACATTCACACAAACGTTCTTCGAAGGAGGTTAGTGACTGTTAGTTTAAATATCAAACACACAAAGAAGACAATCACACAACACAAGGATTATCTGGTTCAGACCTCCTCTCCTTAGGAGTCCTACGTCTAGTCCCTGAGCAACAACTCAGGATTTCACTAACTAGAGTACAGTCCCCCTAAGGACGCAACAACACCCAGCTCAGCTGGTCTTCCTTCACACCCGAAGGGAACACAACACCCTGGATATCCCACCAGGTCTTCCTTCACAACCGAAGGAAACAACACCCTGGATGCCCATCAGGTCTTCCTTCACAACCGAAGGGAAAAACTCCTCAAAGAGAATTGAATGAAATTCAAGCCCCTAGATCAGGCTTTTGACAAGCAAGATCTGAAGCCACTAGCACTGAGAGCAAAGAATCTAAGCTAAGCGCACTCTCAGAACTACACAAGCTCTCTCAAGATTTTCACTACAGAGTGGAGAGCAAAGAGCAACACAAGGAGGAATGAAGTTCTTGGCTCTTAGAATTCTGTCAGAAGATTTGAATTGCTTGAACAAGTGTTCTCTGCCTGGTTAGTTGTTATTCTTCTCTTCTGTCTTGAATTTATATCTTCTTTTGAAATCCGGCCGTTAAAGTAACCGTTGTCTCTTAGATTGGTAGACGTTAGACTGCTTGACATTTGGAAGCTTCAACAATCTTTTATCCATTTGAGCACGCAAAGAGATAATATCTTCTGGCGTCAGTATGGTCCAACGTTGTATGACAGAACATCTTTAGGACCCTGCATAAATTAAATGCTAGAAAAGTAGTCAGCTAGGCTGTCTCTTATTGTCAGTAAACATTGACATGAGTTTTCACAAAAATAGCAATGCTAAATAGTTTCTTCTAAAAGATATTGACAGAAGATGCACTATAATGGATGATATAGTTTGCATGCATACAGAGGTACGTTCAGATCTAATAAATGCAGGAGTGTCAGAGAGATATAGTCGTGGACTTTGACTAGTCAACGCTTTTAAGATGAATAAGATATCAAGTCGATATTAGAGATGGCTATATGACTTATGAAATCATTATGAATAAGACAGATTGACCAAGTCGTTATGAGATATAGCAAATCGTTGTGAAACACTTATCAAATCGTTATAGAAAACAAATCGTTGTGTTCACTGAAGAAATCATTGTGAAACACTTATCAAATCGTTATAGAAAGCAAATCATTGTGTTCACTGAAGAAATCTTTGTGAAACACTTATCAAATCGTTATAGAAAGCAAATCGTTGTGAGCGCGTAAGAAATCGTTGCATAAAGCAAATCGTTATGAGCACTTATAGAATCGTTGCGGCGAGCAAGTCATTGCAAGTTCTAAAGAAATCGTTATAATTACTTATAGAATCGTTACGGAAAGCAAGTCGTTGCGAGTTCTAAAGAAATCGTTATAATTACTTATAGAATCGTTACGGCGAGCAAGTCGTTGCGAGTTCTAAAGAAATCGTTATAATTACTTATAGAATCGTTGCGGCGAGCAAGTCGTTGCGAGTTCTAAAGAAATAGTTATGATTACTTATAGAATCGTTACGACGAGCAAGTCGTTGCGAGTTTTAAAGAAATCGTTATGATTACTTATAGAATCGTTACGGCGAGCAAGTCGTTGCGAGTTCTAAAGAAATCGTTATGATTACTTATAGAATCGTTACGATGAGCAAGTCGTTGCGAGTTCTAAAGAAATTGTTATGATTACTTATAGAATCGTTATGACTGGCAAGCCATTACATTTTCTAAAGAAATCGTTGCGATGACTTATAGAATCGTTATGACAAGCAAGTCGTTACGCTTTCTAAAGAAATCGTTGCGATGAATTATAGAATCGTTATGACAGGCAAGTCGTTACGCTTTCTAAGGAAATCGTTACGATGACTTATAGAATCGTTATGACAGGCAAGTCGTTACGCTTTCTAAAGAAATCGTTGCAATGACTTATAGAATCGTTATGACAGGCAAGTCGTTATGCTTTCTAAAGAATTTCTAAAGAAATCGTTGCGATGACTTATAAAATCGTTATGACAGACAAGTCATTACGCTTTCTAAAGAAATCGTTGTGATGACAGAATCGTTATACTTACAAAGAAATCGTTATGATCTTCAACAAATCGATATGGACTCTGAGAAATATCATGTTGAAAAGATTAAGGCTTCAGAGAAGTAATGCATATCTTTATTGGCTTGTTTGACCTTGGTATTTTTTCTGTACTTAAGACTTATGAATATTCATTAGATATTATTGATAAAATCTAGTTTAGTTTTGTTAATCACCAAATATATATGTAATTAATTAAAATTATATGGGGACAGACTGATCATTAAATTGATCATAAACTAATTCCCAATTTGTTGACTTTTAAAAAAAAATGAGAAATACTTATTGCCCTCCTTGTCTTGCAATAAAAGTGATGTGGATTCTTTGACAACCAATCTTATTAGTTGAGAGAGAGAGAGAGAGAGAGAGAGAGAGGAGAGAGAGAGAGAAGAGAGAGAGAGAGAGAGAGAGAGAGAGAGAGAGAGAGAGAGAGAGAGAGAGAGAGAGAGAGAGATCTTGTCAAACTCTCAACCTATATAATTATTTTTCAAACAATCTACATCAATTTTATTGCCTCTATATCTGTAACATGTATTTCTCTTAAAAATTTAGTTTCCATGGTTGTCTAGGCCCAATTAAGTTCGACACAGTAGAATTAAAATATTATTAGCTCATTAGAGATAGTCAAGATTATAGACCTTCAAGCCCAATGAAGCGAGTAAATCTTAGGCCCATGTTATGTAATAAATAATGGAGATGGATGATTAATTTCTACCCTAGACCCACAACAGATTAATGACCTACATTGCTCAAGTCCACTAAGTAACAGCCCACATCGGCTCGCTAGTAAAATATCATGAGTGACTCATTAACCCAAAAGTCTCCTTCATAGAGAGAGAAACTCCTAAGAGATAGTCGACTTAAGAGGCGACACTCTTAGGATGTTATTTCAAAATCTGTTAGGATGATATTATATCATGAACATCTTCTCACCCTTATCTCAGGAAAGTCTATCTCGGCCCCCAACACCTTATCTTGGAAAAGCCTTATCTCGGCCCTAGCACTTACTTGGGAAAGCCTATATATCTCGGCCCCCGACACCTTATCCCAGGAAAGTCTATCTCGGCCACCGGCTTCTTATACCGGAAAAACCTATCTCGACCCCCGACATCTTATCTCAAAAAAATCTATCTTGGCTCCTAACTCTTTATCTAGGGAAAATCTATCTCGGCCCCTGGCACCTTATCTCAAGAAAGATTATTGAGGCCTTGGCTCCTTATCCAGAGAATGCCTATCTCAGCCCTTGGGCATCTTATCTTAGGAAAGTCTATTGAGGCCCCGAGAATAAGAGAATAGGGGAGGAGAATCTTTTTCTACCTGATAAATAGATTTAAATCTATATTATATATTACAAGTGACACTTTTCTTTTTTCGTCCGGTTCATTCCGATTCATTCGTCCTTTCATTTTCTCGATTTTAAAACATTCATTTACTCCCCACGAGTCCAGAAACCGACAAATCTCCCTCCTCCCTTCTTCTACCCCTACTGTCGTAGGCTCATAGCCCTTTGCCTGCCCGCCCTTTAATTCTCTCGGTTTAAAACATACGTTACTCTCCACGTTTTTGTTCTTGCAGTTGTTGTTGCCTTCTTTTCGCGTCGACTCCAAGTATTCTCAGAGAAACTAGCAATCTTCGCTACCACAAGGGTGGGGGTGATTCTTCCAAGCGGCACCATTTGTTGCTACCTTTCTCTTCGGCATGCACTCCCAAGTATTCGGGGAGAAGGAGCAATCTTGCGCTTGTTCTTCTTCCAGGCAGCACCTTTCTAGAGGGGGGAGGCTGCAGAAGGGGGGAGGGCGGCTCAAAGAAGAAGTTTGGAGACCACCCTATCTCTTTGAGTTACTTTGTTTTTTTCCCCCTCCTCCATATTGTTGTTCTGTTGTTAAAGATTTAGGGATCTGGTTTGCACAATCTTGTTGTTGCTCTCGCTTCCTATTTCGGATTCTTTTTTGGATTCTTATTTGTTGGGTTGGAATTCGCCCGTACTGGGTGGGTAATCATGGTTGTGACCCGTGAAGCTTGAACGTGGAACATTGTTGACCAGGAGGGGACATCAATGAATTCTTGGGGCCATCACAGACGGGACAAGTGTCGATGCTAGAGTTGCACTGCTTGCAGAGGAAAACGAGACAGCAAGGCTGGAGCAGCACCGATGCCTCCTCCTTCGCGCAAGCCTTCCACACCCCCCTGCTGCATCTTTCTGGGGGATTCTTTTTTTGCTGCCATTTTCTCCTCTGCTCCAGAAACTATCGCCGACGACCCCTCGTGGCAGCAAGACTGGGCATCCTCCGCCCAACTATTTCAAAATAAGAAACTTTCAGTCGTTTCTTCATATATGTTTTAAATCATTATAAAGTACTCTGTAAAAAAGTAGTGGTTTCTAACCATGTACTAAACTTTCAGTCATTGTTCATGAGCTGGATTAAAATATACAAAATATGACATTTAATCAATATTATGTCATGCAAAACATCTTGATGTACTAAGTTAATACTACTGCTTTTGTAATTATCATATATATTTGTTGATTCCTGCATTTTCCAAAACCACTAATTCTTGCTTATGCCTATCTTTTTCCACTTGCTTTACGTCTAATATTCTCATTTGGAGGGGGTAATAATTATTCTAACAGGTGCATTTTCATAACAGGTAGTGCATTTTTTTTAATACCTGAATGATGTGTTAAAGATATATTCAAATGCACATTCATGTTGTTTCCTGGAGTCTTTATATATTGATGAATAGGCATGTAGTCAAATGATGTGTTAAAGATAGAGTCAAATGCACATTCATACTGTTTCTTTGGGTCTTTGTTCATGAGAAGGCATGTAGTCAAATTTTTTTGGGCTGGTATTTCAGGCATTCCTGATTTGAAGGAAACATCTTGGAGCAGGGAAGTTTTTTGAGGCTGTAGAAGTTCTAAAAGACTCTGAGGATGAAGTTCTAAAGAATACTGATGTTGAACAAGCCAATGAGTCTCCTGCTCTGGAAGATGCTTCTGAAAAAAAAGAATGCAAAAGATGATGTACATTATGTCCTTTTCTTGAGTGACCATCTCTTTCTAGAGAGTGGAGATATAGTTATCTATATCTCCTTATTGTTATATGACATGCATTTCGATTATGCTCATTTATACTGTCTTATCAATTTCTATGTTCCACCAGACACTGACCCTCGACGAGTATGAAAAGCTATTTACATAAGAGAAAGGCATTAGAAGCTCTAAAAACTGAGTCCTACTTTTTCAGAAGAGAGAGACATAAGAAGCTCTAAAAACTGAGGCAAGATAAGTGGATGTTGATGTTGATAAAAGTTTTGGAGGGAGGGAATAGGGACATTGTTTGAGAAAGAAGGATGGAGATGTATTTGTTTAGCTGGTAGGTCATACACTATGCAATATACATTTGATGCCTATCGTTTACATTTTAGATCTCATGTATGGTTTTATTTTCTGATTTTGGTTGCAGAAATCTGGTAAGGACAAGCTGAAGAAGACAACACTTGATAGGGAAGAGAAAGTCTGAAAGGTAAACTTTCGAATGCTAGAGTCAGTATCTTTTCTTCTGTTCTATGCATCGTTGCTCACTTTGTTTAGTTGTTTTGAAAGAACAAAATAGTTGAATTCATTAGGTTCTTCTGCAATCTATTATTGTTAACTTTTTCTGAAAGATATCCATTTCTTCTGCAATCTATTGTTAACTTTTTTCTGAAAGATATCCATGCTTCAATTTGCTGAGGTGAATTAGTTGATGTTATTGAATAGGAATAGTTCTCATTACCATCATCTTTATTGGAAACTGGTTCTACATGCATTTTGCGCTTTCCATCACCTCCCTTATTGGTTAGACTACTGTGGACATTTTTGTATGATATATCTTATGTGGGTGGTGAATGTAAGGGTTTCACACTTATTTTGATTCTAACAATTAAGTGATTTGTTAAATTGATTTAAGGGTTTATTGCTATTCTGTTTCTTAAATTAGCTTTTCGGTATTTTTTAATTCATGAAAAAGTACGTAAGAACATTTTGCTTGAGATATTTCCGAAGTTGAGTTTTGCAAATAGTATTGTTATCGTATTTAAAAATATTTTGCCTTGGCAATTCTCCTTTGCTGTTGTTGCTTGTTTATTATGTTTGGGATGAAAGTTGAAACAATCAGGTTTTGAGCATATAGTTCCTTTTTTATTAGGATTGTGTACACTGTATTTTCACCCAACTGATGTGTGCTTTTTGTCTCGCCTGAAGGTCATGATGACTAATTAAGAATTTAGAATCCGTGCCATCAATTATACCCTTCATCCTCTGACAGTTGACAAGGGGAATGAACTGTTGCTTCCATATCACATAGTTGTTTGGTGTTAAGCTTGATGGAAAGATAGTGTGGTTGACGTTTGAAATATAACTGGAGCACTTAATTAGCGATGGAGAGGGAGAGAGTAGCGGCAACTGGGGTGGAGATAGAAGAGGAGATGGAGTCGTGGGGGCATGGCCGATACCATAAACCTATGAGCAGAAGAACCCCTCTCTTGTTACTTGTTAGTTTCCTACAGAGCGGGAGCTCTGATTTTATATTATGCATGTAAGATTGTATGGTTAAAAATGGTAATACGTATTAAAGGTGGTAGGTGAGGACTCTGTTGTACATATTGTTGTGGATACGTACACATCAGTAGAGTGGAAATAAGATCTACACGACCCTAATATACTTCTTAAGATATAGGATATTCAGAGATCATAGATGCTGCAATACGTTGACAAAAATAAACACCAAGGAACCGCAACTTGAATAAGAAAATATTTGATGCTTCTCTTCTCATTTGCAGCACATTATTTGATCTATTAATCTAATTGTGCTCCCCCCATTTTTTCTAAAGGAAATGAGGAGCAAATAAAAGACAAGTCTCGTAGACTTAAAGGAACATCTAAAGTCGAAAAGTTAAATGGGTGTGAATACCACTGCCAATGAAGGGCGGTGATGGCAGTGGCCCCCATTATTGAAGTCAATTGTATCCTTGTCAGCTTACATATATGTTATATGTTGTATATGTTATCTATATGAATATTCCAGGGAATGAAATTAAATAATATATAGTAGTGTGTGGTATGACCTATATTGCTTACTATATTTAGCTATAGTTTGTTATATAACATAGAAGATTTAGTTGGATTGGAAGCTTAGTTTGTTGAATGTAGAAACCAATCTGTATGATTAGATGGGCCCGTTGTCCTCTGGTGATTTGCCAAAAGATGGGCTCAAATTTTTGGCTATTTCTCAATGTCATTAGATTTGACTTGATTATAATCCACCTAAAAGTTCAATATAATGAAATAAATTTTTTTTTGATGCCAATATATATTTAATTGCTTAAATAAGCTATCTATTTGCACATCTACATATACGCGCGTACGTGTTTCTTTGACTAGTTCCTATAAATGTGAAGACAGTTACATCAAACGGTGGTTCATCTTAAAGATTGTCCCATAATTGGAGGAGTATTTCCCATACTTGCCCCATTAAAACCCCAATAAAGAGCAAATGTTATGGGCGTTTGAGGCCAATAACCCACGATCGCAGCCACGACACAACTCTCATTGCTTAATTGCTTCCTAGGGAGTTACGTAGAAGTGATGGCCCACTATTTATATGAAGGCCTAGTCCTCACAGGTATGGAGAGGTGGAAACTCTGAAACTATTCTCCTCTAGGCCATTATTCTATCTCTCTAACTTAAATATCGGAAGATTAAATCTGAGAAGAGAATCCCAAGCTCCCCTGACGTTATTCCTGTACTTCGCCAGTCCACAAAGAGCTCTCTTCATTGGCCACTTCTTCATTGTTGCCACTACAGAAGATACGAAAATTTGAAGAGAGAGAAGATGATTTTTGGCCTCTTCAAATTAATAATGATGATCTTTAAATGAACATACTTTTTTATATAGAAAATTCAGATCAAAGTGAAACATAAACTATTAGGAAGTTAATTAAGTTAGTTCAAATTTCTATCCTACGAAAATTTCCTAATTATTCAATTAAGTGCGCTAAATCTATAATACGTATAAATTAGAAGCCAGATTTGTATTTTTTTTTTTCGTCCGGTTCGCGCACCCGCTCTTCCCAACGCCACTCTCTGAACAAAGGCTGTTCGATTGCCTCTCTTCCTGCGTAACCTAGTTGTTTAAAATTTCCATTTTGTTTACCAATGGGAGCCAACATCGGAAAGGTAAGCATGCAAGGCCATTGTGTGTGTGCGGGCTCTTTTATCTTCTATCAAGACTTAAGAGTGAAAGGCAAAGTTTTCTTTAGATCTGCCCCTCCCTCCTCCGGGTACGAAGTCCTCTAAGCCATATAATATGTAGGTACACATGATATTTAAACAAGTATATTATGTCACAGATGCAGGGTTTATATTGTGCCAGGGGCTCGTTCGATACATTAATCTAATTTATTTTATTATATAAAAAAATTAATTAGAAGTCTCTAACTATAATAGAAATTTTTTACTGTAACAGGAGATAACACTTACTGTAATGAGTTATAATTCTGTTAGAGACTAGAAAATAAGTTAAATATATTTTAAAAACTCTTAATTAATTTACTTTATATATATTTATTATTATTATTTATAAGTGTACCATCAGAATTGAAACGTAGTACGTTTTGATCTATAAACTATGTCAGCCCCCAGCCCCACCAATCTTACATGGATAGCAATTGAACTCAAATCCACTGAGTCCTTGGTGATAATGCATAAAACTAATCAATAAATGTGAAGCAAATATTTATTATCTACTTTGAAATTCAATATATATATACTAAAATTATAACTTGACATGTCGTAAGTAGGGTGATTAAACTCATAAGAATTATACTTACATGATTAATATATATTCTAAGTTGAAAAAAAAACACTATGAAACGGAAATTTGAAGAGAAATGCCGAAACTATCGACGAAGATGTTGTTGCTGGCATTTAATAATAAACTGACAGTTGTTCGTAGCTAGCTTCTCAAATGCCGACATTGATCAGGATATTTGATAGGTCGAAATCATGCATGGTACGTTATGGGAAATCTACTCCCACAGTTCAATGAACTATTGGCAGTTGGTCTTAAATCTTCGAATAAAAGAGTTCTTAGGATCTAACTATATATATATATTATATAAAACCAAAAAATGAAACTAATTGATATAATAATTCATAAACAAATTGAATGGAATTGTCAAAACAAACAAATCGTATTATAATAATATACGAGAACCAAATAATAAATTGCATATGATAATTCCTATCTTAGATACTGGTGCCATGAAATCCATTACAGATAATATTCCTTGGCTTGAAATTATTAATTATATCTATTAATAATTTGACGGGGGGGGGGGGGGGGGTGCCAGACGGAATGAGTGGAGTGGAGTGAGTGGAGTGGAGAACAAGGTGGAGTTGAATTAAAGAAACTAATATTCCATCTATTTCTACGTGCCCTTCACAACCCGAAAGGATAGGTGATTTATAGCCTTCAATAGAAGGACCTAGAAAACATGTATCAGATTCTTCCTTATCGAAAGACACTATAGAAGATGCCTTCTTATCACAACAGTACATACTTTTACTGTGTAAACACTATACAAGATGCCTTCTTATCTCAACAGTACATATCAGTACAGACTTTCACTGTTTAGGGACAATTATCATCGTCTTTATAGTAGTGCTTGTTGCTTTATCCTGTAGTAATACTTTCCAGAAGTGGGTGATAAGGATGCCGTCAAATGTCTTTTGGATTGATGTCCATATCGAATGGGTCTTCATTGCTATCGGCTTGATCTGTTGGAATTTCAGCAAAAATTTGCTGGCTGTCTGGTCCCAACAGTTTTTCATTCAGCTTGATATCATCACTATCATGATCTTTTATCATTAAGCATTTGTCAACCACCATTATGCGGCCATTACCCCAAGTTGATGCTGTCGAGGGGTATTTATAGTAATTCTTGATCAAACTTAAATTGCTCTTCTGCTCTTTACGCCAGTTGAACACATAATCTTCCGGAAGGAGATCATAATTCATGGTATAGGAGCTTTGGGGAACTACAAGAAAAATCGGAAATAGAGACCGAAATATTCGGTCTCTATTCGGTCCCTAAACAGCTCAGAGACCGAATAGTGACCGAATTTGTTGGTCAAACATTTTTGTCACAAATCTGTGACCGACTAAATTCGGTCCCTATTCGGTCACTAAATAGGGACCGAATCAGGTCGGTTCCTATTTAGGGACCGAACATATTCGGTCCCAGTTCGGTCCCTATTTTTAGGGACTGAACTGAGCCGTCACTATTCGTCCCTATTTTTAGGGACCGAATAGGGACCGAATATTCGGTCCCTAAATAGGGACCGACCTGATTCGGTCCCTATTCGGTCCCTAAATAGGGATTGAATTGGGACCGAATCATTTCGGTCACTATTAGGGACCAAAATAATTCGGTCCCTACTCGGTCCCTATTTTTAGGGACCGAATCAGTATTCGGTCCCTATTTTTAGGGACTGAATTGGGACCAACTCAGTTCGGTCCCTAAATAGGGACCGAATATTCGGTCCCTATTCGGTCCCTAAATAGGGATCGAATAGTGACTGATTATAATCTGTCACTAATCGGTCTCTATTTTTTAAATATATTTTTTTAAAATATATACATTTTTAGGAAAATAACTTGCGTAAATAAATAATATCCACAACATAATAATTGTCCACAATAAAAATGTCTACAATACAAAAATAATAAAAATATCCACAACAAAATAATAATAAAATGTCCACAACATCAACAATAATAAAAATATCCACAACACAACAATAATAAAATGTCCACAACATCAGAATAATAAAATGTCCACAATAAGAATAAAAATATCCACAACATCACAATAATATAATGCCAACAACAATAATCAAAATGTCTACAACAATAATAATATGAAATGAAAATCATGATGCCTCGTCTTCGTCTTCATCCTCGTGCTCGTGTCCTCCCACTCCACCCGATGAAGGAACCTACAATACATATATAACAATAATAAGTTAAAATTAATACTATTATAAGCAATAACTTATATTAGAAGCATAAATTAAATAAAACTATAAGCAATGGAGGTCAATTAGATGAGTATTTCTAATATTGGACCCTCAAACCGAAGTTCTTCATTTTTTAACTAAACTAACTTAGTTAAGACGACTTGGCGCGTCGCGGTCAAACCGGGAGTCCGAATTGAACTATGTCAGTTTCCACAAGTCACACTCATCGGCCCGACCGTGCTGGAACAAACCGGAGGCCAATCGGAAGAGTATTTCTAATATTGGACCCTCAAACCGAAGTTTTTCATTTTTTAACTAACTAACTTGGTTAAGATGACTTGGAGCGTCGAGGTCAAACCGGGAGTGCGAATTGAACTCCGTCAGTTTCCACAAGTCACACTCATCGGCCCGACCGTGCTGGAACAAACCGGAGGCCGATCGGATGAGTATTTCTAATTTTGGTCCCTCAAACCGAAGTTTTTCATTTTTTAACTAAACTAACTTGGTTAAGACGACTTGGAGCGTCGAGGTCAAACCGGAGTCCGAATTGAACTCCGTCAGTTTCCACAAGTCACACTGACCCGACCGTGCTGGAACAAACCGGAGGCCAATCGGATGAGTATTTCTAATTTTGGTCCCTCAAATCGAAGTTTTTCATTTTTTAACTAAACTAACTTGGTTAAGACGACTTGGAGCTTCGAGGTCAAACCGGGAGTCCGAATTGAACTCCGTCAGTTTCCCCAAGTCACACTCATCGACCTGACCGTGCTGGAACAAACCGGAGGCCAATTGGAAGAATATTTCTAATTTTGGTCCCTCAAACCGAAGTTTTTCATTTTTTAACTAAACTAACTTGGTTAAGACGACTTGGAGCGTCGCGGTCAAACCGGGAGTCCGAATTTAACTCCGTCAGTTTCCACAAGTCACACTCATCGGCCCGACCGTGCTAGAACAAACCGGAGGCCAATCGGAAGAGTATTTCTAATATTGGATTCATAAACCGAAGTTTTTCATTTTTTAACTAAACTAACTTGGTTAAGACGACTTGGAGCGTCGAGGTCAAACCGGAGTCCGAATTGAACTCCGTCAGTTTCCACAAGTCACACTCATCGGCCCGACCATGCTGGAACAAACCGGAGGCCAATCGGATGAGTATTTCTAATTTTGGTCCCTCAAACCGAAGTTTTTCATTTTTAACTAAACTAACTTGGTTAAGACGACTTGGAGCGTCGAGGTCAAACCGGGAGTCCGAATTAAACTGCGTCGGTTTCCACAAGTCACACTCATCGGCCCGACCGTGCTGGAACAAACCAGAGGCCAATTGGAAGAGTATTTCTAGTTTTGGTCCCTCAAACCGAAGTTTTTCATTTTTTAACTAAACTAACTTGTTAAGACGACTTGGAGCGTCGCGGTCAAACCGGGAGTCCGAATTGAACTCCGTCAGTTTCCACAAGTCACAATCATCGGCCGGACCATGTTGGAACAAACCGAAGGCCAATCGGATGATATTTCTAATTTTGGTCCCTCAAACCGAAGTTTTTCATTTTTTAACTAAACTAACTTGGTTAAGACGACTTGGAGCGTCGAGGTCAAACGGGAGTCCGAATTGAACTCCGTCATTTTCCACAAGTCACACTCATCGCCCGACCGTGCTGGAACAAACCGAGGCCAATCGGATGAGTATTTCTAATTTTGGTCCCTCAAACCGATGTTTTTCATTTTTTAACTAAACTAACTTGGTTAAGACGACTTGGAGCGTCGAGGTCAAACCAGGAGTCCGAATTGAACTCCGTCATTTTCCACAAGTCACACTCATCGGCCTGACCGTGTTGGAACAAACCGAAGGCCAATCGGATGAGTATTTCTAATTTTGGTCCCTCAAACCGAAGTTTTTCATTTTTTAACTATACTAACTTGGTTAAGACGACTTGGAGCGTCGAGGTCAAACTGGGAGTCCGAATTTAACTCCGTCAGTTTCCACAAGTCACACTCATCGGCCCGACCGTGCTGGAACAAACCGAGGCCAATCGGATGAGTATTTCTAATTTTGGTCCCTCAACCGAAGTTTTTCATTTCTTAACTAAACTAACTTGGTTAAGACGACTTGGAGCATCGAGGTCAAACCGGGAGTCCGAATTGAACTCCGTCAGTTTCCACAAGTCACACTCATCGGCCCGACCGTGCTGGAACAAACTGGAGGCCAATTGGAAGAGTATTTCTAATTTTGGTCCCTCAAACCGAAGTTTTTCATTTTTTAACTAAACTAACTTGGTTAAGACGACTTGGAGCGTCGCGGTCAACCAGGAGTCCGAATTGAACTCCGTCAGTTTCCACAAGTCACACTCATCGGCCCGACCGTGCTGGAACAAACCGGAGGCCAATCGGAGAGTATTTCTAATATTGGACTCATAAACCGAAGTTTTTCATTTTTTAACTATACTAACTTGGTTAAGACGACTTGGAGCGTCGAGGTCAAACCGGGAGTCCGAATTGAACTCCGTCAGTTTCCACAAGCCACACTCATCGCCCGACCATGCTGGAACAAACCGGAGGCCAATCGATGAGTATTTCTAATTTTGGTCCCTCAAACCGAAGTTTTTCATTTTTTAACTAAACTAACTTGGTTAAGAACGACTTGGACCATCGATCAAACCAAAGTAAACTTATTGAAATTTGAATAAGTTGACTGTTAAAATAAGAAACTAAAATAAAATCAATTTACTCACATGAGGGGCCTGTGCTGATGTCGATGGTGCTGCCTGAGGAGGAATGTTGATCTGGGAGAAGACCTGGGAGATAACCTGGGAGAGGGTCTGAGAGAGCTAGGTCTGGAGTGTATCGGTCACCTGTGTCTGCTTCTGGACCAAACGAGTCTCCATCGTATGGGCCAGACGAGACTCCAAACCAGATATCGAATCTGTAATGAAGCCCCTCATCTAGTTGGGAGAGGTACCTGGAGCACCAACTGTGGTGAATGCACTCGTATGTGAGGCTGAACTCGAAGTGCCAGACAACACCCTGCTCGTGTCTATACTGTGCCCAAACCATACACATGTCCTTTCTTCGGGGCACCAGATGCCGCAACCCATGACAGAGCTGGGTTCA